>JAHTLZ010001803.1:0-25060 GCA_023846285.1 Phrynocephalus versicolor | reverse complement strand
GGGGGTGGAAGGGGAAAAGGGGGAAAAGATGAAAGGAGAATAACAAGGGGAGTGGTAGGGGTGAGAGAGGGTGAGAGAGGGAGGAGTAAATTGAATATTTTCCGAATGTTCTTCATCTTCATTGAAGATTCCTGGAGCCAGAGTAAAAAACAGTTCACTGTCCTGATGCTGCCACAGAAGTTCCCGGGGGAGGACAAGCAGAAGCTGAGTCTTCTTGGATATTCCACGCTTCGAGAAGGTGCTGGCCTTCTTCTAGGGAGTGGATAGTGTGTTGAACAGCACCTTTCCAGACTTTCAAGAATAGGGGGTGGCCCCAAGAATAGCGATAGTTATTCTTCCTTAATATGGTTGTAACTGGTCTCATCGATTTACGCCAATCAGCAGTTTCTTTGGAGAAATCGTGAAAAACTTGCAAAGTTGCATCTCCTCTCTTAAGAATATTAGGATTGGCTCTGATTGAGGACATAAGACGCTCTTTATTTGCATAAGAAGTAAATCTTACTATCACTGGTTTTGGGGCTCCATCTCTTGCATTGCCCAGGTAATGAACTCTCTCTAAATCCTCTTCGACTAGTTGTTTGGGCAAGAAGGAGTTGAGCCAGGTTAGAACTTCCTGTTTTAATGATGCCCCCTTGTTTTGAATAGCAAAATTAATCAGTTTTACATTCTGTCTGCGGGAATAATCTTCAATGTAAGTCAGCTTCTTGTTAGTTTTGAGTAAAATCTGCTTCTGGGATTTAATTTGAGTTTCGTTTTCCGTTACCCGTGTCTCCAGAGTTTTGAATTCTCCGGCCAGATTATCAAGCCGCTGGCCAATTAGCTTTATTTCCTGTGATAAATCTTGTTTAGTGCTTTGAAGCTCCTTTGATAGGCCATCAATTCTGCGTATCATGTCCTGTTGATTAACAGACATGATGCCAGCCAACTCTGTCCTCATCAAACGCATTTCCTTCATAAAATCTTGATCTGCGGGGGGAGGAGTAGTCTCTCTCTTTCCCTTCGCTGATCCTGTCGCCATTTTTAACTCCCCGTCGTCTGGGGGCTGCTCGACACGCTGTAAAGCTGGGCGATTGTGTACAGTATCAGGTATTTGTCTAGTCCAGCTTTTTGCCTGAGGTTTCTTTTTTGCTCTTTTACCCGGCATATAATTAATCAAAGAAGTTTGCAATCGCTTGGTAACTTTCCAAGCAGCCGGCAAAAGTGATAAGAAGTTCAGGCTCCCAGTTTACGTCTCTCTCAAACAGCATTCCATGCAAACAGCAGCCAACAGAGATTGCAGGCAAAACCGAAAGAAGCTTCGTCGCTTATAAATCAAAGCTAATTACCCTCCGAAAACAGATATATTGCTCCTCCTGCCACCCCGAGTAATTTATTGACACATTACTCACGGCAACCACGGCATTAAACAGTAGTTTTGAAGCTATTTTCAGATCTCGGCACAGAGCCCTAGGATCAAGCGGCCGACATATCTCCGTGGGCGGAGTTTGCTTTTTTTTTTTCTTTTTTTCTTTTTTTTTCTTTTCTTTTCTTTTTTTTTTTTTTTTTTTTGAGGGGGTGGTGGTGGTGAGAGGGTGGTCTATAGGGGGGGTAGAATAAATTTATGGAATTTACAGTAACATGCTACTTAAGGGCTTATGAGATCTTGGCTGACTAATGTCTGTGGACGGACCTCCTCCCTCCCATCCCCTTGATGCACATGCTAAATAGTATGATAGCTGGTGGGGTGGGAGAAAAGAATAGTTTTTCAGGGTGGAGGATTAGATTTATTTCAGTTTACTTTTTATTAATTATTGGTGTTTTTATTTTTGCGTGCACAACGGGACCATTCCAGAATATTGTATCTAAAAGAACTAGGTTATGGGAAAGTTTATAAAATTAGCAACGTTAAATGTAAAAGGTCTGGGGTCATTTTCGAAGAGAAACAGAATCGAAGCGATGATTAAAAGGCACAAAATAGATATTGCCTTCTTGCAAGAGACTCACCAAACAAGAGATGGTATTAATGAATTAAAAATTCCAAATGTTGATATATATGAAAAAAGCTTCGGCACATCTAAAGCAAGAGGGGTTGCCATTATAATCTCAAGGAATTGTGAATGTGTTGTTGAAAATGTGGTAAAAGATTCAGAAGGTAGATATATAATATTGCAAGTTCTAATGGGGAAGGATTATTATACCTTGGTAAATTTGTACGCACCAAATGTTAATCAAGGTCGCTTTTACAATCTCCTTTGGGATCAGATTGAATTGGTTAAAAAGGGATATTTAATAATGGCAGGGGATTTTAATATGGTCTTAGATAAAATTAAAGATAAATCGGTCTGTAAAAAGGAAGAGTGGAGGACAAGACACACAACTCTAGCAAAGTTTATAAACACAACAGGTTTGAAGGATGTCTGGAGAGAACTGAAAGGAGATGAAGCAAAATACACCTTTTACTCACCAGTACACAAAACCTATTCTAGGATAGATTTTGTGTTTGTTGCACAAAGCTTAATACCTAAGATAAATAATACCGAGATTGAGATCATAAAAACATCTGATCATGCTTTAATGTCGATTGATTTAGCTACAAATAAAAACTATAGAGAAGCTAAAAGGTGCAGAATGAATTTAAAAATATTTCAACATCCAGAAGTATTGGAAAAGGTTAAAAAAGATTGGTTGGAAACTTGGGATATAAACGAAAGGGCAGGTAGCCAAACGCCAATTATATGGGACACCCTGAAAGCGGTAGCTAGAGGTCTTATTATAAAAGAAAATATCAAAACCAAAAAACAGGAAGAACTCAACAAAAGAAATTTAGAAAAATTAATAGCAGATTTAGAATCCCAATTCTTTCTTACTAAGGATAACAAGATACTGAGATTGATTGAGGCAAGAAAAAAGGAGTTAGAAGATCTAGATTTACAACAAACACAAAGAAATCTTTTGTATCTAAGAAGAAATTTTTTTGAATACAGCAATAAGAACTCAAAACTTTTAGCCAGGCTAGCACAGAAAAGACAAGACAAAAATACAATAGGGATTATAAAAGATTCCTCAGGCAAGACATGCATTCAAATGAAGGAAAAGTTAAAAGCTATACAAGAGTTTTATCAGTCGTTATATACTGCAAAAAATAAACCTAAGGAGGATATAGAAAGGTACATCACTAAGAATCTAAAGGGGGTCTTGGAACAGGAAGATATGCTGGAAATGGAAAAGCCTATTACAGACCTAGAGATAAACGAGGTAATAGATAAATTAAAGAATAATAAAACGCCCGGAGTGGACGCTCTGGGACCTGAATTTTACAAACTCTTTAAAGCAGTATTATTACCTAAATTAAAGAAGCTATATAATGAAATTTTGGATGGAGAACAAATTCCGAGATCCTGGACCCATTCTTTAACCATTTTAATTCCAAAACCTAATAAAAACTTAATGGATATCGGGTCATATAGACCAATATCCTTATTAAACCAAGATGCCAAGATTTTCACAGCAATTCTGGCTAAAAGAATGAATAAATTCATAGCTAAATATATTAAAGAGGATCAATGTGGTTTTATTAAAGGTAGACAAATGGCAAATATTATTAGAAGGAATTTGAATGTTCTTTATGAAATGGGAAAGAGTACTACTAAAGCCGGCATGCTATCTCTAGATCTTTTTAAAGCTTTTGATTGTGTTCAATGGCCCACACTAAAAATTTTGTTAAAAAAATGGGGATTTGGGAAAGCCTTTTTGGGAGTAATAAATCAATTATATTCAGAGGGTACTTCCTCAATAATAGTTAACGATGGATTAACCGAACAAATCACCCTAGGCCGAGGAACTAGACAAGGATGTCCTCTTTCTCCAGTTCTCTTTTGCATTGTTATAGAGCTCCTGGCTAACGCTATAAGGGACGATAAATCTATTAAAGGTATAGGGAAAGACGGGGCAACTAAAATTAGTTTATTCGCGGATGATGCTCTTTTGACTATTGTAAATCCAATAGAGAATATTCAAAGAATAAAAACTCATTTAGAAGAATTTGGAGAAATAACAGGATTATGTGTAAACTGGCAAAAATCAGAGAGTTTATTGTTCAACTATGGAAAACATGATTTAAAGATGATCGAAAAATCCGGACTTAAGCCGGGAAAAAGCATTAAATATCTAGGATTAGAACTCCATAAAGAATTTACTAAAATTAAAGAAAGAAATTTTTCGAAATTAGTAGAAGGGATGAAAAATAAACTATCATCCTACTCTAAACTAAAACTGTCGTGGTTTGGTAGAATTGCATTGATAAAAATGAAAATACTTCCAAAAATTAATTTTATTTTTAAAATGCTACCGGTTCAATTTTTAGAAAAGGAAATTAGAACTCTACAAGACATGATAAATAGGTTTTGTAACGCAGGGAAAAAATCAAGAATAAATAAAAGCCTATGGTATAGATCTCAGAAAGAAGGAGGAATAGGCATACCCAATATAAGAAATTACTACATAGCCAATCAACTCAGTTCTTTGGGGGAAATTCTTTTTAAACCACAAAAGCTAATATGGTGGGAGCAAGAATCTTTGGATATAAAGGGGGAAATAAACACATTTTTATTCACGGAAGTTAAAAATAAAGCAAAGATTGACAACCCCCTACTGAATAGTCTAATTGTTACATGGAGAACATACAGAAAAATCTTGTCTCCGAAGGGATCCCCACTGGCTTTAGTTACTGACTTGGAAAGCTTCCCAGTCAACTTGAAGCAATATCTGGAGTTATTTAAAATTAAGAAAATAGCTAGACTAAAGGATTGGATGCTTAAGATTAAAACAACTCATGATATAAAAAATATTTTGCAACCCAGTGATTTAACATGGTTAAATTATATTCAACTAGGAAAATGGACTAAGGACTGGGGAAAAAGAAATAATCAAATTAGAGAGTGCACAAAATTTGAACATTTCTTATTATTGTTTGAGTCTCATCAGGAAAATTTAGAGAAAGGAATAACACGTAAAATATATAAAATACTAGGTGACTCATTAGAAATGAAGGAGTTAAATACCTTGAGAGAAGTCTGGAACCAAGATCTTAATGTACCAATAGAGAAAGAAGACTGGAAGAAAATTTGGAACATGAGAATTTTGAGATCATTATCGGTCAGGATAAAAGAAAACTACTTTAAATTGGTCTCCAGATGGTATTTAACTCCAGTCAGACTAAATAGAATGAATTCTGGTTATTCCAAATTATGTTGGAAATGTGAAAAAGAGCTTGGTACTTATATGCATCTTTGGTGGGAATGTGAAATAGTCCAAAGGTTCTGGAAAAAAGTGTTTTTAGAGCTAAGTAATACGATTAAGATAGATATAGATTGTAATCCAGAGATAGCATTACTATCATTGTTAACAAGCAAAGACTATGATGTTACAACAAAGGAATTAATAGCAAATTTTATGACAGCTGCTAGATTAATCATAGCAAAAAATTGGAAGTCAAAATTAGAATTTAAGATGGATGATTGGTATAATGAACTTTGGGATATAGCTATAAATGATAAGTTGTCCTGCAGTTTAAAGGTGAAACGAGGAGAAATGAAAAAAGACATCTTCTACGATATTTGGGGTAAATTTTTAGATTATGTATTAGTTGAAGGAAAAGGGAAAGAGTCCACGAATATCTCACAACAATTCTGGAGAAGAGAACTTTAAGAAGACTACTAGAAGAATAGAAGATGGAGCAACGAACAACACATGGATGGACCCGTGGGATGGGGGTGCACTTATATTTTGTTGTATTTTTTTTTATCCTCATTTTTTATGTTGATTGTATGTAATTAAATTTATAATAATAATAAAAAAAAATTAAAAAAAAAAAAAAAGAAAATTTGTACAACATAAAAAATTCCAGAGATAGGGGAAATTTGCTTAACATAATTGCCTATGGGGAAAATCCGTACAACATAAAAATGGGATTACTCTGCTTTCAATGCATTCCTATGGGAATTTGTATAAAGGAAAATTTGCTTAACATAATTTCATTTGGAACGAATTAATTCCTTTATACAAGGTACCACTGTACTTAAAGCACTCTCTGGGCTGGTTGCAATTTAATTATGCAGGCTGCACAGTGCCACCCACCCCACACCATGAGATGGGTAACAATTTTACCAACCTCAGAAAAATAACCCACAAGAAAACCAGAACAGCAAAAAGTCTTATTTTCTCCAACCACTCAAAAGAGGTTCTCCCTGTGCAGTTACTCCATAGCAGAAGAAAATATTTTCTAAAATTTGTACTGGGAGCCTGGAGGGTAGCACAGAAACATATCCTCCATTTGATAACTGATTTGTGACATTGATTATCATTTCATTTTTATGCCACTGTCAATGCCTGAGAGGGGGGAGGTGCTTTAACTCTTGTAAGTGTCCCTGAGCAGTCGCAGTATATGAACGCATAAAATAAATTGAGAAAGTTTTTTCAAAAGTCTTCTTCATGACACAGGCTTGGGGGGGTGTCTTTCTTTCAACAGGGGTATCCCAGCAGGGCAATCAAAAATACTCTACGCCCAGGGGAAAAAGAGATCCTTACCTGGACAGACCTTGTTCCCAGAGTCTCAAAGGGATCTCCTCACGCAGAGATCTGCAGCCTGGACCCAGAAGATCCCACTCTCTGTGGGGAAAATATGGGGTCACCTCCTCAGAGGATACCGACAGCTGAAAATGGAAACAAAGTTAAAAATCAAAGGCACTGTTCATATCTCAGGACTGTTCTGACAGTAGGAACATTGTCACCTATTACAGGGGTACCTGTTAAGATGAAGTTAATTTGTCCTATTGCTCAATTCATTTTACAAAAAAAAAAGTCCTTCAAAATGTGGTTTAATGTGCTTTCCCATAGAAATGTATTGAACTCCAGAGGCAAAATATAGCTTACAAAGTTTTCCAATTCCCGTAAATTTCATTTGCCTTACGAGTTTTGTGCCTTAAGGGGCTAACAAATGCTAACAAATCACCAGGACGTAAAAGCTAGAAGATCATCAGGACCAGAAGGCATCCACCCACTTCGATGGTACAAGTCCAAATTGAACAAATCCATGAGACCGAGGAGGGTGCCGCACTGGCTGTCCAGGAACGAAGCACCACACCCGGAGTCCAGATCCGATTGGAAGGCCTCAATATTTGATCTAAAATGGCCTGCAAAGGATTAATTAGTGTAATCCCTGGGAAGAGACCCTGTCTGACCAGGACTGGTGAGGTGACAAACCACTTGGAACAATTCCGCCTAGTGGTCCATGGCCGCACCCATTCTCTGAGAGAAACAGCCTCTCTTAGCCGCTCTTCATAGCTCTTACATAACTCCTGATATGATCACCAAGAGAGTGCAAAGAGTCCAAAACTGGACATCACCTGGCAATGATCAACTGCATGGGTTTGGGCTTCAACCCCTGATAGGATCAAGGAGCCTCTTGGGACAGGACCCGATGGAAGGTCCAGGTCCAGGTTCTCCACAGGGGGTGTGTCAATCAACAGGGAGAAAGTCAGCAGGTAATGGTGATAAGCTGAGATCACATATGAGATTAAAGCAACACATAACAGAGAAAGACAGGAGGCAAGCTTTGGTGGTCCTTCTGGGGAAACAGAGTCAGCAATACTAATAGTGATTGCAAATAATAATGCTATGTGCTAGACGTATCTACGGACCCAAGTCTAGAGACCACCAGCAGTGATCTGAAGAGCCAGGACCGGTCCAAAGGACATGTCTAGGGAGACCTGGGTCTGAACAGCACCAGCAATGGTCTACAGAGTCAGGCTATCCAAGGAACCTGGGCCTGGGGACCAGCAAAGTCAGGCCCAGGGACCTGGATCTGGAGACCAGCAATGGTGATCCCAAGAGTCAGGCGCCCAAATGGAGCTGGGCACCGCTTAAATACCCTTCTCTGAGCCTGGATTTACCCTACAGCAGGCACGCTGCGATGGAAACCAGATCAAACTGGATCAGACCAGTCAGGTCCCCTGCCATTCGCACCTGAGATGGCCTTTATACATATACCTGCAAAGTGACAATATCTCAGATGACCTTTATACACACTTCTCTGCAAAGTGACAATTCTTTTTTTTATATTCTTGCCTTGCCAGCTCTGTGTCTCTCAGAGAATGTAGATTTTTTTTCAGCAAGCTGTCACCTTGTACATTTAATACTGTATGACTTAAACCATTTAGAGAATACCTACTAAAACCCAAGTCAAGCTATTGCCCAGCCCTATGAGTGGGGCAGGTGACTGGTTGGGGCGGGTTCATAGAGGCCATGGGCTCCATATAACTCCAGAGCCCCACCAGACAGCCCCAACCCCACATGCACGTTGAAATCCCTGATGACCAGAAGTCCAGGCGACCTCAACAGGGCAGTCCGGATGAATTCATTTAGGGAGAGTGCTGGGTCACAGGGAGCACAGTACAACAGCACTACCCCAAACCTATCCCCGAGTCCCACTGGTAAGTGCAGGCGGTCCTGCAGACAGAAAGAGACTCCCTGCAAACGATGGCCACCCCACCCCCGGACCCTCTAACCTGCTCAAGGGACGAACAAAGTACCCGGGGGGAAGCATAGCTGGAAGAACGAGACCCCCCTCCCGCATCCACCCAGGTCTCCGTGATACAGGCCAGGTCGGCCTGCTCATCCATGATCAAATCTTGGATGATCGGTGACTTCAAATGGACTGAGCTGGCATTGAGCAGCCACTCGGACAGGTCAGAGGAGCAGAAGGAATGGCTCCCTGGTTAAGTGGCAGTGAGCGGGAGGGCCAGAACGAGGCTCAGCATGTGGGGCCCTCCTTCTCCTTAACCGATAGACCCCCCCCCCTGGCTCTGAGTGTCAATTTCCCCGGCACCACGAGGCACCAAGAAAAGGTGGCTCTCGTGACCCTTGTCACAGCCTCCGCCTGGGGAATGGATCGACTCTCTCCTTCTTGGTGTCACTGCACATCTCCCTTTCAGAAGTGATGGGTCACGTGGGCATGCTAAGCTCAAGCAGGCAAGGCCATGACATGAAAACATAACAAAGCACATGATGGGGGTCTCTGCTTCTGACCTGCAATAAAGGAAAATCTGTGATATGCAGACGCCTATATCTGTGGGTCGGGTCGGAACGGGGGGGGGGGGCAAGCAGGCGCTCCTCTTCCTCCTCTAGCACTGTCAGCACTGCAGGGCTTGGTGGGTGTGGTGAGTGGGCACGCCACGGCTGCCACGGAGCTTGGGGGGAGTGAGCGGGCACTCCTCCTCCTCCTCCACTGCCGCCGGCACCATCAGAGCCGCAGAGCTTGGTGGGTGGTTGAGGGTGAGCGGTGCTTCGCCTGCACTCCTCCCTCATGATGGATTTTAATTTTTTTTTCATGTTCTTGGTAGCTTTAATGTTACCTTTGACTGTTGTAAGATACCTTTTAATGTTGAATATGTGTTGAATGTTCTGGGCTCTATATTGTCCCTCACTATTGTAAGCCACCTTGGGTCCTTTTCCAAGGAGAAAGGTGGGGTAAAAATATTCTAAATAAATGAGTAAGTAAGATGGACACAAGATCTTAAAATATTCTATAGGTGGTGTTTAACACCTGATAAGCTATCTAAAATGTACAAAATATCCAGTGTCCGTTGGAAATGTCGCAAAGCGAAGGGATCTCTTCTCTATATGTGATGGATGTGTAAGAGGGCTAAAAATACCAGTGTATGGTACAAACATTTATTTATTTATTTATTTATTTTTATATTTGTATCCCGCTTATCTCCGAAAGGACTCTAAGCGGCTGACAGCAATCACAGTACAACAAATAGATACAAAAATAACAGGTTAGAAACAACAACAAATCCTAAAATCATAAAATCCTAAAGTCTCCAAGCGCGTCCCAGAGCGTCAAAACATAAATTCTAACAAGTAAGTTGGAGACACCAATGGGCAAAATATTGGCAGTTATAAGCAGCGATGGCGGGAAAAAGGGAAGAGAAGGGAAAAAAAAAAAAAGAAATTAAATTTCGCCAAAGGCCTCACGAAATAAAAAGGTCTTTAAAGCTTTTCGAAAGGCCTGCAGGGACTCTGCAGAGCGCACTTCGCTAGGGATGGCATTCCATAAGGATGGGGCTGCCACAGAGAAGGCCCGGTTTCGGGTGACCGTCTTCCGGGCCTCTCGAGGAGTGGCAACCCGAAGCGAGTGCGCTCGCGCCTGCCGAACTGGACG
This sequence comes from Phrynocephalus versicolor, assembly GCA_023846285.1. NCBI lineage: Eukaryota > Metazoa > Chordata > Lepidosauria > Squamata > Agamidae > Phrynocephalus > Phrynocephalus versicolor. The sequence continues at coordinate 14,859 of JAHTLZ010001803.1, read as the reverse complement.
GGCCGAGGTGGATCGCTGGACGATACGCTCTGACAGGTAGTCCGGTCCCAAGCCATGGAGGGTTTTATAAACTAAAACCAAGACCTTGAATCTAATCCGGGCCGCAACGGGTAGCCAATGCAGGCGAGCCAGGACTGGGGTGATATGGTCGTAACGACGCGCACCAACCACCAGCCTGGCTGCCGCATTCTGCACCCGCTGCAGGCGCCGGAGAAGAGTCAAGGGCAGCCCCATGTAGAGTGCGTTACAGTAGTCCAGTCTCGAGATCACCAGTGCTTGGACCACTGTTCTCAGAGAGTCAACATCCAGGTACGGGCGGATCTGGGCGATCTGGCGAAGATGGAAATAAGCGGCCCTGGTCACCGAGGCCACCTGGGCCTCCATGGCCAGCGCCGGGTCCAGAACCACGCCCAGATTCCGCACCCTCTCCACAGGCTGGAGAGAAACCCCCCCCAGCTGCGGAAGAGGGCCACCGTACCCAGATGGTGAGCTCCCAAAGAACATGACCTCCGTCTTCTCGGGGTTGAGCTTAAGCCTGTTCGCCCCGGTCCAGGTCAGGACGGCGTCCAGGCACTCATCAAGGATCCTCACAGCTTCCACTGCAGAGGTGGAAAAGGAGAGATAGAGCTGCGTGTCATCAGCGTACTGGTGACAGCAGACTCCAAATCTCCTAATGACCCCAGCCAGCGGCCTTACGTAGATGTTAAACAGCATAGGGGACAGCGACGACCCCTGTGGAACCCCACAAGGGAGTATCCAAGGAGCCGACAACTCCCCCCCATGCAGAACGTACTGTGGACGGTCCTCCAGGAAGGATCGGAGCCAACTGCGAGCAGTGCCTCCGATACCCACCTCTGAGAGCCGATCCAACAGGATACCGTGGTCGACGGTATCAAAGGCCGCTGACAAATCCAGGAGAACCAACAGGGTAGAGCAACCCCTGTCGGCCGCCCGGATTAGGTCATCTTGCAGCGCGACCAAAGCTGTTTCGGTCCCCTGACGAGGCCTGAACCCGGACTGGCATGGGTCGAGGCACTGCCGATCCTCCAGGTATGACTGCAACCGAACCGCCGCCACCCTCTCGATCACCTTGCCCATAAACGGGACGTTGGCAATAGGACGATAGTTGTTCAAATCGTCCGAAGACAGGCCAGGTTTTTTAAGAATGGGCTTTACCACCGTCTCCTTCAGACGGGAGGGAAAAACCCCCTCGCTGAAGGAGGCGGTAGCAATAGCCGAAGCCCATTCGGCCATGGTCCCGCTGGCAGATTTAATGAGCCAGGCTGGGCAGGGATCGAAAGGAGTGGCCGCCGGTCAGCAGTGAGCCATAGCCTTAGAGGCCTCGACAGCGGAAACAGGCCCAAGCGCATCCAACCGAGGCGACGAAGGCGGCCCAGCATCTGGGGATGCCGGGGCTGTGCTACTGCAACCGGAGTCGAAGCCGGCCCGGATGGCCTCTATTTTAGAACAAAAAAAGGCTGCGAAATTCTCACTACTGAACTCAGTAGGAGGAGGCCCGGCCAGACTAGGATTGGTGAGGTCCCGAACCACACAGAAAAGCTCCGCTTGGCGGTTCGAGGCCTCACCAATTCTCAGGGAGACAAAAGATCTTTGAGCCTCCCTGATCGCGTTGGAATAGCGTCTAGTCTGGGAAACAGCAGCAGCCTTACTGATAACCGTCCGGGTTCTTCTCCAGCTGCGCTCTAGTCTTCTCCTCTCCTGCTTCATCGCTCGGAGCTCGGACGTAAACCACGGCGAGGACCGAGCTCGGCATCGGAGAAGATGCTTAGGGGCAATCCGGTCGATGGTTTGGGCAGCTGTATCAAACCAATGGTTGGCCACAACCTCGGCCGGCGCGCCAGTCAGTTCTCCAGGACATGCCCCAAAGACTTCCTGGAACCGAGAAGGATCCATGAGTCTTCGGGGGCGGGCCAAAACAGGAGGCCGTTGGTCCCCGCGAGGAGGGGCCGAGATCGCCACAGGGAAAGTAAGCAGGTGATGGTCTGACCATGACACAGGAAGGGGGACGATGCCCCCAACCTCCAGACTCGAGATCCCCGACATGGAGGAAAAGACCAAGTCCAGGGTGTGGCCAGACCTGTGAGTGGGGCATACAACATGCTGGGACAGACCCATGGACGCCATGGATTCCATGAACTCCAGAGCTGCCCCAGTGAGCTCACCGCCAGCATGCACATTGAAGTCGCCCGCAACCAGAAGGCGCGGGGACCTCAAAAGTGCAGCCGCGATGAACTCGGAGAGCTCCGGAAAGGATTGTGCTGGGTTGCGGGGAGCACGGTAACCCAGCACAATGCCAAATCTGTCCCGCTGTCCCACCAACAGGTGAAGGCACTCTAACCCCTGGCTAACCAATGTCGAGGCCCTGCAAACATAAAGAGAATCCCGATGGACGATGGCGACCCCTCCTCCCTTCTGACCCTCCAGCCTCCCCACACCCTGAACCAGATACCCGGGCGGGCACAGCAAGGAGAGCGAAGCCCCCCCCTCTGCACCCACCCAGGTCTCGGAAATGAGAGCCAGGTCAGCCCGCCCGTCTTGGATGGTATCATATATGACGGGGATTTTATTGTGGACTGACCTGGCGTTCAACAGAATGCAGGAAAGGCTGGAGGCGCTGGAGAAGTGACTCCCGGACACGTGGCAGGGAGCCGAGGGGTCAGAACGCAGGACAGGCACAAGATGCCTGACCCGAGGTCTTCTAATCTGACAAACCCCCCGGCTACAAGCGTACCGCCCACGGCCCATCACAGTTGGTATTTGAGTCCCTGCAGTCATGGCGAGGGGAAAAAAAAAAAAACCCTAATTAAATAAACTCTAACTACAAAATTTACAGTAATACAATAATACAAAATAAAACACAATAACAAATCAACCTCCCCCACCACAGAATAAATGAAAAATAAACGAAAATAAATAAATAAAATAACTATACAGTACAACAACAAATAATAAAATACAAATCCAAAATAGTATAATAATGTAAAATAACAGGAGGACCTAAGGCAGGAGGGAGATGGTTAAACCCAGGAACAGGGCTGACTGCCCAGGAAGATTAAAAACACCTGGGAGCCCGAGCAGGAGAGCCAAGGTCAGAGAAACAGATAAGAAACAAAATCATAATGAGGGGGGCGGGTTAAGGATGGATAATCATGCCCGCCACTCCATCTCATCTGGTAACTCTAACCCAGGAGGTCCCAAAAAGTTCTCAATCCCCAAACCCCCATAAGCACCCCCCCGGAAATCCCCCCAGCTTCGGTGTTGACAGCAAGGCGATGGTGGCCGACCTGCCACACGAGCAGCCGCAGCCGTTGAAGGTTGGAGGAAGTCAGCATAGGAGCCAGTCCGGTGCTATTGCTGGAACTCCTAGGAGGGGCGTGGGGGGGAGCTGGAAAGCCGAATGGTGATGGTGGGTCGGACGCCGGTGGCCGATATGCCACCCGAACCCCCAGCCCAGGAGGGAGCCAAGGGCACAACTAACGCCGACGGCCGAGGTGCCGCCCAGGGGGATATTCCCGGTTCCCCAAGATGTAAGCTGGGCGCCGGGATAGGGCCGCAATGTCCAGCAGCCGCCATTACATACCCCCGCAAACAAGCCACAGCGGCGGCGTTCTCTTCGGCTAGCCCGCCGCAGACAGGCGGCAGCGGCGGCGTTGTCTTCGGCTGGCCCGCCGCAACGATAGCGGGCGGCTGGCCGCTTCCTCTCCACGCCGACGATGACCTCCATCTCAGAGAGGCGTTGTAACAGCCGGCGGCGAGCCCCTTACGGTCGGCGATGGCGGCGGCTTTAGCTAACTCGCCACCGCTAGCGGACCGCCGCGATGGATAATGGCGGACCGCTGTTGACAACTGCGGCGGCGGGGGCCAACCCAACTTCGTCGGTCTCACAAACTATCTTAATCTCACAAACTATCTTAATCATTCAAGAGTGAAAACCAGAGATTTTTTTAACTTTCTATGATACTGTCTATGATCCAACAAAATACTGGCGATGGCAAAAAATGAAATAATCCACGTTATCACAGCAGATAGAATGTTGTATGCACAACTACGGAACACAAACCAGATTCCTGACAAAGACCAATTAATTATGAAGGTGCTGAACTGTGTAGAAATGGGCAAGATCTCCAGCATTACTGAAACCAAATGGACATTTTGAAGATTTCAATGAAAGATGCCATGATTTCTATAGACATCTAGATCAATATTATAAGTCAAACTAAGTTCCCTGTTTATTTTATGTGTAATTGAAATAGTTAATGATCAAAGACACGTATATTGTTATGATGGGATGCAAATTTTGTTTGAGAAGACAAGAATCATTGCATGTTTTTCCTTTCCACACTATAATTGTATTTTGTTTGAAAACGACAAATGTATGCAAGAGAGAAAGAGATTTCTGATTTCTGCATTCATGGTGGCATTTAATGAAACCAGAAGGACTGCCGGGCAAACGCGTCATCAAATCTCTAAAATGATTATTACTTTAGAAACAGAGAGAAATCAAATCTAGTTTATGAGCCTGTTTTAGATGGCCTACCATCCATGATTACATGGAAGTTTTACTCTCTCTGTAATTAATTACTCGCATTCTCTTTTAGCTGTAATGTTTTCACTCTAAGATGCCCCTCAACTCTCTCAAACCTGAATATACAGTGGTTTGCAATAGTATTCGGCCCCCTTGAACTTTTCCACATTTTGTCACATTACAGCCACAAACATGAATCAATTCTATTGGAATTGCACGTGAAAGACCAATACAACGTGGTGTACACGTGAGAAGTGGAACAAAAATCATACATGATTCCAAACATTTTTTACAAATAAATAACTGCAAAGTGGGGTGTGCGTAATTATTCAGTCCCCTTTGGTTTGAGTGCAGTTAGTTGCCCATAGTCATTGCCTGATGAGTGCTAATGACTAGAGTGCACCTGTGTGTAATCTAATATCAGTACAAATGCAGCTGCTCTGTGACAGCCTCAGAGGTTGTCTAAGAGAATACTGTATTGGGAGCAACAACACCATGAAACGCAAAGAACACACCAGACAAGTCAGGGATAAAGTTATTGAGAAATTTAAAGCAGGCTTAGGCTACAAAAAGATTTCCAAAGCCTTGAACACCCCACGGAGCACTGTTCAAGCAATCATTCAGAAATGGAAGGAGTATGGCACAACTGCACACCTACCCAGACAAGGCTGTCCACCTAAACTCACAGGCCAAACAAGGAGAGCGCTGATCAGAAATGCAGCCAAGAGGCCCATGATGACTCTGGACGAGCTGCAGAGATCTGCAGCTCAGGTGGAGGAATCTGTCCATAGGACAACTATTAGTCGTGCACTGCACAAAGTTGGCCTTCATGGAAGAGTGGCAAGAAGAAAGCCTTTGTTAACAGACAAGCATAAGAAGTCCCGTTTGCAGTTTGCCACAAGTCATGTGGGGGACACAGCAAACACGTGGAAGAAGATGCTCTGGTCAGATGAGACCAAAATTGAACTTTTTGGCCAAAATGCAAAACGCTATGAGTGGCGGAAAACTAACACTGCACATCACTCTGAACACACCATCCCTACTGTCAAATATGGTGGTGGCAGCATCATGTTCAGGGGGTGCTTCTCTTCAGCAGGGACAGGGAAGCTGGTCAGAGTTGATGGGAAGATGGATGGAGCCAAATACAGGGCAATCTTGGGGAAAAACCTCTTGGAGTCTGCAAAAGACTTGAGACTGGGGCGGAGGTTCACCTTCCAGCAGGACAACGACCCTAAACATAAAGCCAGGGCAACCATGGAATGGTTTAAAACAAAACATACCCATGTGTTAGAATGGCCCAGTCAAAGTCCAGATCTAAATCCAATCGAGAATATGTAGCGAGATCTGAAAAATGCTGTTCACAAATGCTGTCCATCTATTGGGAGGGGTTGCTAATTCCCTAGAGGATCAGATGAAAATCCAAAAGGACCTTGACAGATTAGAAGTCTGGGCCAAAGCTAATGGAATGGATTTCAACAGAGGGAAATGTAGGGTGCTACATCTAGGTAGAAAGAATGAATTGCACAGATATAAGATGGGGGACACTTGGCTAGAGAATAGTACCTGTGAAAGGGATTTGGGGGTCTTGGTGGACCACAAATTGAACATGAGCCAGCAGTGTGATGCGGCGGCCAAGAAAGCCAATGCGATTCTTGGTTGCATCAACAGAACCATAGTGTCTAGATCAAGGGAGGTGATAGTGCCACTCTATTCTGCTCTGGTCAGACCCCACCTGGAATACTGTGTCCAGTTCTGTGCGCCTCAGTTTAAAAAGGATGTTGACAACCTCGAGCGGGTGCAGAGGAGGGCGACTAGGATGGTTGAAGGCCTGGAAGAGATGTCTTATGAAGAACGGCTTAGGGAACTGGGAATGTTTAGCCTATCAAAAAGAAGACTGAGAGGGGATATGATAGCTATGTTTAAATATTTGAAAGGATGTCATATTGAAGAGGGAACAGGTTTGTTCTCCATGGCTTCAGAGACTAGGACTCGGGGCAATGGTTTCAAGCTACAGGAAAAGAGATTCCATTTGAACATTCGGAAGAAGTTCATGACAGTTAGAGCTGTTCGGCAGTGGAATATGCTGCCGCAGAGGGTGGTAGAGTCTCCTTCTTTGACGGTATTTAAGCAGAGGCTGGATGGCCATCTGTCGGAAATATTGTGAAGGGGTTCCTGCTTGGCAGGGGGTTGGACTCGATGGCCCGTGAGGTCTCTTCCAACTCTATAATTCTATGATTCTATGATTCTAATCTGACAGAGCTGGAGCTGTTTTGCAAAGAAGAATGGGCAAGGATTTCAGTCTCTAGATGTGCAAAGCTGATAGAGACATACCCTAAAAGACTGGCAGCTGTAATTGCTGCAAAAGGTGGTTCTACAAAGTATTGACTCAGGGGGCTGAATAATTACACACACCCCACTTTGCAGTTATTTATTTGTAAAAAATGTTTGGAATCATGTATGATTTTTGTTCCACTTCTCACGTGTACACCACGTTGTATTGGTCTTTCACGTGCAATTCCAATAGAATTGATTCATGTTTGTGGCTGTAATGTGACAAAATGTGGAAAAGTTCAAGGGGGCCGAATACTATTGCAAACCACTGTATCTTAACCCTACTGGACTGTATATTGTCCCTCATGACTGTAATCTGCCTTGGGTCCTTTTCCAAGGAGAAAGGAGGGGTAACAATTTTCAAAATAGAATAATTACATTTACATTCCACGTATTAGTAATTAAAAAAATTAATATTAAATAAAAATCTGCAGCCTAAGTTGCGGACAGCAGAAAAACACTGCTTATGAAGTCTCTTGTTTTGAGCTTTCAGTGAGACCCTCGGTCCCCTCCTGGGAACTGGGGCCTTCCAGCCTGGGAATCAGAAACCTATTTCACAATTTTACGTCCAGGAGACGAAGGAATCCTTACCTGGAAAGACCTTCTCCCTAGAAAGTCCCAGCTGGATGTCCTTACGCAGAGATCTCTCCAGCCTGGATCTAGTAGATCCCACTCTCCACAGGGTAAATACGGGGGTCACCTGGCAAATCACAGCACACTGGTCACTGTCGTAGCTCAAAACCAAAGGCTACATTTTGAATTGAGAGAGAGAGAGAGAGAGAGAGAGAGAGAGAGTTTGGGGAGCAATCAAAGAACTAGTCTCCCCCTGTGGTCGCATCCTGGCCCTGTTGCTTCTTCGCCCTGGCACCGATCTTCCACCAGGAGAAACTGTCCCTGCCTTGCAGCAGAGAGAACATGCAGGGAAGATCCTGTCTCTTTCGGGATCTGTTTCCACCTCTGCTGAAAAACATCAGCTTCATCAGCCTTCCTTCCTTCCTTCCTTCCTTTTGGAAAAGGCCATATTGGAAAGGAACCCAACAGAGATTCTTCCCGAGAGAGGCAGGGAGGAAAACTACCCCAACCCTCCTGCACTTTATCCCCCCCCCCAAAACTATTTGTTTGTTTCAAGTATTGCTACCTCTGCTTGTTTTCCTTAAAAGGGTGGCTCAATTCTGCTTCATGTTTTGGGCCTCATCTATCTCTAGGAGGAATAAAATAGTATTTACTTGTTATACATTGTTGTTTTACTCTCGTTTGTACACCGCCCAGAGATGGGCGGTATAAATATGCAACAAATAAATAAATAAATAATATTTAACTGCTTTCACCTATGGAGGAGTGGCTACAGAATATAATTCATTCCAGGTCCCTCTCCAGCCTCCTCCTTTGCGGCTTTACTCCCTTAGTTCTCGAATGGCGCAGGAGAGGCCTTTGGGGAGGGGGGGCGGTCAGGTGCATTTGAGAGAAGGGCCCTGGGGGGGAGGAAAGCCCTCTGCACATGGGCAGAGGAGCAGGGGGGGCAGAGAGAGCCCCAGTGGGACCTGGGCTAAGAATTTTGAGCAGAAGGAAAAACCTGGAAGTGGAGGAACTTTGATCGCTTTCCTTCTTTGCCTTCTCCAACTACACTTGGGGGGGGGGGGATAAAAGGGAAAAGGGGGGTTGCCTTCTTTCTCTCTCCCCCCCCCACCGTTCCCTGTCCTGGTTCGGCCTTAAAAAGCTTCTTCCTCCCTCCTTTTTCCTTGCGGGGGGGGATGAGAAAGGGAAGGAGGAGGAAGAGGAGGGGGGTTGCCTGCATCGGACCCCCCAATCCCTTCCAAAAAGGGTGATCAGTTCCCCCCATCTCCTCCTCCTCCCTCCAAATTAAAAGTGGGGGTCTCCTCCTCGAAGGGAAACCCAAGGCGATCCCCCCCTACATCCGGTCGGCCCCACACCTGCAAGGAAAGGGATCTCCTTGCTTCGAAGGAGTGCAACCTGGACACCCCCCTCTCCCTCCTGAGCAGGAGCTCCAGGCCAAGAGGCCCCTCGTGCAAGGCAGGCCCACGGAGGGGGAGGCCCCTGCCAGTCCGGTCTCGCCAGCCCCACATTTCCCCCCCACACACACACACACCTGCCCAACAACAACAAGAACAACAAGGAAGACAACGGGAAGTCCCGCCAGCGCCTACCTTCCTCCCAGTCTCTCCGCCAGCGGACTCAGGAAGAAGCCACTCTGGCCGCTGAACTCTATGGAAACCTGGAGACTGGGGAAAGAGTGGTGGAGGCATTGCTTCCGGTTCCCCTGCGAAAGCCTCAGTAGGAGGATCTCCTCCTCTTCTACTATCTTCCTTGCTATGAGTTCCCCTCTCCCATTCACCACCCCCCCCCGCCAAGCAAGGCTTTTATGAAGGGGGAGGGGAGCGGAAGCCCCCCCCCCATTCGCCTCTCCATAAGGGAACACAGGTGGGAGGGGGGCATAGATCCAGCACCCGAAGGAAGCGGTGGAGCCAGTGCCAGAAGAACGGGGTGGTGGAGTCCCCTTTGAGATAGGGGTTCCTGCATGGAAGCTGGTTGGACTAGATTGACCTTGAGGTCTCTTCTAACTCTAGGATTCTATGTGTTCAAGTACCCGAATCATTCTGGTTACCCTCCTCTGGCACTTTTCCCATTTCCATAATATCCTTCTGGAGGGAGGGTGACCAGAAATGTACACAATACTCTAGATGAGGCCTCACCACAGATTTATTAAGAGGCAAAAGGACACTTGCTGACTTATTTTCTACACCCTTCCTTATGATCCCCAGCATGGAGTTTGCTTTTTTCACTGCTGCCACACAATTTCGTTTTTTACTACCCTGTCTAATAAAATTTACCGTATAACTTGCCTACCTTGCTGTTTACTCGGACTCCTAGCTTGATGAAGAGAGGGTGAAAAGCAGGGGTCCCAGAACTGAGCCTTGGGGGACCCAACTCCTGACCTCCCTCCACTTGGGCTTTTGTGGTCTAACCCTCTTGCTTCATTGTCGAACAAAGGAGAAGGAAGAAGAAGAAGGGGGCTGACTCCGCTTCCCACACTGCCTGCCTTCTCCACTGTTATCCCACAAACAGGAATGAACTGCAGTGAGATAGGCAACTAGCAAATCTCCATAGAAAAAGACACAGGTTCTTGAGAATAAAAAGGCTTTTTATTGCAAAAATGGAATCAATGCACTGAATGGTGCTTCTCTGATAAGCAGAGAAGGACCCTTTCTGAGACCCAACAAGAGTCATTCATCCATTTCAGTTTGAGTAAGGCCATATACATCGCATTATATATTTCAAGACCGGCAGAAGGAATTGGGAGAATGGAAGGGTCATGGATATTACTGGAAGGCAGGGAGAGGAAGGACACTGAGGGGAGAGGTGGAAGAACCTTAATTTGGGGAAGAGAGAGAGAGAGAAAGGAGAAGAAGGGGAAAGCGGGAAAGAGGAAAAACTTCTTGGTGCCTTTTTGACTGTGCAGGGAACGATGCAGTGATGAAAAGGGGTTAATATGAGATGATCCCCCACCCACCCCCGAGTGTGCCAAGGTCTGGTCTACTGGGGAGGAAGGGGTTGCCCCATTCACCCTACTTTCCTGAGGCTTGTGGGGGGCACATGTCCAGGGGAAACAAAGTATCGAATCCACTGTCAATCACCCCTAACCTTTGTTACCAAGCCCGTTCGTTCTCTTGTAGGGAAAGAAACCGGAGCTTCTCAGCCATTTCTTTTTGGGGAATGGCTGGGCCAATATGGACCACGTTTGTTTGCACTGTGCTTGTGACAATATCAAGGATTGCAGCCGGATACGGGTGGTGGTGGTGGTCTAATTTTGTCCTTGCCTAATTGACGTGTGCTCGTAGGAGCGGGTGTGGGCCTGCCTTCAAAGACACGTGTCTGCTCCAAATTCACACACTGTGAGAGGGAGCAAGATGCCAAAGACGTGGGTGTGTCCGCAAGCAAGGATCAAGAGAGCAAAGAAGGAGCAGATATACATAAAGAATATAAGAGAGGTTTAGAAGAGATACAAGCAGTCAGTGATGTGGATAAATCAAGACACGAAGTTACAGAGGAGTTTATGAGAGGACTAACACCTTCGAAAGTTACTGCAGGGTTTTTAGCTGTCATTAATAAAACAATAACTTGGGATGTCTTAAAAGAAGAGATAGAAGGTTTAGATATTAACAGCAGAGAGATAAGTGTACAGACAGAAGGTGAAATGAAAGATAAAAGGGAGACTAGAGATGAAGGGGTTCAGGTGGAGAATTGGATTCGTATTGGAAGAGATAAAAAGGTACAGGTCGGGGGAAGGTTTGGAGACTTCTCAATTAGGTTTTATGGGCATGCATCGGTGCAAGTAAACCGAGATATAGATAAAGTAGTCAAAGGGGTTGGAGTGCAGACGGAAGATAAAGCAAGAAGAACATTGTACCGGGAAGCCAGCACACAGACAGATAAGCGCGAGAATGAGAGCGAGGGAAAGGAGGAGGGGGGAGTGATCCGCGCGGGGGGAACGGTTAGGGACGTTAGGCAGGGAGACCAGAGGAGGACGGAGGTATGGAAGAAAGGAGATACTGGCTTGCCTCTCCCCATACCCATCTTTAATCCCTCCATCTGTATGGACCCTAATAAACCAGACATAAGAGAAAGGAAGAAGGGTATCGATCCGAATCCCATAGGATGGATTCCAGGTTGGGGGTGGAATATTCCTCAAGCCCCTCAACATCCTTATTGCGGGGGCCAGTGCGGGAATCACCAAGGGACGATGCACAAGTAACCACTCAAGTGAGAAAAGAAGTGTTATCAAACAAAAATCTGTTGTGAGAAAATACTGTTAGTCCTTGTTTGGAGTTACCTATTTTATCTCCCGTTGGAGAAAGTTGTAAACATAGAGACTGAGACAATAAGATACAATGTATCCAATAAAAGTTCGTTTATTTTTCATGAAAATCCAAAGTCTGTCAGTGATTCTTCAGAAGATATCCAAGAAGTAAATAACGAACCACCCCACACACACATACACACACACTTTTTTTCCTTTGTGTCCCCCATCTTATATCTGTGCAATTCTCTTCATCTTAAATGGTACTTCTATAGGTGACTACCCCGCTGAATTTACTTACATATCTGGGTCCAAAATGAGCACTATAGATTATGTATGTGTTTCCATGGATCTTCTTCCCTACTTAAATACTTACAAGTACTTCCTAAATCCGAGAGTGACCATCTCCCCGTTTTGCTTCTCTTAAATGCTTTTACTCAGGAAGTGTGCACTGTCGCTCACTATCAGCCTAACTTAACTCCTTCAAGAAGAATTTATCAGCATATCAAATGGTCCTCTGTCCGGAACCAAAGAATCTCTGAGATGTTGGCATCTGACCATCTATTGGGGTTGTACTTTAACCTGTTATCAACAAAGACACAGGAGGAATCTTTCCAAAATTATACAAAATTGTACAAATTTTCTGTTATACAAGCTGTCTGTTATACAAGGTACCACTGTATTCCGGAGCGATATCTAAGCAGGGCAGTTTCCTTCTTGTTTGTTATTACTTGGAAGCTCTCTGTATCAAATTAAATATGTCCATCTGGTTTTTGCTGCCAATAAAGAGCAATGTTCCTTCAAACTAACCAAGCTGTCTGCGTGGTTGCTTTGAAGGTAATCCTAAGCACCATGAATTCATATGGAAGAGGTATGATCTACCAATGCAACTTCTGTTCATTAGATCCAGAATGATATGCAAACATTCTTTGAAGGCTGTGGAACAAGTTCCATCTGTTTCTTACCCTGAAACTCACATTTTGCAGCATGGAAGAGAAACTATTTCACAGGAGGTGATAAATCCCCTGGTTTTCCTCAGGATATTTAGTGGTGCCACAATGGGTCTCCTCACTCAGGTGGGTGGAGGTGGGTCCACCCTGGAGGTGTGTCTCCTTCTCCTGCCTCCTCCGTGGTAGTTCATCGGGTTTGTTAGTTGAATCAAAACTCTGTTTTTTGTGGTTGCTTATCTTTTGCAGGTAGGATGCTGTAGAGAAGAAATAAAAAAGGAGGCCACCAAACTTCAGAGGAAGAGATTGAATATTCCGATGCAAATGAGGGTGTTGAGAATCAAACCGGAAGGAATAAGCTCAGAGGAGAACAGATAGATGAAAAGATCCTTAAATCTATTACATGTCAGGAGTAATGCCAAGCGGTTCCAAAACGATCCAAAGGAGAAGAAGGTGTACTCCAAGTGTGTAAAATCTTTCACTAGCACCTCAACAACTTGTTCCCATAGGAAAATTCACCTGGGGGATAATCCATTGACATGCCTAGAGTGTGAAAAGACATTTAGTTGTACTCGAGACCTAACTATACACCTGAGAACACAAACAGACGAGAATCTATTTGAAATTCTGTTGTGTGGAAACAGGTTCAGTTAAGCTGTAAAGCTTGCTAGCCACCAGATGGCCCGAACAGGCAAGAAGCCATTTCAATGCCTGGAGTGTGGAAAGAGATTCAGTCAAGCTGGAAACCTTGCTAGCCATCACAGAACCCACACAGGCGAGAAGCCATTTGAATGTCTGGAGTGTGGAAAGAGGTTCAGTCAAGCTGGAAACCTTGCTAGCCATCACAGAACCCACACGGGTGAGAAGCCATTTGAATGTCTGGAGTGTGGAAAGAGGTTCAGTTACGCTAGAAGCCTTGCTAAGCATCACAGGACCCACACAGGCGAGAAGCCATTTGAATGTCTGGAGTGTGGAAAGGGGTTCAGTCAAGCTGGAAACCTTGCTAGCCATCACAGGACCCACACGGGTCAGAAGCCATTTGAATGTCTGGAGTGTGGAAAGAGGTTCACTGAGTCTAGAAGCCTTGCTAGCCATCATAGGACCCACACAGGTGAGAAGCCATTTGAATGTCTGGACTGTGGAAAGAGGTTCAGTGACTCTAGAACCCTTGCTAGCCATCACAGGACCCACACGGGTGAGAAGCCATTTGAATGTCTGGAGTGTGGAAAGACGTTCAGTGACTCTAGAAGCCTTGCTGACCATGACAGGATCCACACAGGCAAGACGCCATTTGAATGTCTTGAGTGTGGAAAGGGGTTCAATCGAGCTGGACAACTTACTAGGCATCACAGAATTCACACAGGTGAGAAGCCATTTCAATGCCTGGAGTGTGGAAAGGGGTTCAGTCATGCTGAAAGCCTTGCTAGCCATCACAGGACCCACACGGGTGAGAAGCCATTTGAATGTCTGGAGTGTGGAAAGGGGTTCAGTCGAGCTGGACACCTTGCTAGGCATCACAGGACCCACACAGGCGAGAAGCCATTTGAATGTCTTGAGTGTGGAAAGAGGTTCAGTCGAGCTGGACACCTTACTAGTCATCACAGAATTCACACAGGTGAGAAGCCATTTGAATGTCTGGAGTGTGGAAAGAGGTTCAGTCATTCTGGAAAGCTTTCTAGCCATCACAGAACCCACACGGGTCAGAAGCCATTTGAATGTCTGGAGTGTGGAAAGAGGTTCTGTGACTCTAGAAGCCTTGCTGACCATGACAGGATCCACACAGGCGAGAAGCCATTTGAATGTCTTGAGTGTGGAAAGCGGTTCAGTCGAGCTGGACACCTTACTAGGCATCACAGAATTCACACAGGCGAGAAGCCATTTGAATGTCTGGGATGTGGAAAGAGGTTCAATGAAGCTGAAAACCTTGCCAGGCATCACAGGAGCCACACAGGAGGCACATGAATGTCTGGAATGCGGAAAGAGGTTCAGATGCAGAAAGAGGCTCCCTCTAAGCCTCACCCAATCTCTCGCTGCTTCTCCCCCCCCCCCAATATTCCTCTCCTCCCCCTTGATTCAGGAGGAGGAGGGAGGAGAGCAGAAAATCCCCCCCCTGACATACTGTCATCTTTGGATGAATCCGGGCTGATCTAGGAGGAGTAGGAGGGTCATTCAAAGGGAGGGGGTTAATGGAGGGGTCTTGAAGGCAACCCCCCTTTCTC
>JAHTLZ010001802.1:930-17692 GCA_023846285.1 Phrynocephalus versicolor | reverse complement strand
CCCCCCCCCCTGTCTTCTCTACCTTTCTGACACCCCCCCCACCTAATCTGGTTTCTGTCACTTGAGGAATTTAATTCTCACAGTTTAAGATAACATCGGCTGGCGTGAGCCATAAAACCATAAATTATACAGCTCTAACTCAACATTTAATGATTCTCACCAGTTCTACTAACTAACCGTCCCTCCTCCCTCCCCTCAACCCTACACACACCCCACCTCTATTTTCTACAGCCTATCATATCATCTACAGCCCATTAATATTTGCTCATATTATATCGTACACCTCATTCTGCTGCTACATATGTCTGACAAAGTTCACATGTGAACGAAACGTTACATTAAAATATGAAAGTTAGTCTTTAAGGTGCCGCATGTTTGTGTCTTTTATTTTATTTTATTTTATTTTTCTTTGAATTTTGCCTGAAATTCTTGAAAAGACGAACACGGCTACCCTCTTTGAAACCCCCCATAAAAAGGAACCAAGCCCCCCTCCTCCTCCCAAAGAGGTTCGTGCAAAAGGACGGGAGGGGCGGTGGGAGGGGAGATATGGGGAGGGGGGATCGGAGAAGAGGGGGGGCTCTGGGGATGGGAATTGAGGGGGGTAAATGGAGAGGGGGGAGTAAAATGGAACCGCCTGGGCCTCCCTTTATGGGAGGCAGGAGGAGGAGGAAGAGGGGGCTTGGCGGATCATAAGAGCATAAGAAGAGCCATGCTGGATCAGGCCAAAGGCCCATCTAGTCCAGCTTCCTGTATCTCACAGCGGCTCCACCAAATGCATCTGGGAGTGCATGAGACTAGATATCTGTCTCCTGATCCCACTCCCCTGCATCTGGCCCTTGAAGTGCCCTGGTTTTAAGCCACATCTCCATCATGCTTTGTAACCTGTGATGGACTTTTCCTCCAGGAATCTGTCCAGTCCTCTTTTGAAGGCATCCAGGCCAGATGCCATCAACACATCCTGTGGCAGGGAGTTCCACAGACTAACAACGCACTGGGTGAAAAATTATTTTCTTTTGTCTGTTCTTACTCTCCCAGCCCTCAATTTGAGTGTATGTCCCCTAGTTCTGGTATTTTGGGAGAGGGAGAAGAGCGTCCCTCTATCCACTTTACTCATGCCCTGCATTATTTTGTATGTCTCAATCATATCCCTCCTCAGGCATCTTTTTTCCAGACTAAAGAGCCTCCTCCTTGGAAGATCTTTTTCCTTTCCCAAATTGGAGGCTCCACCTCCTTTGGGGGGAAAGCAGAGAGGAGGAGGAGGAAGGGGGCCACTGCAATGGAGGAAGGCCCCCCTCTCTTTCCTTCCAGGGGATGCTGCCTGGCTGGGTCTTGGCTTCTTGATGGGGGGGGGACTTTTTCTTCAGGGTGAGATTTGGAGCTTTGCCTTCCTTCCAGCTGAGAGGGACCCCAATGGGTAAAATGCCCTTCCTTTTCAATAAACATTGAAGGACATCCTCCCTTATGTATTTGCTTCTTGTTTCTCCCATCATTTTCATTCTAATCGGCTATACTGTATCTCGCATCTGTGGGATGAACCTTGGTCTTCGGTGGTACAAGTACTGGCAATATGCCCGACAACCGGAAAAAAATACTTATGAGGGGAAATCCGTTGGCAGTATGAACTGCTGCCTTGCGAGCAAAAGATAGGATTTCCCCGAGTAACAGCATGGCTTTTTAAAAAAAGATTTTGAGCCACTCAGGCAAGCTGCGAACAATGCTCAAAGACTGATTTAAATATGTGCGCCTTCCAAACCCACCCAATTGGGCGGAGGGAAATGTGGGGCTTTAAAAAAAGTCTTTGAGCAATCCTGCAGCTGCCGCTTGCCTGAGTTGCTCAAAGTCTTTTTAAAAACGGCACAAACAAGAAGCATGACTAAAGGGGATAGAGGGACGCTCTTCTCCCTCTCACAAAATACCAGAACTAGGGGAGATTAACTCAAATTGAGGGCTGGGAGAGTAAAAACAGACAAAAGAAAATAATTTTTCACCCAGCGCATTGTTAGTCTGTGGAACTCCCTGCCACATGAGGTGGTGGTGGCACCTGGCCTGGATGCCTTCAAAAGGGGATTGGACAGATTCCTGGAGGAGAAGTCCATCACAGGTGACAAACCATGATGGAGATGTGTCATCTCCAGGCTTAAAACCGGGGTTCTTCAAGGGCCAGATGCAGGGGAGTGGTATCGGGAGACAGAGATCTAGTCTCATGCGCTCCCAAATGCATCTGATGGGGCCGCTGTGAGATACAGGAAGCTGGACTAGATGGGCCTTTGGCCTGATCCAGCAGGGCTCTTCATAGGTTCTTATGTTCTTATGTTTATGAACCACAACTCAGGGAGATCCTATCTTTCACCCGTAAGGTGGCAGTTCAAACCGGCAACGGATTTCCCCTCATACTGCGTTTTGTATGTGTGTGTGGATGCTCAACCTTCCCATAGGAATGCATTGAAAGCCATCCCTCTGGAAAGGATTTAATGTTTTTCAACCGCTGCCCAATTTATGAGATTAGTGATTTAAACTCGGAACAGATTAATCTCGTAAATGGGGCTTCCACTGTACTCTTTCTTGAGTTTCTGCACAAGACTACCGAGGAATACCTCAAATGAATAAAATATCAGATGGGTGCTCTCTGGGTGGCCACATCCACTTCCCTGTTGGGAGTGTTGATGGAAACAGAGAAATTCTCTCTCCGTGTAGGGAAGAAGTATGGATAATTTTTCTCCTGATTTCCCCTGCCAGCTTCTGCTGCCCTTTGAGGAGGTGACCCTGTATTTCCCCCACAGAGAGTGGGATCTTCTGGACTGAGGCTAAAGAGTTCTGCACAGGGACCAACGGCTGGAGATACCTGGGAAGGAGGCCTCTCTCCAGGTAAGAATCCTTTTTCCTTCAGGGCACAGACTGTGAAGGATATTGTGAAACTACCTGAGCCTCTTTTGGGAGCAGAAAGCTGCCACCCCACGGTCAAAACATGTACCTTTCTTGAAGAAAGAATGTTCTGTTACATTAATTTTAAAAACTATTTTCTATTACATACATTGCAGTAATGATTCTTACTGCATTTTTCATCCTCTCTTCCTGCCATCTCTTTTGAAGGGAGCCAGTAATGTACAGCTTTTTCTGTTCTTGGTTTTCTCCCTCACACCCCACCCCTCTCTCTGCGTGCCTTCCCTCTGGTTGCCCGAGTGGGGTGCTCCATGAAGTTCTGATTAGCAATCTCAATAGATGGGGGCTGGATAGAACCAGTGTTAGATACTTATTTATTTGTGTTTCTTAAACTTTTATATCACCCATCTAGCCCTCATGGCTACTGGACTTCTTTTTTTGAGAGATAGAAACGTTTCGCTGTTCATCCAAACAGCTTCATCGGTCTGCCCTCAGGTTATTCAGGGCAGTTTACAACATAAAATCGCAATATAGTAAGGGAACACATTTAAATAACCAAAATACAAACAACATAATACAGTAGGACCCCGGTATCTGCTGGGGATTGGTTCCAGGCCTTACTGTGGATAATGAAAACCATGGCTAAGAGAGAACGCCTGCCCACCCACCCGCAAACTGCTGTTTCCTGGCAGTAGCTTGCTTTATGACTGCTGTTTTGAGACAGCAGCTTGTTTTATGCCCGCTCTTTGTGACAGTAGCTTGCTTTACAGATGCTATTTGTGCCAATAGCTTGCTTTACAACTGCTGTTTCTGACAATAGCTTGCTTTGTGGCTGCTGAATTATTTAATTTTTTCCCCTCTGCCAAACGTGGATAACTGAATCCGTAGATAATGAATCAGTGGGTACAGGGATCCTACTGTATAAACAAAATATAACTATATGCAGATAAACAACAATAACCTAAAATAAAACGAAAATAAAAGTAAAAAGAAATTGGGATGACGCCAGCCAACATTCCCGCTCTCCTTAGAAGACCAGAACAAGGAGATGCTTAGCACAGCCTGGGTACAGTAGTTTCTGGTCTTCACAGCGGAATTGCAGGACATTACAGGTCTCTTATGCATGTGCATTGTAACAAATGTGCCCTACATAGCATTCAGGCCAGATAGTTTTGCATGTGCCAAAGCACACCCAGAACAGCAGTAATACAGATTATAGTAGTACAAGGCAATTGTTCGGCAGTGGAAGATGCTGCCACAAAGGAGGGTGGTGGGGTCCTTCTTTGGAGGTTTTTAAGCAGAGGCTGGATGGCCACCTGTCGGGAGTCCTGTGATGGGGGTCCCTGCATGGCAGGGGGTTGGACTAGATGGCCCTTGAGGTCTCTTCCAACTCTATGATTCTAACAAAAATTGTGAATATTTTGAAAAAAAATAGAAACAAAGGCTCAATATTAATGACTTGGGTGAAGAAGTGCAAGCAATCCTAATCAAATGTGCAAATGACATAAACATAAGCGGAACCCCCAATACTCTGGGAAAGAGAAACGACATTCAAAATAGACTTGATAGGCTGGAGCTCTGGGCTGAAACCAACAGAAGGAAATATACCAGGGATAAGTGCAAAGTTGGGAAGGGAATGGAACACACAGAAATTGTAAGTATTACATATACAGTACAGTTGTCCCTCGCCCTTTCGTGGTTCATATAATGCGGTCCTTGTATATCGCGGGACCGCAGTACCACAATAGGGCTTGAGGGAAAGGGGTGAAGGTTTTGGCTCTGTAGCCAAAGATCGCATACTGCTCGCCCCCCCCCCCCCCGGGTGTGTGGGCGAGCGGCGCACAATCTTTAAAGGGCTCTGGCTGCGGGGACAAGCACTTGTCTCTGCCGCCAGAACTCTTTTAAAACTTCACGCACCCCTCGCCCACACACCCCCAGCGGCATTGTGCCTACCCACCTGACCTTCATCCGCATATCACGGATTTTCAATGATTGCGGGTCGGGTGGGTCCCTAACCCCCGCAATAGGTGGGGGGCTACTGTATATGTTTTTCCCCCCCTTTATTTTCAATTTGCAAACAAATCTTTTGGTACTCCATTAAATAGACAGTTGCAGATGTCCAAAAATCGGAATTTTTGAGAGAACCATGAAAGAGGACAGTGGATGTTTACCCAAAACTGACACTTTGCTGAATAACTGAAATGGCAGCAGGCATTCCCCGATTCTCCCACTTCTGGTTGCCCCAAGGCAGTCCTTGGCCAAACATCAACCCAGCTCTGACGGTGGCCTCGGCCTCCTTTGGGACAAGCAAGGACTCAGGTGAAGGGAAGCCAATCAAGGCCTGAACCAGGGATGGGACTCAGTGGCCGTAGAGGAAACCTTGAGACACAGAGACCCCAAATGGAAGACCATGTAGAGACTCAGGGTGAGGAGAGTCTAATAGAAGGGAGGTGGGAGAAGCAGTGGAGAAAGAAGAGGCAGGTAAAGGAGGGCCAGGAGTAGAAAGCTTTCTGTTGACCAAGGAGGATGAATGAAAGGAGGTAGAGAGAAGACGGGAGAGTGGAATTCCGGACCAATGGAGAGAGTTGTACCGTATGTCCCCTCATATGAAGGGAAAAGGTCTCTAGAAGAGTTTTAGGGAGAAAACTGGATGAGATGGGTTTTTTTTAAGTGTGTCCTTGTGGGAAAAGGAAGAAAGGGGGCAGACAGAACGTTTTTGTGGGTAAAAGAAGGGCAGGAAGGCAGTGAAATGACAAGGAGGTTTATAACTCTCCTAGCAAAGTAACAATAATTGCTATCATTATTATAATTATTAAGAATGGGTGTGTGTGTGAGAGAGAGAGAATTGGGGGCAGAAGCCAAAGGGGGCCAGATTGGAGGGGTATTGAGGCAGATTCCTCCTCCCTGTTGGTCCTCTTTGGGCAACCATGGTTTCTCTTTGGGAAGCACGGAAGGGGGGGAACCCCTCTACCACCTTCCTAGCTCTACTTTCCCCTGTCTCCAGAGGCCCAGGAAGGGGAAGGGGCAAGAGATCACAAGGGGAGACCCCGAAGGGAGGGGGAAAAACCTAATTAGGGTTTAATTAGTCTCCTGCTCCCTCTTAACGGAAGGGCCCCTTGACTGGGGCAGCCAGAAGGGGAGAACCCTAGAGACTTCTCTGGCAATGGAGATCAGCTCCGAGAGAAACCTCAATATGAGGAAACTTCTCCCATGTCTAAGAGACCGTCTCGGCTTTGACATCGAGACGCTCGACATCACTCATATTACACCTGTCACTCTTCACCTTCATCCTCCCCTCCTCTGTATCGAGACCGAGTCAATAGCTATGCAGGTACTCATACTAACCGTATTCATTGATATTGATGATACATCCTTCTGACAGTGAGCCTGATGACACTGAGCCAATACAACACTGATCTAAGCACAAATTGTTAGGTTTTCTGAAACCCAGAGATGCTGACAAGCTGCAACGGAAAGAATCCTGAAGGGAATCATCTCCTTGTAGAAAGTTCCACACGTGCATGTCTTTGTGTATTTAAGGAGGAATGTCTGAGCCTCCCTTCTCTGTCTTCCTGCCTCCTCCTGCTCTGAGCCTTGACTCCGGCATTCCTCCTCCGTTTTGCTGTGTTCCTCTGTACTCTCCGTTACTCCTGTTTACATTTGTATTTCTGAAGATTCTGCTGGGTGTCTGTGTTTGTAAGAGGATTTTACATTTGTTTTTCTGGAAATGTTTAAAATGAATCCCAGCTTGTATTTTGAAGAACTCCCCACAAGCTGTGCATGTTTTTACTCTGCTAACAAGGATATTCTCGACAGCGCAGCGGAAGTGTGCTGGACTAAGACAGTAAATCCTCATAGGTCAGGACCAGGACCAACCGGCTCAAGCTGAACCCGGAGAAAACAGAGGTTTTAGTGTAGTAGCCCTCAGGCACTTTCATCTGGAAAAAGTAGACCTCGGCCTGTTCAAAGTTGGACAGCCCTGACATATTTGATAGGAATCACCCAGGATCTTAATGGCAGAGAAAGACCCCAAACATACAGTGTAAAATAGTTTTATACCACAACAGACAAAGAGTCGTAAAGTATACAACCTCATTGGATCATATTTACATACAGTCTGGATTCTACCTCTAACTGGCTGAAAACATGAGGAAGGCAAAGTTATTGGCTCTCCTAGAAAGACGGGGTGTCATTTTATTATTTATTTATTTATTTATTATATTTATATCCCGCTTATCTACAGGGTACTCTAAGCGGCTTACAACAAAAAAGGCTACAAAGCCAATAAAATACAATAAATAATCACAGACAAACCTATAAACACCCTAAACACTGTTAAAACCACATGACACCTCGACTAAAACGCAAGTTACGATGGCGAAAAAAAAAAAGAGAAAAAAAAAAAATCAACTGTCGCCAAAGGCCTCACGAAAAAGGTAGGTTTTCAGCGCCTTTCGGAAGGCCAGCAGGGACTCTGCAGAGCGCACTTCACTGGGGATGGAATTCCAGAGGTTGGGGGCCGCCACAGAGAAAGCCCGGGTCCGAGTGCTCGTCCTCCGGGCTTCCCAAGGGGTGGCGACCCGAAGCAAGTGCGCTCGCGCCTGCCGAACGGGACAGGCCGAAGTTGACCGCTGAGCGATACGCTCTGCCAGGTAGTCCGGTCCCAAGCCATGGAGGGTTTTATAAACTAAAACCAGGACCTTGAATCTGATCCGGGCCGCAACGGGCAACCAGTGCAAGCGGGCCACGACTGGGGTGATGTGGTCGTAACGACGCACACCAACCACCAGCCTGGCCGCCGCGTTCTGGACCCGCTGCAAGCGCCGGAGAAGATTCAAGGGCAACCCCATGTAGAGCGCGTTACAGTAGTCCAGCCTCGAGATCACCAGAGCTTGGACCACTGTTCTCATGGAGTTCGCGTCGAGGTATGGGCGGATCTGGGCGATCCGACGGAGATGGAAATAGGCGGACCTGGTCACCGACGCCACCTGGTGCTCCATGGCAAGCGCCGGGTCCAGGAACACACCCAGATTCCGCACCCTCTCCGCGAGCTGGAGGGAGACTCCCCCCAGACAGGGAGGAGGGCCACCATACCCCGACGGCGAGCTCCCGAAGAACATAACCTCCGTCTTCTCGGGGTTGAGCTTAAGCCTGTTCGCCCCGGTCCAAGCCAGTACGGCCTCCAGGCACCCGTCGAGAACTTCCACAGCTTCCACAGCAGAGGTGTTAAAGGAGAGATAGAGCTGCGTGTCATCAGCGTACTGATGACAGCAGACTCCAAAACTCCTTTTTTTTTTTGCAATTTATTTATAGTTTTCAAACAAAAAGATTATCCATCAAAGAAAAGGTAAAAGAAACATTGGAACGATTCTAATCTTCTCAAACAAAGTTTGCGTCTCATCTTAACAATGTATGATCCTTAACTATCTCAATTACTCATAAATTAAACAGAAAACTTGATTGTCCTATAACATTCGTCTAAGAATTTGTAGAAATCATGCCATCTTTCTTCGAAGTCTTCATAGCATCCTTCTAGTTTCATTAGTGCTGAGATCTTGTCCATTTCTGCGCAGTTTAACACCTTCATAATTAACTGATTTTTGTCTGGGATATTGTCTGTCTTCCATAATTGTGCATACAACATTCTAGCTGCTGTAATTATATGAATTATTACAAATTTTTTACTGTCACCAATATTTTGTTGTATCATAGACAATAAAAAAGTTTCTGGTTTTAACTCAAGATTAATTAACATAGTTTGTGAAATAAATTTTTGTACCATACACCAGTATTTTTTAGCCCTCTTACACACCCACCACATATGAAAAAAAGATCCCCGTCCTTTGTTACATTTCCAGCAAACATCGGATATTTTATACATTTTAGCCAGCTTATCAGGTGTTAAATACCACCTATAAAACATTTTATAAAGATTTTCTTTAAATGCTATTGACTTGGTGATCTTTATATTAACCTTCCATAGTTTTTCCCATTCATCTAACTGAATTTCTAACTTTAGATCCTGTGCCCATCTTATCATACATTCTTTTACTATCTCATCTTCTACGTGTCTAGCTAAAAACCAGCTGTAGATTTTTTTAATTAACTTTTCATTAGAAGAAAAAATGATTTTATCTATCCCAACTTCTTGATTTGAGAAACTAAATTGCTTTTTATCATTCCTAAACCAAGATTTCATTTGCATTTCCAACCACCAGTCTATTCTAAATCCTTGTAGCTGTAATTCTTCTTTTGATTTTAGTTGTAATTTTTCTGTTAACATATCTTTATATCTCAGAGTTTTTTGGTCCTCTATTATAGATGGTTTTGTATGTGCCAGTTGTGGGGAAACCCAAAGTGGCATTGCTGTATAGATAGAGTTCTTCAATGAGTCCCAAACCCACAACAAGGCGTTTCTTATGCAGTGGTTTGCAAAATCTTTTTGGACTTTAGCTTTCCCATACCATAGATATGCATGCCATCCAAAATTCAAATTAAATCCTTCTAACGCAAGTAGTCTATTATCTTCGAGGGTCATCCACTCTTTCATCCACATCAGACAGCAGGCTTTGTAATATAGAATCCAGTTTGGTAGCGCGAAGCCTGCATTTTCCTTTTTATCCTGCAATAGTTTTATTTTGATTCTAGGTTTCTTATCATTCCAAATGAATTTCCTTATTTGTTTATCTAAATCTTGTAGTAATTTAGTTGATTTAAGGACCGGTATTGTTTGGAACAGGAATAGTAGTTTTGGTAGTACATTCATTTTTATTGCCGCTATTCTACCCATAAAGGATAGTTGTAGATTTTTCCATGAGTTTATTTCCATTTGTATCTCTTTCATTACTTTGGTGTAATTATCTTGAATAAGAGTACTGGTTTTTGCAGTAAGATAGATACCTAAATAACGGACTTTCTTAGCTACCTTGAAATTACATTTTTGTTCCAGATTTTGGGCTTCTGTCTCAGTCATGTTCTTTACTAACATTTGAGTCTTTTCTTTATTTATTTTCAGGCCTGCTACTCGTCCATATTTCTGTACAGAGTCCATCAAATTTGCAATTGTATCTATTGGGTTTTCTAATATTATCATCAAATCATCTGCAAATGCTTGTATTTTGAATTCGTGTTTCTTAGTTTTAATTCCGGTGATTTCAGGATTCTTTCTAATGTTTCTCATCAAGACTTCCAATGTCAAAATAAATAATAATGGGGAAAGAGGGCATCCTTGTCTTGTACCTTTTGATATCTTTATTGTTTTGGTTAGGTCCCCATTGAGATTTACTTTCATACTTTGATGTTGGTATATTGCTGAGATAACTCTTCCAAATATTTCCCCAAAGTCCATTATTCTGAGTTGTTCATGTAGAAATGCCCAAGATACATTGTCAAATGCTTTTTCTGCATCTAAGAAGATCCAAGCAGCAGGTTTGTCAACTTTCTGATCATAGTATTCCAGAGAGTTAAGTGCAATTCTTATATTATGGCTGAGTTGTCTTCTAGGAAGAAAACCGTTTTGATCTTTATGTATAAAATCTGTTAGAACATTTTTCAATCTATCTGCCATGATTGATGCGAAGATTTTATAGTCAACGTTTAATAGTGAAATTGGTCTATAATTTTGTATTAACTCTGGATCTTTCCCTTCTTTTGGTATAAGTGTAACTGTTGCTTCTTGCCATGACTTTGGCATTATTCCTTCTTCCATTATTTCTGCTATAGCTTCTTTTAGCGGTATATCCAAAATTCCTTCAAATTGTTTAAAAAATTCTGGTGTAAGACCATCTGGTCCCGCTGATTTTTCATTTTTCTGTTTTTTAATAGCTTCTGTTATTTCCATCATTGAGACTGGGCTATTTAATTTTTCTTTCTGTTCTGATGTTATTTTTGGAAGATCTTGACTTTCTAGGTATTCTGATATTTCATTTCTTGCTGTTTGTTCCTTAGAATATAGATTTTGAAAGAAGTCTTCAACTATTGTTTTCATCTTATCCATGGTGTTACAATTATTTCCATGTTTGTCTTTAAGACTTGTTATGAAATTTCTCTGTTTTTGTGCCCATAGTTTGTTTGCTAGCCACTTCCCAGGTTTATTTGCGTATTCAAAATATTTTTGTCTGGCTATCTAGATTTGAAGGCAACTTCTTGAGAGATCAATAAGTTATACTGATGTTGTAGTATCTTAATCTGATTTTGTAGACTTGTCTTTGTTGGGTTTTCTTGGAATTCCATTTCTATCTTCATCAATTCCTTTAAGATGTCAGTATATTTTTGTTTTCTTTCCCTATTTTTCTTTGTGTTGTAGCTTATAACCAGTCCTCGAAGATAAGCTTTGCCTGCATCCCAAACTATGCCTGGACTTGTCCCTTTGTTTCTATTATTCTCATAGTATTCTTGAAGTTTCCTCTTGCACTGAGTTATAAATTCCTTATCTTTTAGCAAAAAGTTATTGAATCTCCATCTTGTTGTCTTAGGTTTGTTGAGAATTGTCCACAGAATTGGATTATGGTCTGCAAATGATTTAGGCAGTATTTCAATGTCTTTTGTTTCTATCAGTAAATCCACTGATGACCAACACATATCTATTCTGGAGAAGGAGTTATGACGGTGTGAAAAATAAGTATACATCTTCTTCTGTGGATTTCTTCTTCTCCAGATATCATTTAGATTCCATTCTTGAACTAGTTGGAAAAATGAGTGTGGTAATTTCCCTTTTCTGTTATTTTTTCTAGGTTTCAGGCTGTTTTTATCTATCATTGGAGAGGATACTCCATTGAAATCACCTATTATAAAGATTGAAGAGTACTCATATTCTGATAGAGTTTCTCGTATATTTTGGAAGAAGATATTTTTTTCTTTATTGTCATTTGGTGCATAAATAGCACAGCATAGTGTTGGTTTCTTGTTAATTTGAATTTCGATCAAGAGGAACCTTCCATCTTTATCAGACTTAATCAGACGTGGGTTTAGATAAGGTTTAATATAAACAGCCAATCCTTTTTTCTTTTTCTTTTCATCTAGAGAATGGAATAAAATACCAAATTTTTCCTGTGTTAAGTACTTTGAGTCACTAAGTTTAATATGCGTTTCTTGCAAGCATATTAAGTCCAATTTCAGTTTTTTGAGTTTTTGGAAAATTTGCCTTCGTTTTTCTGGAGTGTTCAGTCCATTAACGTTGCAGGAAAAAAATTGTAATTCCATTATATTTTATAGTTTTTGTTTTTGATTACCCTTAGATTATAGGCGTCTCCTCCAGTTGCCTCCTGTGTTTTTCCTACTTTTGTTTTGTCCTGTCCCTCTTTTGGTAGTTGGGTTGCTTTTTTCTTTCTTTCTTTCTTTGTTTCTATTTCTTCTTCATCTTGTGATTCTTCCTCTTCTTCCTCTTCCATAATTTCTCTTTGATCCAATTCTTGATATCCTAATTTCTGCTTGTTCCTCTCCAGAAACTTGCTGGCCTTGTTCAGTGAGTTAAGTCTATAATGTCTATCTTCCCAGGTAAAGTCCAATCCCTCCGGATACATCCATCTATATTGTATTTGATTTGCAATTAGTACTTTCACTATGTAATTGTATTCCTTTCTGATTTGTTGGATTTTCCAAGGTATATCTTTGAGAATTCTTATTTTTTGGTTTTTGATTTCTATCTGTGTTTCTCTTGTATCTCTCAATATTTTATCTCTTGTAGATCTCCTAGTAAATTTGACGTGGACTTCTGGTGGATATTTATTTTTCTTTGTAAAAGAAGTAGTCACTCTATATGTTGTATCTATTTCATAATGTGCTTCTTCTGGAGATATATTTAGTATTTTTGCAATTTCCTCTGTCATCAGACTAAGTAGATTTTCCCCTTCTTGCTGAGGGATTGATTGAAATCTCAGAATATAAGCTGATCTATCCAGTTCTAGTTGGTTAATGTCCCTTGAAGCTCTTTGTGCTGATATTTCAATGGCTTCTGTTCTCAATTCCAATTCAATCATCTTATCTTCATTGGCATTTAATTGACATTTAAAATCTCTGATTTCTCTTTTGCATTCCTGAATGTCATTTTTAACTTCTGATAGTTCTGAAGCTACCTTCTGTATAGTTGTGTTCATTCCTACCAACATGTCTGTAATTGTTTGTAGTGATGGTGTTTGGGGTGAAGAGGGGGGTAGGATTATTCCTCCCCTCCCTGCCATCAACGATGCTTTTTTCTGTTGAGGGTTCATCTTGATAAATTCCTGTAAGTCAATCAGTGGTAGACTGCACTTGCTTGAAAAAGGAAGACAGTTCTTTCCTATACTGTTCCCCCTATTTGTTTGTTTAATGCAAGGAGAGAGAAAGCCAATGTAGTGGTTACCACACCCTGCCAACTTCCAGTCTTTTATAGTTGCATCTTATTCACAGAATGCCTTTAAAGGGACTTTCAAGAGGGTCTCTAGATGGAAGCAGTGATTGTCAACCAGTGTAACTATTGGATATATTTTTGGCTTTTTCTCTTTTTTTATCCACAAATAGTTTCTTTATGGAGTGTATATACGCTTTAAAAAAATCATGAACAGATTAAAGTTCTTACGTTTTAGCTGAGTAGTAACTGGTCATGCTTTGAAAAGCAGCTTGTGAGGTTTTCCCAGCTGAGGGTGATTTGTTTCCTTTTCTTGATGGACGCCTCAGCTTGCTTCCACGTAGGTTTTCTTTGGCATGTATCCCTACTTTATCTTCATTTCAAAGAGAAGGAACAGCTTGCCAAAGAGATGCAAAGTTGTTGAGTAATCTCTAGGTTTGTTTGTTTTTGCTCACGTTTTCTCTTCCGGTGCTGCTTCTTGACTGCAAGAATGCTTCGGGCTTGTCTGGGCTTCCAGGGATAGGAATTTTCTCTGTTTCTCCGTTTCTATGGAGACCAGGAACACCCCCGTTGCCCCTTAGCTTCCAGCTCTCCTCCAGAGTACCGGTCGGGTCTTTGTTTTTCGAAGACCCCCTCAGGCAAGTCCGTTCCCAGAGCGTTTTCTCAGGAGCTCCTGAAAAACGCAGCCGGCTGCAGCAGCAAGAACCCGGAAGTCCCTTCGACTCCAAAACTCCTGATGACCCCCGCCAACGGCCTTACGTAGATGTTAAACAGCATGGGGGACAGAGACGACCCCTGTGGAACCCCACACGGGAGGATCCAAGGGGCCGATAACTCCCCCCCATGCTGCACGTACTGTGGCCGGCCCTCCAGGAAGGAACGGAGCCAACTGCAAGCAGTGCCTCCAATTCCGACCTCAGAGAGCCGGTCCAACAGGATACCGTGGTCGACGGTATCAAAGGCCGCTGACAGATCCAGGAGGACCAACAGGGAAGAGCAACCCCTGTCGGCCGCCCTGAGAAGGTCATCTTGCAGGGCGACCAAAGCTGTTTCGGTACCCCGGCGGGGCCTGAACCCGGACTGGCAAGGATCGAGGCACTGCCGATCCTCCAAGTATGACTGCAGCCGGACCGCCGCCACCCTCTCGATCACCTTGCCCATAAACGGGACATTGGCGATATGACGATAGTTTGTCAGATCATCCACCGCCAGGCCAGGTTTTTTCAAGATGGGCTTTACCACCGTCTCCTTCAGACAAGAGGGAAAAAACCCCTCGCTGAACGAGGCGGTGGCGATGAGAGAAGCCCATTCGGCCATAGTCCCTCTGGCAGCTCTAATTAGCCAGGCAGGGCAAGGGTCGAAAGGAGTGGAGGCAGGCCGGCAATGCGCCATAGCCTTGGAGATCTCGACAGCAGAAACAGGCCCAAGCGCATCCAACCGAGGCGACGAAGGCGGACCAGCAACTGGAGATGGCGGGACAGGACCACTGCAACCGGAGTCAAAACCAGCACGGATGGCCTCAATCTTAGTTCGAAAAAAGGCTGCGAATTGCTCACTACTGAACTCAGTAGGAGGAGGCCTGGCCAGACTAGGATTGCTGAGGTCCCGAACCACCCGGAAGAGCTCCGCCTGGCGGTTCAAGGCCTCAGCAATTCTCAGGGAGGTGAAAGATGTTCTAGCCTCCCTTATCGCGATGATATAGCGACTAGACTGGGCATCAACGGCAGCCTTACTCAACGCTGTGCGGGATTTCCTCCAGCTGCGTTCTAACCTCCTCCTAACCTGCTTCATTGCCCTGAGCTCCCCCGTGAACCATGGGGAGGGCCGGGCTCGGCAGCGGAGGAGGCGCTTGGGGGCGATCCGGTCAATGGTGTGGACAGCTGTTTCATGCCAAAGATTCGCCACACCCTCGGCCGGAACGTCAGCCAAACCACCAGGTAGTCCCCCAAAGAGCTCACCGAACCGCTGAGGGTCCTGGAGCCTCCGGGGGCGGGCCAAGATAGTGGGCCGATGGTCCCCGCGGGGAGGAGCCGAAATCGCCAGGGAAAATGAAAGCAGGTGATGGTCTGTCCATGACACAGGAAGGGAGACAAAGTCCCCCACCTCCAGACGCGAATCCCCCGACATGGAGGTAAACACCAGATCCAGGGTGTGACCAGATCTGTGGGTGGGGCATAAAACATGCTGGGACAGACCCATGGAAGCCATGGATTCCATGAACTCCAGAGCTGCACCAACAAGCCCACCATCCGCATGCACGTTGAGGTCTCCCGCAACCAATAGGCGCGGGGATCTCAACAATGCAGCGGAGATGAACTCTGTGAGCGCTGGAAGGGATTGTGCAGGGTTGCGGGGAGCTCGGTAGCCCAGCACAATGCCAAATCTGTCCCGCTGTCCCACCAACAGATGAAGTACCTCCAACCCCTGGCTAACCAATGTCGAGGCCCTGCTGACGTGTAAAGAATCCCTGTAGACGATTGCGGCCCCTCCCCCCTTTTGACCCCCCAACCTTCCCACTCCCTCTACCAGGTACCCGGGCGGGCAAAGGAGAGAGAGGGAAGCCCCCCCCCTCCGTGCCCACCCAGGTCTCGGTGATGAATGCCAGGTCGGGCTTCCCATCCGCAATAGTATCATAGATGAGAGGGATCTTGTTATGAACCGACCTGACATTCATCAGGATACAGGTAAGGTTGGGGGTGCTGGTGGAGTGACTCCCGGGCACGTGGCAGAGAGCCGAGGGGTCAGAACGAGGGACAGACATGAGTTGTCTGACCCGAGTTCTTCTTGCATGACAAACCCTACGGCTACAAGCGTACCGCCCCCGGCCCATCACCGTTGGTATGTGAGCCCCTGCGTTCATGGCGAGAAAAAAAAAGAAAGAAAGAAAGAAAAAGGAAAAAAATATATGTATATAGGTAGTTACAACAACAACAATGTAAAAATATAAAAATTACAATAACAATGAAAATAACAAGACAATAATGCACTAAAATTACAAATTACAAACTACAAACAACAAATTAAAGGGCAACCACCAGGGCAAATGGAGAGGGACAGGGAGGGACGCAAAGATGGTTCACAGGCAGTGAGTGAGCAGCAATAACTGGTATGGCAGCTGATGTCACAGGTGGGTAAAAACAAGCACGAAGTGGGGTCAGGCCATCAACTGTCGGCGGGCCAGCAGTGGCCTCTAGGCCTGGGAGGGCCCAAACACAGCAGCCGCGAGTTAACCCCGAGCCTCGGTAGATGGAAGGCCCACTGCCGCCAAACCAGTCCAGTGTCCTTGGAAGCAGCACAGAGGATAAAGGAATTAGATGAAAGGGGGAACGGGATGAACACCGCACCCCCTAATCCACAACAGTCAGAGAGAACTGACAACAAGGGGAGGGAAAAAGGGGAGGGCAAGGGTGGAAGAGGGAGCAGGAACAGGGCAAGAGGGGAAAGGCGCATGTCGAGGCAGCCTTTGGGACTGTCCCCAAACAAGCCGTTGCAATAGTGAATAGCAAGGAAGCTTACAGGTCTTGAGTTCCAGCAGTGGCTAGGCTGGCTGGCTCAGCT
>JAHTLZ010001801.1:0-26266 GCA_023846285.1 Phrynocephalus versicolor | reverse complement strand
GTTCCGTGTCCAAATGAAGCTGCAAATCAGGCGAAGCCTAATAACCAAAAACAAACTGTTGACTTTCCGCACAGCTGTCTCTCGCTTCCCCTGTGTGTGTGTGTGTGTGTGTGTGTGTGTGTGTGTGTGTGTGTATGCGCGTGCACGCTAGTGCAGGATAGATCTGCAAAAATTAAACTGTTGAGGGAGAAAATTGCAGGGAAAAGAATCCCCCGAGTTCTCCCCAGGCTGATGGATATCAAAGGCACAATAGGAGGGGGATGTTTATTTACAGGGGAAATGTCATCAATTGATTTATTTTTGGAAGGGAGGCAAACAGCTCCTTGTTCCACTTCCGCACCGAACTATTAAGCAAATTAGAAATTGCCCCCATCCAGTACATCACAGCCTCCTTCTGCATATTAAATATTCCTGTTTAATCAGAACCACATTTCCCATCAAACAGAGGCAGACCTGTTTGCTGCGGGCTGGAGATGTGGTAATAGCAATCGTTAGAGGCCCCCAGAGAGACTTTTAGAATCAGGCTGGCGCTAAGTGCTGTAAAGTGCAGACAGAGAAAGGGAGACAGTGCCCTGCCCCAGACAGCTTACAATGAGCAGCAAAGTCTGGCAGGAGGCTGAGGCCAGGAAAAGTCCATCAGAAAAGGGATGGATGACACATTTTTGTCTCCTAGGGACACCCCCACCCGGCCCCGTCCGACCGCACAGCCTCACATTTCAGCAAGAGGTATTTTGGAAGGGAAATCTCCCATCCATTATGGGCTTTCACGCCGTGCCGCTTGAAGTCCTCCATTAAGGAGCTGATAGGGTGTTCACCTGCCAACTGCTGCACCCTTGCTTTCGTTGTCGGGAACATGTCACTCAGCACTGGAGATAATTTCCTCACACACACACACACAAATCCTTGTCTCAAGAAATATTCTTCAAATTATTATTTTCCTATCCACCGGATACTGGACTCAGTGTTTGTGACATCCCAATCAGTAGGTCAAAATGGTCGAACCTTTCAAGGCTGGCTCTACTATTAGGCTCAGGGAATCAGGCACCTCAGGCAGCCGAACATTGGTGGAGGCAAATGCACCCCTCATCCATCTTCTCTCCCCCCCCCCACACACACACTGCCCAACAGAGGCCTTGCTGCTTTGGAGAGTTGCCACTCTAGGTGCCCGAGCTGTCCCTCAGGTGGCGAAATGTCTTGAGTAGAGATGGGCACGAAATGAACAATTTTTCGTTTCCATTTTTGTTTTTTTCATTTCGTTACGTAACGAAACGACAAACAGATTTTGTCTCTAGAATGAAACGAAACAAACAGAAACACCAGAAATTTTGTCGTGCGTTTCATTTCTGTTACTGCAATATGAGTGAATTGCTTTAAATCCTTTAAAAAAATCACAAAAAATGAAATAAATGGTAACAAAATGGTAACAAACGAACGAAAACAAAAACAATTTTTTTGCAAAAATTCAAGAAAAACAGAAACGAACCGAAACGGACCTGACAAACGACAAACGAAATGCCATTTTTTTGATTCGTGCCCATCTCTAGTCTTGAGTCAGCCCCAGCAAAGGGCCTGGGACATAAGCAACCCAGCCCTACTCTCACCCTGTGGCCGATCCAGCCTTTCTCTTGCAGGCGCTCACTCAGTCCTGTTTGAGGCCGCCTCCAACCACTGTGCGGGGCCAACTGCCACCTCTGGCTTTCAGCTTTAAGCCAGTCCAAGCCAAGCTATCCATGGTGCTCTCTTGGCCCCTGCTCGTTCCAAGCAGCCACTTAGGGTGGAAGACTAGCAGGAGGAAGGGAAAGTTTGTGTAGGGCTAAGCAGCTGGAATAACAGCCTTCGAGCTCCCTCTGCTGGTTTAGGATTTTTGGAGCGAGATGCTTCTCATCATCACTTAAACAACACCGGATGGAGAACACCTTCTTGTTCCCAAACAGGCCTGGATTAGCCCCAACCAGACTAGCCAATGCTGAGAGGTGATAAGAAGGCCCATCTTACAGTGGCTTGTAAGGCCACCAGTTGCCACAGACAAAGTTTCTCTCCAAGACTTCTAATGGGAGGGGTGGGGAGAAACAGTCCCAGGAGATTCTTTAAACCTGTTTCTGCTCAAGGGGCAATCAGGTGGTTCCAAGGCACCAGAAAGGGTCACTTTAATGGCAGTGATCTGTCAGGACATCACTCCACCCTGGCCCTTCAAAGTAGAAGCTGGACAGCTGGACCAGAAAGAACCAGCTGGGTGGAGAGCATTTCCGTGTGTGATCACCGGGAAGTGGGTCTCACTGAATTGTGACACTAGCAGTCCAGACTGTGATCACACAGAAACATTTTTAGGCACCTGAAGAAACAGCCAAGCAGGGTTTTATGACACACAAAAGACAAAATTGTTCTTGTAAAGATAAGGCCGGACAATATTCAGTGTGAGGTGTGTTATATTGGCTTCTCTCCTGCTAAGGCACAGCCAGAAAGGAACAAGAAATTGTTCTCTTTTCTTCACAGGACAAAAGGACAAACATACACCGAACTGTAAGTCCTAAAGAGCACAAACGTTTATTGTGTTTGCTTGTTGCACAAGGCGCTGGCCGACATGTCACAGGGTCACAGCAGCTTCTGCCATGGGCGCAGTGTCCCCCAAATGCATGTTTTCTGAGGTGACCTCCAAAGGATATAGCCTCTCCACCTTATCAGTTCCAGGAGACTCCTGGACACCAAGAACAGAGCTTGCTGCTTCTGTCATTTGAGTATCTGAGACAGGAATCCAGCGGGGGTTATTGGTGAGACCAACAGTGCTCTCCATGGACCCTTTCTCCTCTGGGACACTTGCCAGTTTTTCTGTTTCCTCAGTAAAGTTAGAGTAAGTTGATTGTGGCAACTGCTGACTAGCTAAGTTTGGGGCTCCAAAACCAGTGTGTCTAGACTCCTTTGCTTCAACCCCTGTGTGCATGGCAGCTGTTGATATTTCAGCTTTGTATGAGCTACTTTTTGGTGTAAGGCTTCCTCCTTTCTTCTCCAAGATCGGCTTTGTGCCTTTTGGTCCAAAAGTTTCCCAAATCATTTCCTCCAGGGGCCCAATTTCAGTCTGAGGTTGATGCCGGAGGAGCGGAGGGGTGGCCTTTCTGGTGTGCACCTCGTAAGACCCCAGGATGGAAGCTCCACCAGAAAGTACCCTGTGTCTTCCCACTGATGCTAACATGCCAACACTGACTCCTCTTTTCCTGGAAATAGCATTTGGGGTGCCTTTGGAACCAATAGGTCCATTTGACTGGCTCACTCTAAATTCTAGAGGGAAGGCACCGGATAGATATGAGGCCACAGTTACAGCTTTTCCAGGAGACGGGGAAAACCCCATTCTGTGGTGGCTACCAGAAGACCGCTCACTGATGCCTATAAGCTTGGCAAACTCCAGAGAGCTGGGAGATAGCGACAGATCTGCTTCTTCAGTAGGAATACGAGACAACGTTTCAGGTTGTATGGTTGACTGCCCACCATTTATCCCAGGTGTGACTTGAGTTGGTTTTCCTTCGGCCGGAAGAATTGTTACACTGGGTGTAGAGCCCAATGTTTTTCCACGGTCTGATTGCAGGGACGGTGAAGCTGGGCTCTTGGATTTCATCATCCACTCTGTTCCCAAGAAAGGAGAAGAGTCTGAGGCAGATGTGGAAGCTGAGTTCCTGAGAACCGAGAGGATGGAGAAATGGGAAGGACCAGCGCTAGTGGAGAGATGGGCTCCTTGACTGAATGGATTCTCTTGAGTCCTTTTCTGTGAGGGCCTCTGTGGCAGTTGACTCAGACTTGCAGGTGATGCCTCTCCTTTGGGAACTCCTGTGTAGTGGCCTGTTCCTTCTCGCTCCTTCAGGTGGCTTGAGCCAGACACCCAGCTGAGACGGGTGCCCATGTCTGTCACTGGCAGAGGATTCTCTTCTGAAGCAGAGCTACATTCTTTGGTTTCTCCTCTTTGTCTTTCTCCATGAGTAGCCCCCATTTTTGGCTGTGCGTCTAAGGAGACCTTCCTCTTGGTGGTATCTTCTGTAAGGGGATGCTTTGTCCCAGGGAAAGAGCTACGTTGTCTTAGGGACACCGTTGTTCCCAGCCTAACTGGACTCTGGGTTTGCCTCTGACTCTGCCCTTCTCCAGTGAAGAAGGAAGGGGAGTGGGTACCCTGATTTCCTGCCACCCACTGCCCATGTTGAGTAGGCACTGGGCTCCTCCATGATTCCTTGGAAACCAGCCTCCAAAGAGACACCTTTCCATGAGTCTTGGTCTCTTTGGAAGGTCTAGTTCCAGGTTCTTCCTCATGAATCCAGCTGGTCCTCTGCCCTGCCGTTGGCTTCTCCCCTCTTGCAGTTGATGCTGCCTCAATGGCCTGTTCTCTTTCCTCCCTTTGTTGATCTCCCGAGGGAGCCCGTGTCACAGAGAAGGCAGTGGAACTGTAGGCATCCCTACGGCTTGACTGCAGCCCTGAAACCATGGGCCTTAGTCCATCTGTCTTGGGACTTAGGAGCCAAGGTAGATGTGTCTCCTCCATAGGAGGTGTCACCTGGTCACTTTTCATTACCGGGGAAGTCCAGTCTTTTGATGTGGGCATTTGGCTTGGTGCCTCCACACGGGCACCAGGAGTGTGTCTCTCTGCCTTCATGAAGACAGAGTCTAGTGGTGCGTGTTTAGCATAGGTCACTTTTCTGTGATGCTTTCTTGCCCTGTGAGCAGGTGCCAGAGAAAATGGCTCCTCTCCCAAAGAATGACTGGCAGGGCTTCCCCATGAGTTAGTCCCTTCCTTTTGCCATGAAGCAGCAAGGTGGCCTGTGAATCTAGCCCAAGGAACTGATGGAGTTCCACCTGGAGCCTTTGCATTTACCAGAGGAAGTGCTTCTTTGCTCAGAGGGAGACCATGTCCCAATTTATGGGTTGCATCTTGTTTTCTCTCACTGGGAGACCACCTGCTTGGTGGCCCACTCACTTTATGGCCATTGGAGCTTTCTAGACCTTCTCCCACCATCCCGTGAGGGGTAGCAATGTGAGCAAAGCTCACAGGTTGTTCTTCCAGTTCTGCAACACGGGAGGAAGTGGCCCAATTCCTGGAGATTCTTGAAGCAAAAGCCCTGTAAAAAGAACTCATGGTTTTAGCGTGAACGTTTCCCACTGGGGAAGTATGGGCAGGATGGCCTGTTTCATTTCCAGGGGTGCTGAGATCTTGATGGACCATCTCCTTGGGTTGTTCCTTGTGGCCGTTCTCTGCCATGGAGAAGCCATAGCCCTTGGTTGGGTTTGGAGAGCCACCTTCACCCTCTGACTTGGTGCTTCTTGTTCCCAGTGAACGACCCATTCCCAAAAGAGTAGACAATTCTGTCCTGCGCTCTATAGGCACGTCTCTTGTCGTTCCAAGTAGCTCTTCCTCCACCTCTTTCCTACCTGACCTTCTTGTAGGTTCTTGGACCGTGTCTGCTGAGAACGAAGCTAGTCCTTCAGTCACAAAGGGAGGCAGGGATTCCAACTCTGCAGTAGTTCCTATCCTTGCTTCTTGGGAACCTTGGCCAGTTTTGAAGAAGGCCTCCCGAGAGGTTGGAGGCTGGCTCCCCAACTCCCTTGGTCTACTGGTGAGGCTCTGCAGAGCTACAGAGGCCTTCTTGGCAGCACTGCCAATTGAGGGCATCTCCGTTTCCCTAGACTGGGTGGTCTCATGGGGCCTCTTCCCTGTAGCTGCAGCAAATGCCTCCTGGTTCTTTCCTTCACCAGGGGTCTCTGGAGAGCCAACGGTCGGCATTTGGTTCCCTTTTCCAGGTGGCCCAGTTGTCTTCATGTGGTCTTCGGGAACACCTGTGCCTTCGTCGACAGCCTTCCTGCTGGGTGACCCTGAAGGCCCCAGAGTCTCTTGGGTAGAAGGAGCGCATTCCGCCACGGAAGCAGCAGCACTGAAGCTGTGGGGTCCTGAGGCTACCACTTTGTTCTCAGCTGAGCAGGGGTGAGCCTCACTTGGCACAGAATCCATCGTATTCTTCCCAATAACCCTTCCAGTGGATGTTTCTGAAAACAAAAACATAAGAACCTAAGATCCCTGCTGGATCATGCCAATGGCCCATCTAGTCCAGCTTCCTGGATCTCACAGTGGCCCCACCAGATGTGTCTGGGAGCGCATGAGCCTAGATCTCTGTCTCTTGCAACCACTCCCCTGCATCTGGCCCTCGAAGGTCCCCGGTTTTAAGACTGGAGATGACACATCTCCATCATGGTTTATAACCTGGGATGGACTTTTCCTCCAGGAATCTGTCCAATCCCCCTTTGAAAGCATGCAGGCCAGGTGCCATCACCACATCCTGTGGCAGAGAGTTTCACATACTTACAACAAAAAAAGAAGGGAAGATCGGAAAACCATCCCTACAGTTGTTCCCTTTCTATGCCTGTGCTCTGCTATGGCTGGCCTCAGTGCAACCGCTGATTTCAGCTAGAGTAGACCCACTTGCAAATGTGTCAGCCATCAACTGATCCCATGGGTCATCCCTGGCTGAGACCATTGCCTGGATTCAGGCCATCGTCTTCACAGCTCCTCCACAAAACATGCTTGGTTATAACTCCCTTCTGAAGTAGACTTCATACTGCATCTGCCTTTCTCAAATATCTAATGCCAGGAACTTCCCTTAACCAGGTGGAGTGTTAAAGGCCATGAAACTCCCATACAGCCAGCCTCAACAGGTTAGGAAGTCAGCTTGATCTTGGCTTCCCAATTAGAGCTGTAAGAGTTTTGCATCACAAACACATCTTGGACAGTGCCAGTGTGTCACCTACTAAGCCTTCAAATACTTTAACGTTAGTCCTAAGGAGCAGGGTCAGGATCTGTTCTTGATCATCCCAGGTTGCAGGCCATATATTAAAGGGGGCAAGGTACAGGAAGCCAGATAGCCACTTTCACACAAACACAAAAATCCGCGGGCAACTTAAATGCGGATCCCCCACCACCAACCAGCGATCATGTGGTTGTTGTTGTTCCTGTGTTCCCACCCTCCACACTCCAATTCTGTTGTTTCTGTCTGCTGTGGATTAATGAGGGACGGGGGTAGAGGAACATATAGAAGGTGGAGGAGGGTCAGGCATGCACCACATGGGGCAGGGAGTGCCTGTTTGGTATGACAAATGGGTTTCTCCATACCGGTATCCCGTACTTGCCAGTTTTAAAAAAAATTAATACATCAATGAAAGGCACCGGAAATGGGGGTGAAATGGTTTTTGTGCAGATTTTTCCTTTTCCCACGGACTGATGTACTGCTTTAAAATCTGCATCGGAAGAGTGACAAAAATTTTACCTCCTCAAGACCAGGTACTTGTAAAATGCGCTGGGTCACGCTTAAGTGGGCATGGTCACACTTTTTTTTTAAAGTCCGCTTCTCGTGGGAAAACAATTTTATGCTCCGCATCTGCGAGCACTTTGCAGCAGATTTTAGTGGTACTGAATATCAGGAAAAACGCCTTAACTTACAGCAACTGAACCCATGACCCTCAAGAGCTGGCAAGTGCTCCAGTGCTGGAGGCATTCAAGGGAGAACTCATCCATCCTTTGTCCTATCTGCTTTGAGTTGGGTCTTGGCTTTGGACTTGATGGCCTCAGGGGACCCATCCAACTCCATCATTCTAGGATTCTACAATTTGGATTTTAAACTGCCGAAGAGAAAGGGTGCTCTGTTCAGCTCTAAAGAAAGCCAACCCTCCAAGCTTCCTGTATCCAGTAGAATTCAGAAGACCCATCACTTCCTCACCTGGCTCAGCCGCAGCCTGGGAGCACTCATAAAGCTGGTTGACTTGGTCAATATCTGACTTGCTTAGTTTCCACCTTTGACCAAGAGAAGTGGAAGCGCCAAAGAGCGGGATGGTGGTAGGCAAGCCAGCCATGCTGAAAGCATTCCTGATGGGATAAGAAGTAAGACTGAGCAGTAGGAAACACATTTCCCCATCATCCCCCACAAAAGAAGGGGAGGAAAGGGTCAAGTCTGGTTTTGCCCAGCTACTCCGTTTTCTAGCCATGTAGCCTTAGTTCTATTTTCTCATATTTCCAAACATGGAGCAGAAAAAGAGAAGTCAGCTTAAAACTATGGACCCATTTTGGGATGCCTAAGCATACTATATATTTAAATAGACATACTTTTGCCAAAAATGCACTTTTGCAAGCGGTTCCACCCAATATAATGTGTTATTTCTGCAAATCAGAGCATTTGTTCTCCCTGTCCCTCATATATACATCATACTGTATATGCATTTCCAAACTCACAAACTGCAATGCATAATTCTGGAAAAGTACAAATATCAATGTATACACTGCGTTGGTTCACAGAGTAGCTTAGGAAGAGCAAATTAAAAGCAAAGTCACGTATGCTCCGCATGTACCACCACCTAGTGCTTAAGGCACTCTCTGAGTGGCTGAGTATTTAATTTTACAGGCTACACATTGCACACCCACACTCCCAGTAAGGTGGGTACTCAATTTACTGACCTCCAAAGGATGGAAGGCTGAGTCAACCTCAAGCCAGGTACTTGAGCTCATTGCAATCAAACTCAGGTCATGAACAAAGTCTTAGCTGCAGTACTGCAATTTAGCTAAGGTACCACAAGGCTCTTAAGTTAATTTTCCCAATGTTTGGTTTTTTTCATGGTGATCCATTTAACTGGAAAAGATACCAGTGGGGTCTGGAACCAGCAGAAGGCATAGGAAGGCAATTTATTCATTTCTTAAGTTTATACACCCACCCATTAGTGCGCGTACACTTTGAATTAGTTACAGGTCCCAGAGTTTCTAAACCATTGTGATCACTCGCCATTCTTGCTGTGAGATTCTAAGAGTTACAGTTCAACAAGGGTAGCTTTTCTGAGCTCCGGTTATGTTTACCTCCCATCTCCCCCAATGCTGCAGGGCTTCCTCCTGCTGCGATTTCTAGACACCTTGTGATTCATGAGCGTAGCATTTCAGAGACAGAAAGTGACTCAAGTATTTCCAGTGACTCCTTGGAGAGCATTCGTAGTCCAGGCATCTTGTCACAGCGTAAGCTAATGCTGGCTGCACTGTAGTAGCACTCCCGCTTACCTGTCGTAGTGCAAAACTGAGGAATAGTCATAATCCACAAGCAGGTTGGATTTCTGCAACTTCAAGAAATTCGTCTCAAAACCTGAGGAGGCAACAGGTGTTGGAGGGAGAGGGTGTCCATTTATATGAGCCAGGGCATCTCAATTTCCTCATTGCTCATGAGCAATTTGGGGGGCAGCTGTTTTGCTGTTTCCATAGCAGGGCTTGGGAACACGGGGCCTAACCATGTCTCATTGGACTACAACTCCTATCAGCCCCAAACCAGCACAGCCAATGGTAAGGAATGAGGCCAGCAGTAGTCTCCATCCAGCTATGCATTGCAGAATTAGGTGACTCTGTCTGGAGTCAGTGATTCCATCCTAGTTTGTTTCCCCTCTGCACCTTATTGAAACTACTCAAGGGACACAATGAGAATCAGCACCCTGGAGAGCTCCTTTATCCCAACCCACACCACTGATCCCCAACAGATCCCTGGCAGCCCTGTTGTGCTGGTACACATT
Organism: Phrynocephalus versicolor; assembly: GCA_023846285.1. NCBI lineage: Eukaryota > Metazoa > Chordata > Lepidosauria > Squamata > Agamidae > Phrynocephalus > Phrynocephalus versicolor. The sequence continues at coordinate 16,708 of JAHTLZ010001801.1, read as the reverse complement.
GGCCAGTTGGCATCACTGCTGTGTCCCCTGCACAGTATGAAGCATCTGACACCTCTAAGAATCTTTCAGCCACTTAGACTAGTGTGTTTAGGGAGCCCATATGCCAGAAGAGATGTTGCACACCTTTCCTTGGGGTTGTTTATTTGCTGCATCCATTTATCATTACACACAGAGATTTGCCCTTCTCTAATCAACCCTTGAATATAGTTGATGAAAGACTTGCCTCCAGTGGTTCTCAAGTTTGTCACCCAAAACATCTGGAGGGCACCCAAGGCTCCTTGCCACTAGTCCCTCACCATCATCAGCAGCTCTCCAGGGTTTTAGACCAGGGAGTTTCTCCCAAGGGGGGAGGAATTCCTCCTCCCAAGCTAGGAGGGATTCAATTCAAGCAAGGACCCAGTCCAAATATGACCAAGCTACCGTCCTCATAGAACTGAGCGGGCAACCTCAGGAGCACTGTACAGAACCAGCACGGACACACACACACCTGTCAAGATTTCGTTCCAGGAGATGCCGACGTACTTGTCTTGGTCCGCCCGGGAGTGTTGGTGCCAGAAACCCAAGACATGCCTGAGTTCATGCAGAACTACTCTTTTCCCCCTCCGGAGGCAAGCCGGAGCCAAGGACACCACCTGCTTGCCGCCAATGCGCCCAATGCTGGAGAAACAGCTGGAAGGGAAGTCTTGCTTAGAAGCAGCTGAGCTGCAGCCCAAAAGAGCTGTCCTGCACCCACAAGAGCCACCGGTGCTCAAGTGGGGGGAATGTCTCCTGGCAGTCTAATGCTTTGTTCCTCCTGGCCAGAACGGAGCTCTGAGGGCATACAAGTGTGGGAGAGAAGAATGAAAGCAGATGCCCAGCAAAGAGCAGGAGGAAAGGTGCCAACCCAGTGGAATCTGAACTCAGAGAGGGAAAAGCTTTCCACCAACATTTCATAAGAACCTAAGAACCTAAGAAGAGCCATGCTGGATCAGGCCAAAGGCTCATCTAGTTCAGCTTCCTGTATCTCACAGTGGCTCCACCAAATCCACGGTTTTTGTTATCCACAGGAAGACCTGGAATCAATCCCCAGCGGATACCCGGGTCCTATTGTAAGTACAACTGGGAAGTGTTTGTATTTGAGAGAGAGTTTTAAAAACAGGCAGACAACCCACCTGGAGCAGGAAATGGGTCATCTACTGGGTGGAGGGAGAACAACGCATTTCTTTCCCCACTGCTTTACCCCATAGTCCTAGCATGTGCCAAACCACTACGAACCCAGAAAGCGGGGCAATGGTGACGACGTCCCTCTGATAGGAATACGGGACAAACTGGATGCAAGTAAACCTCGCAAAGTCTTCAAGTGCTTCCTGGATTATCTTCACACTAGATTTATCTGGCAGGGGTAATTAGACAGAGATAATAGCCGTGACAGTTTGCTCAGAACCAAAATGACTTCCCCAGAGCACTTTTAGTTGCAAACTCAGCCTCCCACCAACCTCCGGGCATTAATCAAAGGCAAGCTGTTTAAGCAAGGCAGGGGCCTCCTTTTATACACATCATTACATCGGCAATTCTCGCCTTGTCTCCACCAGCCTCAATTCCATTATTCAAGGGAATTAGCGCCCGCACTCGTTCTTCCTGGATTTCAATAAGAAGAAATAGGAAATAATCCATTTTCCTGTGGCTACATGCAGGGAGGTGATAAGAACATAAGAACCTAAGAAGAGCCCTGCTGGATCAGGCCAAAGGCCCCTCTAGTCCAGCTTCCTGTATCTCACATTGTAGCCCCACCAGATGCCTCTGGGAGCGCACGAGACTAGATCTCTGTCTCCTGATCCCACTCCCCTGCATCTGGCCCTTGAAGTACCCCGATTTTAAGCCTGGAGATTACACATCTCCATCATGGTTTGTGGTAACCTGGGATGGACTTTTCCTCCAGGAATCTGTCCAATCCCCTTTGGAAGGCATCCAGGCCAGAGGCCATCACCACATCCTGTGGCAGGGAGTTCCACAGACTAACAAAGCGCTGGGTGAAAAAATATTTTCTTTTGTCTGTTCTTACTCTCCCAGCCCTCAATTTTTCCCAAGACAGGCATGGTGAGACTGGTGCTGCCAACCAAACCAGCTTCTGCTCTGACTACTGGCCCTACAGTTACAAGGTGGGGTAGGGTGGGGATACTTGGCTGAATAAGATTGCAAGCCAGAACGGTCATAACTCATTAACTGGACATGAGCCAAGGCTGTGCTGCATCTGCCAGAAAGGCAAGCACTATTTTAGTCTGCATCCACAGAATTCTAGTCTCAAAATCCTGCTTGCAACTGGTTTTGCCTCATTTTGAGCCCTGTGTCCATTTCTGGGCACCATGTCTTTAAAAAAAATTGCCGAACAAACTGGAACAAGTCCAGAGGAGGGCAAGGAGGAAGATCGGAGGACTGGAAACCAAGCCCACAGAGAAAAGACTGAAAAGAACTGGGTCCTGTTTGGCCTTGAGAAAGGAAGGCTAAGGGGAGAATTGCAGTCCTTACCGTATCTGGAGGAAATAACATATGGAATCTGGACGATTCCTCTCTTCTTCAGCCACCTGGGATTGCCAGACAAAACGAGCCAGAAGGGATTCTGGGTGAGAGAACAAAAGAATCGGTACCTCATTTGCAGCCCCTCCATTTGCAAGATTCAGCCAAAGCTTGCTAGGTCAGATTTTAAAACAATGTGCTAGGTGAAAAAATATTTTCTTTTGTCTTTCTTTTCTTACTCTCCCAGCCCTCAGTTTGAGTGGATGTCCCCTCCTAGTTCTGGTATTTTGTGAGAGGGAGAAGAGCTTCCCTCTATCCACTTGACTCATGCCCTGCATTATTTTGTACGTCTCAATCCTATCCCCGTTAAGGCACCTTTTTTTCCAGACTAAAGAGCCCCAAATGTTTTAGCCTTTCCTCATAAGGGAGGTGCCCCAGCCCAGTCATCATTTTAGTCGCTCTCTTCTGCACCTTTTCCAGTTCCACTATGTCTTTTGTGAGATTCTGCCAGAGAGGAATGTTCTCTCTTGTTGCCTGAGAGTTCAGGAGACAAAACCCGAACCCAGAAGACAAGCCTTCTTACTTTCAGTGGGGCTGTGCTGCCGGTAATACAGTCTCGGAGGCCTGCTCAGTTGGGTCTTTTCCACGAGACAGAGGGAAGCCCTTTGTGATGTTACAGAATCAAGAGAGGCATGAGGTTTGGCAGGGCAAGGAACCACCACCACCACCACCACCACCCCGCAACAGATCCTAACTCCTTCAGGCTGAACCCAGGCACCAGGTTTGAATGAGTGTCCAAGCTTCAGAGCAAGCTGTGCCGTTTCTTTCTCCTGAGGAGCTTCTCCTGAGACTTGGCTTAACACCTAGAGACCCAAGGAAGCAGAACAGTCCCTGGAGGGCTCGGCCTCCACCCAGAGACCTGGCAATGCCAGCCCTGGATGGACAAGGGGTTGTCCTACCTCATGACTAACTGCTTGGATGATACCTCCTTCCATCAGAAAGCTGCTTTCTGGTCCCTCAGGAAGTCTCAGCGCTGGAAGGGGAAACAATAAGAAGGGTCACCTCAGGAGAAAGCTGCACTCAGAAGGCATTGGTTTCTGTTGTCTGGAAGGAGGCTAGACCTTAGATTTACAGTGATAAACCCTTAAAACAAATTTAATTGGTTCTATAGGGCAATTGTTTTAAGAAAATTTTGTCTTATGAAACAGTTTCCCATAGGAATGCATTGAAAATACATTAATCCGTTCCAGAGGCTGGAGGTCCCTTCATTTTATGAAAATCTTGTCTTACGAAAAGCAGTTTCCCATGGGAATGAATTGGGAGCAGATTAATCCATTCTGGAGGCTAGAATAACAACAAAAATAACTGAATTTCATTCCCTGGGTACATGCAGAACAGTTTTCTTTCTTGTGAAGCATCCCACAGGGAATTTTTTTGTCCTGCAAAGCATGCCTATTCTTGGGAGCGGGGGGGATTCTTCCTACAAGTTTTTTGTCTTACGAGTCATTTGTCATAAAAAGTACCACTGTATTCATTTATTCCTTCAATTTATACACTGCAGTGCACCGCTCTACAGTCAGCTAAAACACAACAAAAGTAAAGCAAATAAAAACAAGACATGAACACCACCAACCACGGCTCAATTGCCGCATAAAATGGGGCATATAAATGGAGCACGGCAGCAAAGGAACACATTAAGCAGGGTTGTCAAAAAAAAGTGTTTTCAAGAGTCTCTTGAATGTCGGGAGGGAGGGAGCCAGATGCAGCTCCACGGGCAGTTGATTTCACAGACTTGGTGCCACAGCAAAGAAAGCCCTGCTTCTAGGAGACATTTTCCCAGACGCCCTTGCAGTGGCGACCCACAGATGCCTGGCTTAGGAGGACCCAGCAGCAACACCGCTCAGAAACTGAGCCTTTGTCACTCTCTGGCCGATGGTCACATCCTAGTGGGAGCCTTCTTACCTTGCTTGATGTCAAGTATGTCATTGGATGGATTCCCAGCCTCGCCTGCATCCTCCCACTCGGTATATTCTGCTTCAAAAGTGTCTCCCCGGCCATGGACAGGTGGAGCTGGAAAGGGGTAGGAGACACATTTCACTGGGCCTCTTCTTCTCAGGAAAAGGCCAGGTGGGTATGACCCCGCCTAAAAGCAGACCCTCCTAACATGGTGTTCTCTTCTTCCCCTGTTCTCTACATGTCCAGGTGGCTCACTATTCAGATCACTTTTGGAGCTGCTTCCTTTGAATCAAATTGCATCCACATGTGGCTTGACTTAGAACGAGCCATCCCGATTCTTTTTGGCACAGTGCTACAGGAACAGGGCTTTTTGGTGGGGCTATCTGAGGTCACAACCCTGTGACATGTGCGGCCAGTTGTGGCATAGAAATGGATGATGGTGAACCCCCACCTGCCTCCCTTTTCATCCACTCTGCCATTTTAATGTTCAAAAATATATTTTTTTTTCCTACCGTTGCAGCAGTATTCTAGAAATGAGACCCATTGGTGGTCTTATGCACAACTTGCTAGGTAAATGCATTGCTGTAGCGCTATGTCACTCTTATAAACTGAAAAAGGGAAAGTTGTCATGGCCCACTGAATGACAGCAGGGAGTATCATTAATTGATGGATAAATTGAGGTGTTTCAAAAACCTATCATAATTTTTCCCACAGGAGAAAAAAAAAAGCCAGTCAGATACTCAAGTGAGAAATAAAGCAGATTGCACTGAATATAAGAACCTTTTGAGTGTGAACCAGACTGCTACAATTTCACCTGGAGATACCCGGTGTCTTAAACTAAGAAGGAACCATATTTTCACCTGTTACTTTATTCTTTAAGGTGGAGATAGCTAGGATCGAATCTGGGGTCTTTCCTTCCAAAGCTGAAGCACCACACACGAACCAGAGTCCTCTATTTCAAAGAGAATGTGCCTTTCATCCTGGTCATCCTTGACCACATTGACATCATGCACACCTCTCATTATACCAGGACTCTTGAGTCTGGACATGCCTGTGGAAAAGTCCAAAGCTGGGGAACTTTGTTACACCTGAGGTCAAACTTGGACAGGACTACAGAATACTATTTCTTGTGTATACCGTGAGACATTGGGGGTGGTGGTGGTGGACTTTAATGTTTTTAAGAAACTCTGTTGAGTCTGTAGTAATGGGCTACACCTGTAGTAAACTGCAGGGAAACTCAACTCAACCTTCCTGTTATTGACCCATTATCTCTCTTGCATGCTGCAGCGGCAACACAAGGTGGGCACAGTTTGATGCCCCTTGAACGGCCATGGATCTGTTCCAGGAAATGCCGGGAATTATAGTTTAGAGAGGAATTAGGGTTTTTCTCCCCGAGTGCAAGCAAATATCCTAGAGTCGTATCGCAAAGAATCTTAAGCTTCTCACCAAAGTACAAATCCCTAAGCAGAGTGCAAAATAAAAAGTAATCACACTGCCGTGCTCACTATACTGCACTCAGAGAGTAGTCAGACATAGTCTTACGTTCAAGAAATGAAGATACGATGGGATATCCCCAAAAAGTATTTTTAGGTGTAACATAGCAACTTCCTTCCCCCTCCCACCAAGTGGTTATTTCCCAGGTGTTTCTTTCTTTTTGATACTATTTAGAGAAATAAAGAGTTTTAGAGAACCCAAGATCTTACGCAGGGCTGTGACATCCGGTTTGGTCTGAACTGTGGCACTGGGGTTTCTATTTTCATTTTTAGTTACAGTTGGGGATTCCCCTTTTCTTTGCTTGCTTTCCGCTCCAGAACTTCCTTGCTGGAAGCGGCAGATCCCTGCTGCTGCCACACGAGGGCATGTTGGCACACAGCGATAGCTGTGGCCGGAGATATGCATTCCTTGCTTTTAAAAGGGGCTTCAGCAAAATGTCTTCATAATTGTTTTGTGGACCTTGCTAAGGGGCTGGAGTAAGGCGGGCAACCAGTCAAGCAAAGAGTACGGTTTGGGGGTGCTCAAATGTTAGCCAAGCTTTCCCTGAATGAGGGACTACCTGACTTTTATATGGACCGCCATGCATGATTACATTGACTGATTTCATAAGAATACCAGTGTTTTCCACATTAATTTCCACCCCTCGTAATGGATTTCTTCTTCTTCTTTTGCATGCTCTTTGTAGCTTTAGTGTTAGCTTTTAGTGTTCTAAGATGCCTCTTCTAATTCCCTGTTCTCAATATTTGACTCTGTCTTAAATGTTCTGGGCTGTATATTGTCTGTCATTATTGTAAGCCACCTTGGGTCCTTTTCTAAGGAGAAAGAATGGGGTAAAAATATTCAAAATAAACAAATAAATGATAAATAAAGCTGACAGCTGCTCTTGTTATCATGATGCACATCAGCCACCTGCTGGCTTCAGATGTTCAGAATTTCCATTTTACAAAATCTAGGCCCAGGTTGCATGCACATTGAGGAAAGCTCACAAGACTGGCCTGGAACATGCAAAGTAGTTGAAGTCACAGGAGGATCAACCAAGGAAACCGGTCACTTGTCTTAATACTGCCATGCACCAATCATTGAATGTTGAGTGATGCTATCCTAGCAAGCCAGGAGGAAGCACTGCAGATGCCCCTTCCTTGGAATAAAGGAGGGTGACTCCTTACCTGTAAGTAGCCAAAGAAAACCAATCAGCCAGATTCCAAGAGACCCATCCATGGTTGGAGGACCAGTTCAGGGACCACCACCTTGTATTTCTAAAGCCACCAGGTGTGTGTTGGGTGGGTGGGGGAGTTGGTAAGTAAGGAGTAACACTCAGGACTAAGGAAAAGGCCTCAAGGGTTTCTAAATAGGGTACAGGTGAGGAAGACACACCTGGAAAACTAATTTCTTCACAAGAAGCCCAGTTTAACCCCTTGAGGGAAGAAGTCCACATCCACATTTGCGCTTTGCTGCCTGTGAACTCAGATGCCACAACCACAGTGGTCTGCCTTGGTGGACCAGGTCTTTCAAGAACATCTGCCCACCTTCATGGCCAGCTTGCTTTTAATAAGGACTTGGTAACAAAGACTGGCCCACCTCCCTGATATGAGGCAGCTTCCTTTGGCTTCTAAGTTCCCACAGCCCCGTTAGAAGACAGGCAAGGTGGCAACCAAGTCCAGCAAGGACTGGTGGGGCTAGATATGGCCATCAAGTCCCACCATGGGCTCAAGTCCAAGTCAAAGCAGATCTAACAGATGTTGGTCCAATTTTCTGTGAATGCCTCCAGCGTTGGAGCGCTCCTTGTCTCCTCAGGTAGCTCCAGATGTTGCCCAACCACAACCTCCAGCCTCTTGCTCCCCTGGCTGTCCTGGCCAGAGCTGATGGGCTTTGCAGTCCAAGAACATCTGGAGGCCTTCACTTGGGGAATAGCATTGCAATGGGCCAAACCCTGGCCATACATAAGATAACACACATGGAAAATGCAGTGATGAGCCGGGACCAGGCGCATGTGTAAGGGCCTACAGCTGTGCATGAGCTTGTGCGTCAGCAAGCCAGCCTGACAGACTCTCTGAGTGCACCACAGCTAAGTTTAGGGCTTGCGTTGGTGTCCAAGGCTGAACAAGCGTCTGGGACTCAGCTCACTTGACATGTGCCATTTTGGGTGAGTGGGCGGTGGCAAATGAAGGAACTGCTGGCTAAATTTAGTGCAAAAGGAAAATTTCTGGCAATGTGGGTGGGTTCCTGCCCCACACAGACAGATTGTGCTGGTGTCTCTCCAGACCCAAGGCTCAGGGATTCAAGGTGACCGATGAGAAGAGCATTCCCACTGTCATCTTCAGTTGGCCGTGGCCTTCAAGAGACCTGTGGTGTGCTGTTTCTGAGGAGGGTTGCCAGCATTTTTGATGGATCTGTTCATTCTCCTATGCATGACATGGAAAAACTAAGTAGGCACATAAATCCGTTCCTGCGAGGGAGAAAAGCGGAAGAGAAATCTTTACTGACTTCACGTCTGCCCATCCAGCAGAGAGTTCTGCTGTGCTTTGGTGGGTTATACGTGGAATTCAGATTTTGAAGATTTCAGTTACAGCTTGTTTTCAATAAGGACTTGGTAACAGAGACTCGCCAACCTCCCTGATATGAGGCAGCTTCCTTTGGCTTCTAAGTTCCCACAGCCCCACTAGAAGACAGGCAAGGAGGCAACCAACTCCAGCAAGGACTGGTGGGGCTAGATATGGCGATCAAGTCCCACCACGGGCTCAAGTCAGGAGTCCAAGTCAAAGCAGATCTAACAGAGGTTGACCCAGACATCCTGGGCCAAACCTCTGTTTATCAGCCTGATCCATCTCACGGGATTTTTGAACTGCAGAGCTGAACGCCAGTGGGGCATGGCAGACAGAACATGGGACAATATGACGCAGGAGGCCTTGGGTTGAATTCCTGCTCAGCCATAGAAACCCACTGACGAAAGGCCATTGTGCCTTAAATGTCTCATATACTTTGGAAACTCCACCAAGTTCGCCATCAGAAGTGACTCGAAAGCCTCTCACGCTCCCAAGCAGAAAAGCCGGAAGGAAGGGGTGGTGCTCCCCACCCACCCCTTCACAGAAACCCAGCTATGAACCTCGTGGCGCAGTGGTTAAATGCCTGTCCTGCAGGTAAAACTGTGCTCACGACCTGGGGTTCAATCCCAGGTAGCCATTTCAAGGTTCACTCAGCCTTCCATCCTTCCAAGGTCGGTAAAATGAGTACCCAGCTTGCTGGGGGCAGGGCAATGTGCAGCCTGCATACTGTAATTACGGTAAATCTGAAAACCGCCCAGAGACTACTGGAAGTGGTATGGGGAAGTATATAAGCAGCACACTTTGCTTTTTTGCTTTTGAACCAGGAGGTTGTTTACCTTCGTATGCTTCCAGGAGAAAAGCTCCTTCACCCATCAATCAGGGAAGCAGTTTTCAAAGGCAAGGGTGTGCAAAAGCTCTATGATAATCATCATGTGCCATCAGTTCAGTTCTGGTGTATGGTGTCCTTCACCGCCCCCGCCCCCTGGATTTTTGAGGTAGAGAATACTCTGCAGTGGTTTCCGTTCCCTTCTGTGCAGCTGGCCCAAGATATCTAACTCACCGAGCTGTTTTATTAGACTACATAAAAAGGCCACAATCTCACCCTAACTCTAACCCTCTCTGCGGATCTTCATCCGGCAGTGCTGACCCTACAAAGTGTTTTGTGGTGTCAAAACCCTGCTTAAGTCTGTTTTGTTTTGTTTTGTTTTTAGGGCTCCTACAAAACCTTGGCCAAGCTCTCCCCCCCCCCCCCTTGGCTTTGGATTGTGCATAAAGACGGCGGTGAGGCCTTTTTCATGCCGGCTGCAATTCTTCTGTGGTGCTGAGGCAGGGAAGGCCGTAGGCGTGAGTGGCATGTGTTCAATCCGGGGTGGGCAGCAGCAGAGCCAGGGGGTGGAATTAGGTCCAGAAGCAGCTCATTGCTAAGCCGGCGGAAGCGATTTGGGGGCTTTTGTTATGTGAACTGCAAGGAAGGAAGGAAGTGGGGGGGGGTGGCGGAAGCGCTGACTCACTGGTGTGGGGAGGCGGGGGGGGCAGGTGCACCAAGGCCAGGCAGGATGTTGAGTTTGTTCCAAAGCAGCATCGCTTAAGCGCCAGGCGCTGTGCCCATCAGCCTGTAGCAGGTGCCAGCTGGACAGACGCTCTCGCTATTCACGTGGCTGACCACCAGAGAAGGAATGGACGGGATGTGCATCTCTCTCTCAGACACACGTAGATAGAGATGGGCACGAAACAAACAATTTTTTGTTTCCATTTTCGTTTTTTCGTTTTGTTCAACAACGAAACGACAAACGAATTTTGTCTCTAAAATGAAACGAAACGAACAGAAACACCGGAAATTTTGTCGTGTGTTTCGTTTCCGTTACTGCAATACAAGTGAATTGCTTAAAATCCTAAAAAAAAAATCACAAAAAAATGAAATAAATGGTAACGAAATGGTAACGAAACGAACAAAAACAAAAATGAATTTTTTGCAAAAATTCACGAAAAACGAAAACGAACTGAAACAGACCCTCCAAATGACAAACGACAAACGAAATGCCATTTTTTTTTTAAAATTCGTGCCCATCTCTACACGTAGACCCCCAACGGGCAGCAATATCCCACCTGCCACTCACGGCCCAATCCTCCTGCTGGCACTGGTGGACCTTTGGATCCCGAGCCAAAAGGGCAGCTCGCCAACCTCCAGAGAAGGTGAGAGCCAGCAGGGTTCAGCCAAGGATTCTGGATTCAGTGGAGGGGGAAGTGTCGGTGTGCGCACCCCTCCCTCGACCTTCTCTGCACCGCCGGCCTTCGTGGGAAGCTTGTCCAGGCGGTGCAGGGCAGTGGGAGGGTATGCAAATGTGTCCCCCCACATGGCCGCAGCCCTGCTGCCCCGCATGACTGCCTGGCCAGGATCGCATCCCGTCTACCCATCGGCAGCCAGGGCGTGTGCGCGCGGATCGTTGTAATCAGCGAGCGCTGGGCAGCAGCCCAGACCTGTTGACCCATCCTTTGGAACGAACAGCACCTGCCAATGCTCAGCATCGTTAACAAGGAACCCTAAACAAGACTCTAGGGAACCTTCTCCTCCCCTTGTACAAACCTACCATGTGGCTACGCCATGAGACAATTAATCCCTTTTTTTGTTTTGTTTCCTTTTGTTTTGTTTGGACAAGCCTTAGAATCCCTACCAGCCTGGCCCATACTGTGCTGGGGATTCTGGGATCGATGGTCCCATACAAGTTGTTCTGTGCTGTCAAGTCAAGCCTCCGGCATAGGGTGGCCTTAAGGAGGAGCGGTCTCCAAAACGCCTTTCCTCCTTAAGGCCACCATATGTTGCAGGCTTGACTTGACAGCACAGAAAAAACCTGTTTTGGATCATTGATCCCAGAATCCCAACCTGGGGTTCAATCCCAGGTAACCGGCTCAAGGTTCACTCAGCCTTCCATCCTTCTGAGGTCGGTAAAATGAGTACCCAGCTTGCTAGGGGTGCAATGTGTAGCCTGCATACTGTAATCAAAAACTGTAAAGTGGCCAGAGACTACTTGAAAGCGCAGGCCCTGCTGAAGTGCCCTTGCGTGGAAATGAGCCCTGAGGGGGAACTGGCTGCACACTTGTGATCAGAGCCCCAAACCACATATATTCCGTAAAACCTGGCTCCCTTTTCTTCCTTATCATAACACTTCCAGTGATCCTTTCAGACATTCCACAAGCTCCCAAGTCGTTTTATAGAGAGAGGCACCAATGTGTAGCCTGCATGCTGTAATTAAACTGTAAACCGCCCAGAAACTACTTGAAGTGGTAAGGGGCAGTATATAAGCAGGACACTTTGCTTTTGCTCACTCGGCTGTTGTCAGCTCAAGCGTCTGGCTTCTTTTAGGGGGGTCAGCCCACCTCATACGGGGCCTTCCTCTTCTGCTCCCTCCAACTCTTGCCAGCCTCGTTGCCTTTTACAGAGAATGCTACCTTCTCATGAGATACACAAAGTAAGACAGCCTCAGGTTCAATGTTCTTGCGCCCCAGAGAGAATTCAGGCTGGATTTGATCAAAGACCCACTTGGTTATCTTTCTGACCAGCCTGGGGTATCCACAAAACTCCACTCCAGCACCACATCTCAAAGAAAAGGCTAACCTTTGCAAAATCTGATCATGACCACAAGCAAGAACGCAGCACACAAGCGTGCGGACTCCTGCACCAAAAGAGAAGATTGCAGACCCACGGCAGACTTGCTTTGAATGCCTTGGCTTTTAATATTATTATCTGTTCTGACTTCTAATGTTGTAAACCGCTTCTGTTTGTCATTCCCTCTGTTTTTTTACCCATTTGCCAGCTGCCGCGGGTCTTTTTTGGGGGAAAATGCATCAGAGGAAAGAAAAAATAGGAAGAACAATCGAAGAGACTCAAACCAGACTTTTTTTTTTTTTTTTAGAAAACAAAATCTGTCGTTTATTGCAATAAATATAAAGTGCAAAAAGACATTTAAAATCAAGGTCGGTCAAGAATGAAGTTCTCCTAAGGTCACAAGCTGTATTGCTTTAGGTGGGAGTGGGGGTACGGAGAGCACGGTGGGGGGGGGGAGGAAGATGGGGCCCAATCCACCAGCATGGAAGATGTCCGGGGCAAACCTCATTAAAACAAGAGGAAAAGACACAGGCTGAACACTCGGTGGACTTCAGCCTCTGCAGAGTAAGGCCACCACCCAAGGAAAGAGGGTTTTGTTTTTGTTTTGTTTTTGTTTTGGCTGCAACGGGGGTTGCTTGCCGCTCAGTGCATTCAGAAGAAGTGGCCCCCTCATCCTAAAAGAAGGCAGGATAACTACTCCTCCACCCCCCACCCCCCCCGGGCTTGTCCTACTCGAGAGGAAAGGGTGGCCGTACAAGCAGGGATTTCTCCTGCTTCAGTGCCAGGGAGGCGGGACGTCAACTCTCACCCAAACAAACACAGATTCTCACTTTCACAGCATGTATGAACAGACAGTTGCAGGAGTCACCGAGGGCACTTTGTGGGCTGACCTGTGAGAGGGTCGAGCCCAGAGTGGACCAGCTCCAGACGGAGCGATCCCTGTTCAAGACAACATCCCTTGGGATGCTAACTCGCGTCCACCGCTGATTTGAAGCTGAACTGAGGAAAGATGGTGAACCAACCTCCAGCTCACTACTGAAGGACCCATCTCCGCTGTCGTTAAGTTCTCTTAAGTGCCTAATGTAGCGGTTCCCGACCTCGGATCGCCAGATGTTCGTGGACTAAAACTCCCAGAAATGGTGGCCACCAGCTGGGCTAGTCGGGGTTTCTGGAAGATTCAGTCCAAGAACTTCTGGGGACCCACAGCTGTGAACCACGGCTCTAGAGGAGCTAGCTGTAAAGGATCAGCTGCACCTCTGGTGGAACACACACTAACCAGCTTCAAAGGCTACTGGCCCAGGGGCAAGAGAGAGATCCACCTGGCTGATCCAGGCTGGAGCTGAGCAACCTGGCCTGAACATGATCCACCAGAGAGAGCAGAAAGCTTGTTCGCCACCACCCTCTGTGGTGCTTCCTGGCCAGCTTATTCCCTTTACTTTTAGAGCTGGAGGAAGACAAAACATAAGAACATAAGAAGAGCCCTGCTGGATCAGGCCAAAGGTCCATCTTGTCCAGCTTCCTGTATCTCACAGAGCCCCTACCAAAATGTCTCTGGGAGTGCACGAGACTAGATCTCTGTCTCCTGATAGCACTGCCCTGATAGCACATCAGGGCAGGGCACGGCAGAACTCATTTGGAACAACACCGAGGAAGAAAGCATTGGAGCCAATGGCAGGAGGCTTCCTTGGTCCGCGGGTGTCACTGTTCAGTGCAAAAAGGAAACCATTTAAAATATGCATCACAATGCAGCATCGTCCAAAGCGACAGCACCCCATAGGGGATGTAAACAGGACCGTTGGCGAAGTAGTCTCTGGGTCCTTGGAAGGACATTGGCCTTCTCCCCTCTTTCCCACAAGGCTGTTGGGGGGGGGCAAAGCTAATGGCACAACACTTCCGTCTCAAACTGCAGCAGTTGCCCCATGAAACCGAAATTGGGGGAGATGACGCCCCGGCGCTGCTTGACGAAATCAAAGGCCTCCTCCAGGCGCACCCGCCGGCTCTGGATCAAGTAGGCAAGGCAAATGGTCGCCGAGCGGGAGATGCCGGCTTGGCAGTGGACCAGCACCCGCCCGCCGCTGCTCTTCACAGCATCTGCAGGAGAATCAGAGGAGGAAAAGTCTTTAGGAGGTGGGGGCGGACTCAAAAGCAGCAGGCGCAGAAGCAAGGATGAACCACGATGACAAAGGCAACCCATGGCCTAAGGTGGCTGTTGCCATTTTCCTGTTCCCATGGGTTGGGAGTGATAGAACCTGCCCAGTGGCTCAGAGGCCGCGAGGACAAAGTAGGAGAGACCTATAACCAGGTTGTATGTTTTGGGCAAAGAAAAACCTTCTACTTGAAAACTGCCCTAGTGGATGAGACTAAGGGGGCGCCCCTGATTGCTGACCTCCTGCTCCAGGAAATTCATGGACAAAACTGTGGTCGTATCCCCATCTCCAGCTGCTCTCCAGCAACTGGTAATGAAAGGTATACTGCCCCACCATGGGGAGGCTTGGATAGTTTGTGGGTGGAGCTAAGAGCCATTGGGAAACCGGCCTTAAAGAATCTGCCCAAACTTCCTGATCACAATGTGAGGGACAGGCACCTTATTGGACTGAAACTCAGATCTCTGAACCCCCCCATTTTCACCAAATGTGGAGGGACTGAAGAGGAGGGTTAGGAGAAGTTTCTCTATAATGTCTCTTAGTGCTTGAGGGGCACTTTCCTGTGGGGGCTCTCATTGGGGGCGCACGGTTCGAACATTTGGAACCCAAACTTCACCAAAGCTGGAGGGCCTGTAGAAAAGAGTCTGGGGAAACTTCCCTGCAAATTTGGTATGTATCTCTAGATGCTTTTGGGGATGCTTTATAGGATTTTAAATGGAAATAAATGATTCAAGAGATTTAATTGTTGATTCATTTTTAAGAAAGTATAAGTTCGTTATTCGTGCTTCGTCTTGACGAATCACAAATTGAACTGCCATTTTCCTTAGTTGTGCCCATCTTTAACAGCAATTCCCCAACAGATGGAAGGGTCGCTTTAAAGGCGATCTTTCTAGCAGATCCTTTCCACTGCAATCAGATGTGACTCTTTCCGGTCATCCGACCACACCTGAAATGTATCTTCCAGGAGGTCCTGAACTAAAATATCTAGGCACTTCACTAAGATCCTAAACCCTCGTTTCATGACTGTTTAGGACTTTAGGTGGTGCCAAGAGGGCTGTGGAATGGGAACACGCTCCTTGCACGGACCTAACTCGAGAGGAAGTGGGGCAGATGCCAATTCCCACGTGGCCAAAACCTCCCTGTCGTTAGGCAGGGTGGTTTGGGGGTCCCATCCCCCAAAGGTTTGGCTCAAGGGAAGCAGCCACTCACCGATGAAATTAATGGCTTCCTGGAACCAGACGCTGATGTCCGCCATGTGGTTGTCCTCCACAGGGATGCTTTTGTACACGAACTGTCCTTCAAAGTAGTTGGGGCAGCTGGAGGAGACATTGAGGATGGCGGTGATCCCCAGAGACTCCAGCACCTCTCTGTTGGAAGAATGGAGGCAGCTGCCCAGGTACAGAAAGGGAAGGATCTCCACTGGTCCACCCTGCAGGAGGAGAAGAGCAAGGAGGCACCCGTGAGACCCATGAACCCAGAAGATCAAAGATTTTCTTGACTGGGCATCTCAACACAGAAAGGAAAGAGCTAGCTCAAAAGCAATAGAAAGCAGTGTGGTGCAGTGGTTACAGACATGAACCGGGAGTTTTGGAAAAGGGTTTCCCAGACTCCAAAGAGCTATGGAAACTCACTACCACAAGCAGGTTACTCTGCCTTTTGAGGTTGGGCGGAAGGAAGCTACGGACGCCACCCTGCGATGGCTGGAGGAAATCGCACCTATAAATTACTCAAGTCTCTTCGGATGGGGCCGTCTGGCCCCGATTACAAATCCCTGATCCACTCAGCCTGTGGGAATTGGGAAGGATAGAGGGGGATTAAAGAGGCCGATTAGTTTAATCAGACTCCCGGGCAGCGGGGGTTGGGGCAGCTCTTTGAAAGTGCAATTTGATAATGCCATCTGTCGCCAGATTAAGCATACCGGATCAGGCGGGTGTGTTGTGTCTACACCGCGCTGCGAATAACGCTACAGGAGCGTGTGCTGGGACAGAGGGCCAGTCGCGAATGCCAGAATAGAACCAGTATGTTTATTATGATGATGATGGGTTCAGTTGGGGTTACGACTGGAAAAGCAGGTGCAACTAGGCTGAAATAATAACAGGCAAAAAAGGGGTACTTTGGGGGTCAGCAAGGCCCTGTGTGGCTGGTGGGCATGAGAATGGTTTGAACGTGAGATCACATCCCACCTCAAACACCCTGAGAGTCCACCCAGGTGTAGCTCTCAGCCTCTATTGGGGGAGCAAGGATGCTAGAGCAGAAATGGCTATAAATAAAAACTAAAGGTTGAAGGTCTTTTAAACACCACCCCACCCCAAAAAACCCTCCGGTTCTGAAAAACCTAGAAAAGGAAGAAAAAGGCATTGAAATGTCCAGAACATCTGCGTTTACTGAACGGCTTGAAATTATTAAATCCTCCTGCTTCTCGGATTATCTCCAAAATTTACCTTTAACCAGTGGCCTCTAATCCAGGCATGGAT
>JAHTLZ010001797.1:0-12013 GCA_023846285.1 Phrynocephalus versicolor | reverse complement strand
GAGCTTGTGATACTGACCATATGAGGTTTCTCCATCCATAGAATTCTTTCCATTATAAGGAGAAATAATAGGGATACCATCCTGGAGAAGTGCAGCAAGATCTTTGTACCCCTCATGAACCAGAGCATTATAAAAAGATATGTATGCATAATTATCTTTAGCAAGAATGGTTTTTATCAGCATAGTGGCTCGTTCTCTTTGTGTAGTCTGAGGAGGAAAAGAAGAGGAAAACTACATTCAACAAGCAATACACATCTTGCCTTTCTTCAGGTACCCAGACCTCCGTCCCAGTTGCATCTCTTATCATTTACTCTGACAGCCAAGACTACTTGGGTTACAGCTGTTGGCCTGCCTAGGATGCACTAACGGAACTAATTTAAATGCCATAGGAATATGCATAAAGAGAACAATCCACAATCTGAGAAAGTGGACTTTGAGCCACTTTTTTTTAAAAAAATGGTATATTTTGTTTTTCATTTCCTCTCTTTTCTACGGTTAAGATGCTGATACACACTAGCACTGGCACTTCATCAGAAACACCTGATTTGTATTTCTATATCCAATTTATTTTCCTCATGTGTAAATCTTCCTCTGCAACATCAAGGAAATCTGAATGTGGCTGGATATTTTCCAATCTTCTGCTAATGAACAAAAGAAAACAATTGCTGGAACATTTTTTTTATGGAACATTTTTGACAAACCTAGGGACTAGGCTACTGAAGACTTCAAATACACAAATACAGTAACCCCCCACCGATCGCGGGGGTTAGGGACCCACCCCACCCGCGATGCATGAAAATCCGCGATATGCGGAAGCGGGGGGCGGGGGAAATCGCGCATGCCGCTTGCTCCGACCTCCCGGGAGGTCGGGGCAGGCGGCGGGCGATCAGACAAAGGCGCTTCAGCCGCGGATCCCAGCGCTGGGGCTCCGCAGCCGGAAGCGCCTTTGCAATTGCATGCCGCTTTCCCGGACCTCCTAGGAGGCGCAGGTGGGCGGTGTGTGATACCCCCTCCCTCAAACCCTTTCTTGGTACCGTGGTCCCGCGATATAGCGGGACCACGGTACCGGAACCGCGAAAGGGCGGGGGACCACTGTATACTTCCCAGAGTTGCCTCTCTGTTAGATGGGCAGTATACAGTAAATAAATAAATAAGTAAATAAAATTAAAGTAAAGGTAAAGGCTCCCCCTGACAATTAAGTCCGGTCATTACTGACTCTAGGGGCCAATGCTAATCTTCGTTTGTAAAGTGAAGAGTTACAATTTGTCTGTAGATGTATTTCCTTCCTCATGGGGCCAGCGTGACTAAATGTGCGAGTGCACAGAATATCATTACCTTCCTACTGAAGTGGTACCTATACCTATTTATCTACTCACAGTTTTGCATGCTTTCGAACTGCTAGGTTGGCAAGAGCTGAGATGACCAACGGGAGATCACCCTGTTGTGCAAATCTGAACTAGCAGCTCAGCAGTTTAACCCACAGTGCCACCCATGTCTCCTAACTAAAATCAATTTAAGACTCCTCTCCACATTAACTAAAATCAATTTAAGACTCCTCTCCACAGATGTCAAAAATTTCCTTAGTATTCACATAATATTCCAGATGTTCATGATTCTACAAATCTAATAAAAAACCACACACCTTACTACTTGAGTCTCTTGGGATATTACTTAAAATAGAGATGAAATGCTGTACCAAGACAGAGTAAGCCCTAGTGGACTAAATTGAGATTAATTTTGAGAATGCATGCATAGGAGTTATTTCACAGTTCCTACTGAAATTGGAAAGCTAATTATGACTTAATCCCACTGACTTCAAAGGTAACAAATGGCAACTAACTTGAATGCAGTTAGTATTTATTTAAAGCTGTGTAGTAGTTTTCCATTGAAAATTTCAAAAAATTATACCTTAGCATTAAACTTTGTGTTGCGTGAATGCCCATTAAAACCCGAACAGTTTTAGGAAATTTATTTTTTTGTCTCTTGCCATTACACTTCTGCAGCACTACAGCATTCATCTTCTAAATACTGGTTGCAGACTGTTGCTATATTACCGTATTTATCGGCGTATAACGCACACTTTCCCCCCTGAAAATAGGGGCCAAATCATGTATGCGCGTTATACGCCGATATAATGTTAAGAAGCCATGTTTTTACATTATTAACAAGTACCGTCGCGGGCTGGGCTGGGCTGGGCTGGGGAGGGGAGGGAGGAGGAGGAGGAGAACAGTTTCTTGAAAAGCTCCCCCACGCTCCCCAGTGTGCTGCCGATCCGTTGCCTGAGCAGAGGCTCCGGGTGTGCGCGCGCCAGTGGGAGAGAGAGCGAGAGCGAGAGCGAGAGAGCAAGGAAGGGAGGGAAGGCGGGCGGGCGGGCGCGCCTTCGTCTTCCCAGGAGCGCTCGCCTCCTCCACACACCATGCCTCCTCGGCCGAGGGAGAAGGTTGGGAAAGGGATTGAGGAAGGCGGGGATGGAGGGGGGCGCGGGTGGGCGGGAACTGCAGCAGAGCCGAGCTGAGCCGAGCCAGGAGGAAGGGAGACCGCGGGGTGCGTGCGTGGCTCCTGCTGATTCCTGCAGCTGTTTCTGCTGCTACACGCAAGGGGGCTGCGGCGGAGAGCTGCCGCCGCCACCACCACCGCTTTCCGTAGTTACCAGCGCTGCCCGCTCGCCCGCTCCTTGTTTGAACTCAGGCCGGCGCGGTGGCGGCGGTGGTGTTGGTGTTGGGGGGGGTCGCACCGCGGGAGGCTCGGCCAGGTGAAGGGCATCCCCGCCTTTCTTCTTTCTCGGGGCCTTGGAGGGAGCCACGGGGAGGTGGTGTGCGGTAGTGTGTGTGTGTGTGCTCGGTTGGGTTCGGGCTGTTCTGGGTCGGGAGGCCGGACGAGGGAGGGAGGGAAGAAAGGAAGGAGGGATGGAGGTTGCTTCGCCCCGTCCCCAAGCACAGCCAGCCAGCCAGTCCCATGATGGGGAAGAAGGGGAACAAAGTTTCATGGCAGAGATTCTCCCCCACTCACTTCCCTTGCCTTGCCAACGGGGCAGGGATGGATGGAGCTGAGCGAGGACACCCGGTTCGACCCCCCCCATCCCCTCCTCCGAGGTTCCCTCGTGCTCTCCGCGGCCTCGCTCAGCCTCTGTCTCTTCTGTGCCCGTGTCCTGCCCCACGGCTGCCCCCCCCGCCCCCTTCCTGTCTCCCCCTCGCAGTGCCCAGAGTTGGTGAACTTTGCCCGGAGAGCGCGCCCTGGGTGAAATTTAATTTTTTTCCCTAAAATTTCCCTCTTAAAATGAGGGTGCGTGTTATACGCCTGTGCGTGTTATACGCCAATAAATACGGTATATCTGGAATAGACTGTTCTTATCTGCATAATAAGATAATGCTCTGCATAAGATATCCCCAACTCTAGAACAAAAAACATACAAGTTACCTCAGCTTTTACTTTCTCCTCTTCCAAAAGAGTTAATACTCCATCTGTAATCATATGGTCCATTACATAAGAAGTTTTGATATCTCTTTCTAGAGCCTCTCGATTCTGAAGCAAACAACTTCGAGCCTTCAAATCCATTTTTACTCCAATATGTTTCTTCTTTGGTGAACAGCAACATGAGCTAGCAAAGACATTAAAAAAATGAGATTCAAAACACGGCATATGAAAATCAAACTATCAGTTTAAAAATAGAATAAATTATTTATTTATTATATTTTTATACCATCCATCTAGCAAAATGGCTACTCTGGGTAGTTAATTGGCAATCATTCTTAGTAGATGCACACATTCTAGTATTTCAAGCTGAAGCTAGTTGACAGTAGTCATCAGTACACATACAGTTTAGATATTATTAAAAGATCAGGTTCTTAGACAGATACAATGCACAGTTGGAATATGACAATGAATCTAAAGAAAAGAAAGGAAACCACCAGAAAAGATAAACAACACTGATTAGTTTTTCTACTACTGGAAAAATGGATTATGATGTAATATAAACAATATAATATGAATCAGCTGAAACACTTTCATATTTAAGTTTTTGTTTAGGCATGGATTTACCAAAAACAACCCTTTTTTAATTCATTACTTAGCTTCAAAATTCAAATAAATTAATTGTAAAAGTATATACAGTCACCACCCCACCATTTCGTGGTTCAGGTACTGCGGTCCCACTATATTGCGGGATCACAGTACCTGCGCCTTGCGGCCACCCCCATACCCCTCCAAAAAGCCTCGGAGCCACGCAGGGAGTGATCGCATCGCCCCGCGCTGCCCCCCTCCCCTCCGAGAACCCTTGGAGCCACGCGGGGGGCGGGGAGCGATTGCATCGCCCCTCCCCGCCCCTCCGAGAAGCCTCAGAGCTGCACGGGGGACGGCAGGGAGCGATTGCATCGCCCCGCGCTGCCCCCGCCCTTCCGAGAAGCCTCGGAGCCGCAGGGGGGAGCGATCACATCACCCCGCGCCACCCCCCAGGCACCACCCAACCCGATTCTGCATATTGTGGATTTTCAAGCATCACAGGTCGGGTGGGTCCCTAACCCCCGCAATAGGCAGGGGGTTACTGTAGTTTCTTAATGATTTGGAGGAAGGAATAGAGAATAGGCTGATCAAATTTGCGGATGATACCTAATTGGGTGGGGTTGCTAATTCCCTAGAGCAGTGTTTTTCAACCGGTGTTCCGCGGCACACTTGTGTGCCGCGGAATGTTGCTGGGTGTGCCGTGGCGCGCGTCCGCGGAAGGGGGCGAGAGCAGGGCAAGGCAAGGCAAGGCGGAATGGGGACTGGTCTTCCCCCTCCGGCTTCGCGCGCCGCTGCCGCAGGGAAGAAAAAGCGGACGGACTTGCCGCCCGGAAGGAAAACAGGAAGGGAGGGTGGGGGAGGAAGCATGGCACCAGTGCGCAGGAGTCGGCTCCTCCACACCGTTCCAGCCGCGCGGCTTCCCTTCTCCACCGTCGCCGCCCAGCCCCGGCAAGCGGAAAGCGGACGCTCCGATCCCTCCCGATGCTCCTCCCTGCAAGTAAGTCCTCCCCGCCCGGTGCTCCTCGGGCATCCCGCCCGGAGCGCTTCCCCACCAACTCCCCACCCCCGACCACCCCCGAGGGCACACGGGGAGAGGAGGCGCGCCTTCGCCATTCCAGGGAAGGGAAATTGGGGGGGGCGACTAGGGGAGACCTGGAAAGAAAGCGCCCAAACCTCTCCTTGGTTGGAGGCTTTCCTTGGGGACCGAGTGCCTTTGCCCGGGGCGCACCAAGAGCGCTCCCTCCTGATGGTCACCGTGGGAAAGAAAACCGAAGGGTTTGCTTCTCGCCTTCTGCTCCTCCGCCCGAGGCAGGTCGACCTTTCCTTCTGCTTGAGTTGGCAGGAGGAGGCGAAGCTGCTTCCCCAACCCCTAACATCTCCGGAGGGCGCAACCTCCCCGTCGCCCGTGCCCCTCTGCCTCCCCACCCCAAGCCCCGGGGCCAGTGTCTTGCCTCCATCCCTCTTTAACGCCGCCCTGCCCCACAGTCCCCCCCCGCCGGGTGTCCTTTGTCGGGTGGGGAGACGTTGATCTGCTGTTAGAGTTTCTCAGAATGAGGTGCGCGGGGTTTCTTGCATCGCTCCTGCCCGAAATAGGTCGGGGAAGCTGGAGTGTTGAATTTATTCGTTGATTGATTTTAGAGTAATTTTACCCGCCTTTCTCCTTGGAAAAGGACCCCAGGCGGCTTACAGTCATGAGGGAGAATGTACAGTCCAATACAATTAAGACATGATAATATACAGTCCAATATAATTAAGAGAGAACACACATTTTTAAAAAACAAACCCTTTGTTTTCAGGTGAAATGATTAGGCTCCGTGGCCATGCCTTGGTGTTTGTGTGTGTGTGTGTGTGTGTGCGTGTGTGTGTGTGTGTGCCCAGATGGATCTCCTCCTGTTTTTCCTGTTTTCCGGAAGGAAAACAGGAAGGGAGGGCGGGGGGAGGAAGCATGGAGGAGGAGGCGGCGCTGGAGGTGAGCGCCGTTGTGGTGGTGGCGCAGGGCGCCGGCGGCGTCCCAGGCCATGCGCTGCAGCCCCTCGTCGGCGCCCAGGTCAGCGGGCAGGGCCTGGACGTGCAGCTCGCCCTCCAGCGCACCCGCCGAGCGCGCCGCCAGCAGCAGGAGCGAGCCCAGCACCAGGCGCGCCGCCAGCAGCCGCGCCACGCTTTGCCGAAGCCCTGCGACGCCCCCGTCACCAGGCACGCCGCCCGGACGACGCCTCCGGTGGGTGTGTGGGTGTGGGCTCGGGCTCGGTGGGTGGGTGGGTGTGTTGGGCTTCCTGGTGCCGTGGGTGGCCAGCCCCCCCCTGCCGCGGGACCCCAAGGTTGCCCGCCCGCCCGGCGCGTCCTACAACCGCGCAGCCCATCATCCCCAGGTGCAGGGGGGGTGGGGGTGGTCTCCAGCCACTGCTGATCTACTCCTCCCCCCCTTGTTAATTTTTTTAACATTTACTATGGTGGTGTGCCGCGTGATTTTTTTCATCAAGCAAGTGTGCCTTGGCCAAAAAAGTTTGAAAAACACTGCCCTAGAGGATAGGGTGAAAATCCAAAAGGACCTTAATAGATTAAAGTCCTGGGCCAAATTTAACGGAACAGGATTCAACAGCGGGAAATGTATGGTAGTGCATCTAGGTAAAAAGAAAGAATTGCACAGATATAGGATGGGAGACACCTGGCTGGAAAATAGTACCTATGAAAGGGACATGGGAGTCTTGGTGGACCACAAACTGAACATGAGTCAGCAGTGTGATGCGGCGGCCAAGAAAGCCAAAGCAATTCTTGGTTCCATCAACAGAAGCATAGAGTCTAGATCAAGGGAAGTGATAGTACACTCTATTCTGCTCTGGTCAGACCTCACCTGGAGTACTGTGTCTAGTTCTGTGCACCTCAATTTAAAAAGGATGTTGATAATTTTGAACGGGTCCAGAGGAGGATGAGCAATATGATTAAGGGTCTGGAAGAAATGCCTTATGAGGAGCGGCTTAGGGAGCTGGGAATGTTTAGTCTTACAAAAAGAAGGCTGAGATGGGATATGATAGCTATGTTTAAATATTTGAGTGGATGGCTTTAGAAACTAGGACACGGGGCAATGGTCTCAAACAACAGGAAAGGGGATTCAATATAAACATTAGGAAGAACTTCGTGACAGTTAGGCATGAAGTTCGGCAATGGAATATGCTGCCATGGAGGGTGGTGGAGTTTCCTTCTTTGGAGGTTTTTAAGCAGAGGCTGGATGGCCATATGTCTGGACCCCTGTGATGGGGGTTTCTGCATGGCCGGGGGTTGGAGTAGATGGCCCTTGAGGTCTCTTCCAACTCTATGATTCTTTGAAATCACAACCTATTTAGTAGACCCTGTATAGCTAATGTCATTATGTAGTGGTAATGAATGCACATTTACAGTATTTATTATATTTATTTATTTATGTATTTGATTTATAAACTGCTCCATCTGGCCCAAGGGCCACTCTGGGTGGTTTACAAAAGTTAAACATAAATAGTAAAATATACAATATATAAATAAGACAAACATAATAAAACCATAATTAAATAAAAAAGCAAAACAGTAAAAGGACAGCAGAGGTGGACTGAATTATCAAGTACTAGATCAGCAACAGTATTTAATGGTACATGAGTACATGAGTAGTCAGTGGTATGTGAGTAACAGAGGATGTAATCCTTATGTCAAACTGAAGTATAAACATTAAGCTTAAACTTTATGATAAAATAATATTAGTATTCCTAATTTCCATCTTGCCATGGACTTAACACCTAATAAATAATGCCTGGCAAATCCATCTTTTGCCATGTTGTTACCTACTGGTACTGCTCTTGAGGAAGAGGGCTTGCCCTCGAAATATTAGCAATGTTTTGTTATTTTTATAGTAGCCTAAAGGTATCACCTGTTCCACTTTTGTATTTGTCTTTTGTGATGGCTACATGGCTCCTTGAATTGTTTTTATTCCTACTCAGTATGGGATACTGGACAAATACTAGAAGTACATCTCAAGCAGAGAAAATGTTGGTTATTTCAAGAGTACACTCTTCTCCTGCCCATCATTTCCCCATGTGAGCAAAAAATGTACACTAACAAAACATTCAAGCATATCCAAGAGGATTTAAATTCTAAAACTTCCTGGCATCTCAATCAGCTCCCAAGATTAAAAAAAGAGAGAGAGGAAAAACTTGCCATCTAGAGGAAAAGTGTGCGCCTTACACATGTTCCTGTGCATTTACTCTTTTGCCATGTCAGCACAATAATGCAGAATAAGAAAAAATGGGCAGGAGTGAAACGACAACATAAAGCTATCTCGGAGGCTGTCCACCCCCACCCCTACCCCAAATTCAGGTCCTTTGTCTATCCGAGGCTAAGCCGCCGGATGTCTTCAACTGAGGGTGGGTGGGTGTGTTTGTGTGTGTGTGTCAAGGAGCTTAAGTCCACGGGCAACGCAGGCATGTCCAAACTTCGGCCCTCCTGATGTTTTGGACCACAACTCCCAGAATTCTGAGCTTAGCTTGCCAATGACAAAGGAATATGGGTGTTGTGGTCCAAAACATGGGGAGGGCCGAAGTTTGGACACGCCTGGCTTAGTTAGAATCAGACGTGGTTGGGGCGGTACCTCGTCGGTAACACCCTCCCTCCGTATCCGCCCTGCGGATATACTTTTCCCTCCTCAGCTGTTTCTCGTTCCCCGAAGCTTAGTCTAAAACGGGGGTCTGCAACCCGCGGCTCCGGAGCCGCATGCGGCTCTTTGGAACATTTGCCGCGGCTCCGGGAGGGTTCAGAAATTTCAATACAAAGGCACCGAATCTCGCGAGGACAGCCCATCCCACAAGGCGGCGCGAAGCCAAGCGCGGCCACACTCTCAGCGCGCTCCCTCTTCTTCAGAGCAAGAGAGAGAGAGAGGGAGGCGTGGTGGAAAGTGCCCGCCGAACGGCAGCCTTTTTTCTTTTTCTTTTTAACTTCAAGAAAACCTCCCAGATCTGGATTGTTGCCTCCCCCCCCCAGAAAAAAAGACGGGAGGAGAAAACCCTCCTTCCTTCCTTCCCCCCTTCCCCTTCCTTTCTTGCTTGGGTGTTTGGTGGGAGGGGGAAGAAGCGACGTGTATGTGTGTGTGCGTTGTATGTGTGTGCAACGTGGAGGGGGAAGAAGCGATGTGTGTGTGTGGAGGGGCAGTGTTTAGATGGGACGGTTCAACGTGGAGGAAGAGAAAACCCTCCTTCCTTCCCCCCTTCCCCTTCCAAGCATTGCACATGTGCAGTTGGCATCTCTCTCTCTCTCTCTCTCCTTTTGCTTCACTATAGCCCCCCCCCAAAAAACTACGGCTTTGCACTAACTTGCCAGGATGAAGCACCAAAAACGCGGGGGAGCGGGCGCGCGCGCGGCGTGTCTCCGCGAAAGAGAGAGAGAGAGAGAGAGAGATTAGAAATTCCCCTCCTCTCCCTCCTGTACTATTTTTTGGAAGATTTTTAAAAACTGCCCCCCCAAAAAAAGTGGAAGCGGTGGACGCACTCGGGCTGCGCTTCCCTCCTCCATGGAGGGTGGGGGCGAGAGAAGGAGGAGGAGGAGGGAGAGATGGAGTGTGTGTGTGGGGGGGAGAGTCAGACCATGGCTGCAGGATCCGGGCAGAAGGCAGCAAGGGCGGAATGGGAACCTCAAGAACCTCAAGAAAGGCGGCGTGGGGAGGGAGCCACGGCTAGTCTTCTCTCTCCCCACCGCCGCCGCCGCCGCCCTGCTTCCTTGCCTGGTGCTGTCAGTTCTGGCCCAACAAGCAAGGGGTTGGTGGCGGCGGGAGCGGGGAGGGGGGGAGCAGCGGCGGCGGTGGAGAGGCGAGAAGCAACGGAGGAAGTCGGCTTTTCTTTTTGCTGCGTGAGATCAACTTGGAAGTCGAGGGACGTGGCGTGACAGCTAGTTTGAGCCCACCCCCCGGCCCGAAGAGGGGTCTCTCTTATTAGACTTCCAGCGGCTCCCTCCTGGAGTCAGCCGGTTTCGGCGGCGGGGTGGGGGCACCGGGCTCAAGTTGTTCAGGGGCCCCTGGCCGCCCGGGGAGGCCACCTGGCTCGAGAAGCTGAGCCGAGCGGAGCGCCTGTGCGCCTGCCTGCTTGTCTCGCTCGCTCTCGCTCTCTCCGAAAGCCCGCCAGCAGCTGCCTTCCGCTCCATTCCAACACACAGAACGTGCCTCCTGCGCGCCCACCCACCCCCAGCCCGGCCCTCCCCGAGGATGGCGGACACGCAGCCACCCCAGTTGCGCGCGGGGGAGAACTTGAGGCAGGTGCGCGCCTCGATGGAAACCTTCGGGGACAGGGTGGCGGGGTGGGGGGAGGTGGCGGCGGCTCGGGCTCGCCCGCTTGCTCACTCTCCCGGCGCCCGAAGTGCCGAAGAAGCAACTTTCATTGGCTTCCTTCTCAGAAGCCCTTCGGGGGTGCCCGGAGGAGCCGCAGCCGCCGGCGCTCCTTCCCACCCCACCCGAGCCCGGTGCCAGCGCCAGGGCGTAGCGTGTCCGAGGAGCGCGCGAGGAATTGTGTTGCTTGTGAGCGCCCAAAAAGCCAGGAGCAAGGGGAGGGGAAAATACATTTGCAGTGTTATATTTGTTTTAAATGTTGCAATGGTTTTGCGGCTCCCAGGTTTTTTTTTCCCGTCGGAAACGGGTCCAAGTGGCTCTTTATGTCTTAAAGGTTGCAGACCCCTGGTCTAAAACAATCCGAGCCCCTCTTTGCCCCCTTCCCCCCCTGCCGCCGCCGCCCCCTTCCCCCGCCACAAGATTACAAGCAGCCCCCCAAGCCTGAAAAGGAAACCCTAAACCCCGAGGCTCCGCTTCCCGACCCTGAGCTCAGCTCCCAGCGAGGATGCTAAGTTGCCGCCCTCCAAACATGCCTTGACCGAGCGCCCCACCCCATTAAAATGGACCCCCTGTTGTTTTCCACAACCACACTGGCTTCCTCCTCCTCCTCCTCCGCTGCCTTTGTCCCGAAAGCCCCTACGTTTTTCTTTTTTTTAAGTTTATTTCCTCCTTAGCTACCCCGTCCTCCCCCTGTCCCCCCCCCGCCGCCGCCGCCGCTACCAGGGTTACCTCGGGGTCGGGGACAGGCAAGGGCGTTGCGCGCTCAGGGAAGAGAAAACGAGCGTCTCCCAAGCTCGTTCGCCTTCAAACGTCTGCTCCCCCCAAGAGCAACCCCCCCGACACAAACACTCACACACAAACACACCCACCACCAACCAACTAGCGGCTACTTCCTCCTTCCCGGGACAAGACGGGGCGGGGCGGGGCGGGGCGAAATTCTCGGAGGTGACTGGGGGGTGGGGGGGAGAGAGAGAGCGAGCGAAAAGGCGCGCTCACGGGCGGCCGCCACGAGGGCTCCGGACGAACGAACAAAGCCCGGGAATGGGAGAAAGGGGGCGGGGCGGGGGTGCGCGCGCGCGCCTCCCGGATCTCCGCCTGCTGCACCGAACTCGCGGCCGGGCAGAAAGAGAGCGAGCGAGCGAGCGAGCCGGCGCTTCGTCGTGACGTGGCGCTCCATGCTGGCGAGGACGCGCCAAAGTGCCTGGGTGTCTGTTGTGTGTGTGTGTCGTGCAAACTCGGTGGGATGGAATAAAAGGCGGAGAGACTGTTCACTTTCCCACTACCACCACCACCACCACCCCATCCGGCCCGGAACCCTTTCAGAGGCAAAAGTGACGAGGAGTGTTCAGTTTGCATGCCGAAAATAATGGGGAGGGTAGAGAGTTAGAAGACGAAGTGAATTTGGGGGGAGTGGGTTATGCAGAAATCAAGGTCCTAGTGACTAGCTCGAACTTTTGAGCAGACATCTCGAGGGCGAAAGTTAAGCGGTCCAATTTTGAGAAAGAAGAATTTGGAAACCAACTTTTCTTTTCCCCTTCTGTTAATTCCGGGCAAAGATTCTGTATAACCGTACAGTAAACATGCCTGATGTGAAGCGACGGAGGACAGCTAACCTTTCTGCCAAAACAAATGAAGATCAAGATAAGGAACAAGCGGGTTTCGTGAGTAAAAAATCCACGT
>JAHTLZ010001794.1:5780-17590 GCA_023846285.1 Phrynocephalus versicolor | reverse complement strand
GCATAAATCTATCATATTTGACAGAATACTTCAGTATATTCTCTTTTTTAAAAAAAAACAGCAGGGCATTAAATGCTTTGATGAGTAATAACTTCTCACTGTCTCTAGAATTCTAACTTTATTTTTACTGAATGGCAGGAATGATGAAAGTCTTTTATACAATAACAGTGACAAAGGGGCCTTATGATGAATTGCAATTAAGTCAGCGATTCATCAGTTAGCAGTAAAATTTCTGATGCATCCTGACATTTGGAGCACTTGGTTGTGATTAGCAGTCTTTAAAATGTCACAGAGTTTTATTTAATTGGCTCAGGCTTTTTTTTTTCCTCAAAAAAGATAATCACAGCAAAGATCACATTTATCACCAAAATATGTAATTGTACTTGTCATGTGATACAGCAGACACTGTAATGTTGTAGCAGGAAATCATGGCAGTTGCATAAATCAAAGGCTTGGAAAAACCTGGACATGTGACTATATCACTCAAAATCATCCATACTGTTAACTGCTGTCTCTTGAACCATGCAACCTGAGAACTGCAAGTGAAAATCAACCAAGTTTAAAGTTACTGCAAGTTTAGAAGCAGTCTACAAAGTGAGATTTAATCGATCACAAAAAAGATAATAGACTTTGCCAACTTGAGATTTCCCCATAACATAGATACATAATAGCACAATGTTGGCGAACCTATGGCACGGGTGCCAAAGGTGGCACTCAGAGCCCTTTGTGTAGGTACCCGACATCGCCCCTTCGCAGCCACCTGTATTCAGGTTTAATTGTTGTATTGGCACTTTGTGAAAAATTAGTGGATTTTGAATTGCAGTTTGGGCACTTGGTCGCTAAAATGTTCGCCATCACTGTACTAGCATATACTGATACTGTAGATGAAAGGCAAATTTAGCTGAATTATCACTGTAAAAGAGACCATTGTGGTTTCCTTTGGTACTGATGTGTAAATATAATGGGGTGTGGAGCCTTTTATTTAATTATTTCTTCAAAACTTGATAAGTATAACTTAGCAAAAAGCACTGACTTACGTCACTGAGCATGTTGAAAGCTTCAATTAAAGCTATATCCAGCATCCCAATTCCTTTTGCAAAAAGTTTGTCAAGGTGCTCCCTGAAGTGCTGGGAAGGAAAAGAGAAAGGCTTTTCAGCAACACATGCATCATCATTTCACTCTGCACATACTACTGGCATCTTACTTCAGGAATTAGCACGTCACACCATATCAGCATCTTCTACTCTAGCAAAAAAGAAAGTTGGATTTTTAAATTATTTTAAGCTAAGTTCTCGGCTCTTCCAATTTCTGGAAGATTCCTTTACATTTTCAGAACAAAACAATCCTGCACGGGTTGAAACACATCTCTTCTCCAACACCACCACTCATAGGGTAAAAGAAAAAAAAGAGCAATAAAAGAGAAAATGAAACATAATAATAACGAAAAAATAAATAAGGAAAACCATAAGGGAAATTATTCATAATAATTTACACATTTCACACAAATTGAGCAAAGAGTAGATGAACTTCAAAATCTCAATTGGTTATCTGGAGAGAAACCAAAGTATTCTTAATCAGTAAATCAGCAACCACAGTATAAACACCGGTGACATTTGCATTAACTATTAAGGAGTTTTAAGCTGCAGTTGCAACAAAGCCAGCCATCCTAAATCCAGTGGAACTTATTTCATATAGGAATAAACAGCAACATCTGTCAGAAAGAATACAAATAGATTCTTTAGACTCCCAGATAAGTGTGGAAGCCACAATTCATAGTCCATATTTTGTTGTCTGTTTGCTGCTGACCCATAATTTCTGCTTCAGTTTTACATTCCACAATACTTTCCTATACAGATGTACATTAGAAGGAATACCTGACTTTGATTTTACAAGCCACCTTGGCTTATAAAGGAGTCAGAATAAGAGATATCTGTGTAGAAATATAAGGCTGTCAAATGATCTTAATTGGAGTCTTTCATAATTAAGTGGTTTTGACACGAGTGTAAAGTCCCGAACTCACCACAGTCCTTCCAACAATAGAATTACAATGAGGGTAAATAAGATGTAGCCTAGAAAGTTAATACTAACTGAAATAGCTGAGCAAGCTGTTCTGAGTTTTTCGGGCTGTTTGGACACGTTCTGGAAGTTTTTATTCCTGAGTGCAGAGATAACTCCTAGTTGCCTGAGCTGCTTGCCTTCTGAAGATGCCAGCCACAGAGTCTGGTGTAACGTCATGAAGAAACGCTTCCAGAACATGGCCAATCAGCCTGAAAAACTCACAAAAGTTATCGGATCCTGGCCATTAAAGCCTTAGAGAATACAAATATAATAATGTTTAACATTACAAGATGTTAAAGATGATTAGATATTGTATTCATTTTTAAGAAAAAATAGTTAAACCACTTTATAATACCTGCCCAAATGCTGTTGTGTAAGTTATCTCTATGGAAGGGTGATTGCATTGTAAGCAGGAGGTTATATTTGGACTTAAAGATGTCCTCCTTCTCTCCTGCAACCGGTCTGACTTGCAATGATTGATTGATTGACTGATTTCAATTTCTATGCCACCCAATAAATGCCGCCAATGCCTTGGCATCTCACAATATACAATAAAAACATAACACAATATAATGAATACAAAAAATACAATTAAATACAATCAGACATACAGGATCAGTTTGGCTTCCTAGACCATGGTTTGATATTTCATTCAGATGGGCTATTGGGCAAGGGTGGGGTGCACCTCACCACTAATGGTAGGATTATTTTTGCCAACAGGATTGAACATTTGATAAGGAAAGCATTAAACTGAGTTCTCAGGGGGAGGGAGAAAATCTTAATGATAGGAATTGAGAAGGGGTGGTGGGGAATAGCCTGCAGTTAACTTTACTGCAAGGAAAAATAGGTTAAGCAAATGGCTTGAAAGAAGGTGGTGGGATAAGACTTATGATTGGAATGTAGTTATTGGAGGGTATAACATGTTTCAGAGGAACAGGCCAAGTTAAAAAAAGGAGGAAGAGGAGCCTTATATATTAAGGATGTTTATACTGCTGAAGAAATCCAAGATACACAACTGGGAAGTCAGGTTGAGAGTATTTGGGTGAGTGTTATGGGGGAGAATAATGGGAGGGATGTCATTGTGGAGGTATCTTATAGACCACCCTCAAACAACCAAAGGAATTGGTGATGCCTTCTGTGAGCAGATGGCCACACAGTCAAGACGGAGTGATGTAGTACTAATGGGAGCTTTTAACTATCCCAATATATGTTGGCAGTCTAACTGAGCTAAGATTGTAGGGTCCAATAAATTCCTTGATAGC
The DNA here is from genome assembly GCA_023846285.1 of Phrynocephalus versicolor. Classification (NCBI taxonomy): domain Eukaryota; kingdom Metazoa; phylum Chordata; class Lepidosauria; order Squamata; family Agamidae; genus Phrynocephalus; species Phrynocephalus versicolor. The sequence continues at coordinate 14,270 of JAHTLZ010001794.1, read as the reverse complement.
CTTGCAGACAATGTCATGGCCCAGAAGGCAGAGAAGGCAACAAGATTAACAGCTATATTAGATCTGATCTTAATCAATAGGGAGGAGCTTTTAAATGGGATTGAAGTAGTGGGATCTTTAGGTAGAAGTGATCATGCACTTTTGGGATTTGTTATACAGTGGGAAGGAAAACTAAGTATAGCCAGACAAGCATTGTGGAATTTAAGAAAGCCAATTTTTGTAAAACTAGGGAATTATTGGCTGTAATTCCATGGACCAAGGATCTGAAAGAGAAGGGAGATCAAGATGGATGGGAATTACTTAAAAGTGAGATATTAAAGGCACAATCTAAAATGGTTCCAACAAGAAGAAAACATGGGAGATGTCTAAGGGAACTGCAATGGTTAACTAAAGAACTTTCAGGTCAGCAATATATATATATATATATATATATAAACAAGTACACAAAATGGAAAAAATGGGGAATGCACCAAAGAGGAATATAAGCAAATAGCCAGTATATGCAGGGGGATGGAAAGAAAAGCTAAGGCATAGAATGAAGTTAGATTTGCCAGAGAAATTAAAGATAGTAAAAAGGGTTTTTTTACTTATGTCTGCAGCAAAAGGAAAAATGAGAAAATGATAGTGTCTCTGCATAGTGATGATAACCAATTACTAACAGGAGACAGGGAAAAGGCAGAAATGCCCAACACCTTCTTTGCCTCCATTTTCTCCAGAAAGGAAAAAAGAATTCAGTCAGTTTGAAGAGTAAATGAGATAGGGTGGAAACTGCAGCATAGGATGGTAGTACAGGAACACCTGGAAACCCTAAATGAATGTAAGTCTCCAGGGCCAGACAAATTACATCAAGGATATTAAAAGAACTAGCAGAAATAATTTCAGAACCTTTGGCAGCAGTCTTTGAGAAATCCTGGAGAACAGGGGGCATAGACTGGAGGATGGCAAATGTTGTCCCCATCTTCAAAAAGGGGAAAAAAGAGGGTCCAAATAACTACCATCCAGTCAGATTGACATCTATTCCTGGATAGATTCTAGAACAGATTATTAAGCAGATAGTCTGCAACTATTTAACAGGCAGTTTGGTCATTACTAGAATTCAACACAGGTTTCTTAAAAACAAGTCATGCCAGACTAATTTGATCTCTCTCTTTGATAGAGTTACAGGCCTGGTGGATGAGAGGAATGCTGTGGATGTTGTTTATATTGATTTCAGTAAAGCCTTCAATAAGGTTCCTCATGACATACTTATAAAGAAGTGAGTAGAAAGTGGGATAGATAATGCTACTCTTAGGTGGATCTGTAATTAGTTGACTGATTGTACACAAAGGGCAATTGCAAATGTGTTCTCCTCAGCATTGTGACACGATGGCCGAAAAAAGCCAATGTGGTTCTTGATTGCATCAACAGAAGCATAGTGCCTAGGACAAGGGAGCTCATAGTACCACTCACTCCTCAATTTTAAAAGGATGCTGACAACCTCGAGTGAGCCCAGAGGAAGGTGAACAGAATGGTTAAAGGTCTGGAACATATATGTCTTACGAGGAGCAGTTTAGGGATCTGGAAATGTATAGTCTTACAAAAAGAATGTTGAAAGGGGATATAATAGCCATGTTTACATATATGCTATATCGAACAGGGGGCTGGCTTGTTTTCCATGACTTCAAAGACTAAGACCAGAAGCAGTGGTTTCAAACTACAGGAAAAGAGATTCATTTGAACATTAAGAAGAACTTCAGACGGTTAGAGCTGTTCAGCAGTGGAATACACTGCCACAAAGGGTGGTGAAGTTTCCTTCTTTGGATGTTTTTAAGCAGAAGCTGGATGGCCATCTGTCGTGGGTAGTTTGATGGAGATTCCTGCATGGCAGGGGGTTAGACTGGATGGCCCTTGAGGTCTCTTCCAAGTCTATGATTCTATGATTCTATAATTCTATTACCTTATCACAAGCTGAAATGAATTTTAAATTAAAATACACAATTAAAACCATCTGCATAGTATAATTATAAAATAATTATACTATGTTACGTCCAAGCATGATTAGGATGTAATTAATATTGGCAAATTTAATCAATTATTCTATTATTAATCATTGTTAAACTACTCATAAGCAATTACTTCTAAACTCTGCAACACACTGCTATACCTCTGGCCCTATAATTTGTTGCCAGAGAAGAAATATACAAGAAGATAAAGATATGTTCATGTTTCCTACCATATATTCGTTTATCTTTTAAAACTGCACAATATGCAACAGCTCATTTTAAAAATCAAACAGCTCAATGTTTCTTTGTAATTGCAAAGAATTTTTTTTAAAATCCACATATGGGAAGAACCATTTAGATTTAATAAGATGGTCACCGTATTATATATATTTCCATAAAAGGAAGTTCTTCTTTTCTAATGCCTTATATGAGTATCTTTTCTATGAAACATTTTTTCTTTATTGAAATAAAGGATTCTTAGTGTTTAGTTGGTGATACAATATTTTAACTTAGGTTGAGAGGAGAAAGGGGGAAAGCTCCAGTTTTATACAACTGTGAAGCATATGTTGCTGCTGAAAAACTAGGCTGGTTTTCCAAAGCAATTAGTGTAGCTTAATGTTCATGGTGACCCAGTAAATATGGTTCATGCAGCTCAATATATCAAAACACCTAGCGGCAAAAGTCTTGCTGATGTAAATAAGCAGTTAAAACATAATGAATTCTGTAGCTAAGATAGAGGAATGTGTTTCACAACATTCTCCTCTTAAAATGTAAAGCAGTCCTGGAAAATATTTATATGTCAACATTTTTTCCAGTTTTAATTTTTTTATGACATTCTGTTTTGGGGTGGACGAAGCATTCTAGAGAATAAGTGAGAGATCTTCGGGTTTATAGTAGGACTTCTTGATACACATTATTCAACAGTGAGACTCTCTGAAGTAAAGACTGGGAGAAAATAAAAGTCCAAGAACAAACAAAAAAGACATGTAATTGTAGCAATAGGATTTGGGTTGCCTTTCTCGGGCTGCAAACAAGATCCAATATATCTCCTAATCATCCATATAAAATTTTCAGGTGGCTTGGAGATTTGCAAGAGGAAACTGCTAGACCAAGTCCTGTACTGGATACAGCCCAAGTGGTTCCTTTGCTTTCCCTCAACGTTGTAAGTAAATCCCATCACCATTACCCATACAATAATAATAAAGCTAACTCTTTGCTTAACCATTTTAAAAAGGTTACCTATACTGTCATGTGAGCTCTCCTTAATCTTTCTTTGAGAGTGGACACTAACTTTCTAAGTGGCCTAGATGCGTTAAGCACATCCAACTCGCCTGATTTCGGAAGCTAAGCAGGGTCGGGCCTGGTTAGTACTTGGAAGGGAGACCACCAGGGAATACCAGGCGCTGTAGGCAACTGGAGTAGGAACTGCCAAACCACTCCAGTACTCCTGCCAAGAAAACTCCATGGACATGGAGTCACGAAGATTAGGCCACAACTATAATGACACAACACACACACACACACACACACACACACTTTCTATGCTTTAGTCCAGGGATGGTGAACCTTTTTGACACCGAGTGCCCAAACTCGGTGATGGAGACGGTGATGGTGCCAGCAGCGGCAGCGGCGGGAGGGGGGCAGGATCGGCGGCAGCGGGGGGCAGGGGTGGGGTGAGGGCAGCAAGGGCAATGGGCAGTGGGGGGCAGGGACGGTGCAGGGGGCAGGTTGATGGGGGTGATGGGGAATGAACCTGCAGCTTGGGTTGGAGAAAGTTAGTGCCTGTCACACCACCGCTCAGTAAGAGGAGGGTGCTTTGTCATCACCACCCCCATCAAAATCCCTTAGCGCTGAGAGCCGAGGGCAAAAGAAGATGTGGAGCCTTTGACGGGGGCGGGGAAGCCACCCATCCAGCTGAGAGCTGTTTCGTTTTCGGCTCCTTTCTCTACCCACGCCTGCCGCTCCGCCTGCTCCCTTTTCACAGGCCAGTGAAAAAGCCTGACCGGCTCTTCTCTGGAAGACAGACGCCTAGCTGGCTCCGGCAAATGGGGTGGGTGGTGTGTTGTGTGGGGGGGAGGGAATGCCCTCACCCCTTGTGGTTTCCCTACAGCAGGGGCAGAGACGGGCCGTCCATGCCCTCTTGCACGGACTCGGGGAGGCAGCAGAGGAAGAAGGTAGAGCAGCTCCGGGAAGAGGGAGGTGGTGAAGGGAGGAAGAGGAGGCCCGGTGATGCTGGTGTTGTTGTTGTTGCCTCTGCCGCCAGGCCCTTGCCCTGATTGGGCCTTCCAGTAGCTGCCTTGGAAGTGGGCGGGGAGCCATGGTGGGGGGAAAGAAGAGGGGGAGCCGGTCCAGAGTGTGAGGAGAGCACCCGGGATTCCTCCTGCTGCTTGAGGGCAAGGAAAGGAAGGGAGGGCGAGTGCGGAGCAGCCACTGCAGCCACGGGAACCCCTTCACTCAGCCCCTGCGTGCACACACACCCTCCCTCCCTCCCTCCCCCTTGACTCGCTCCCTTTTTTCCCTTTTGCTGCTTTTCGAGCAGGGAGCCCAGCAACTTGGCCACTTCCCCTCCCTCTTTCTTCCCTCCGCAAATTCCCCATGGCTGGTCCAGCATAGGGGGAAGTTGGGGGGGCAGGGAGCAGGTCGCATGCCAGTCGAAACCTCTCCGCGTGTCACCTTTGGCATGCATGCCATAGATTCGCCATCCCAGCTTTAGTCCCTATATGGCTCGGTAACTAAAGGAAAAGGTAACACAGTGGACAAAGCAGTGACACCTGATGTAGCAAAGGGAGATCAACACCATCTCCTACAAAAAGCAGGACAATAAAGCAGTAAAAGCCTCTATTCCTTCATGGCTGCAGCATCTCCCTTATACTGGGCCAGCTCATTTGTCCCATCTAGCCCAAAACTGTCACCCATGGCTGGCACCAGCTTTCCAGGGCGTCAGGCAGAATTCCTTTTTCTTATCTCACCGGGCCTGGAAATATGCGGTGGTCTGGAAAAAAAGTAATCTAAACACCAACCAGGGTCAGTCTTGCATCCTTTCCCCTAACCAGACAAGCTCCATGTGTTCTGGGAGATATGACAGCAGGCCTCCCACTATAATTACCATCAGAGTATACCATATGGAAATAAGTCTATAGGGGCAGATTTAGTGACACACCTTTTCCTACAGTTGGATTCACCAAAGAGAAAAAGCAAATTAATTTTAAAGTTCATTATAAAAAAGGTCTCCCATCCAATTGGAAAAAAACTATATAAATGAGTAAACATTTAAAAATTAGTAATAATAAAGTTCCCTCTTCAGTTGATAGCTCTTGGAAGACTTCAAAGACTTCAATAAAATATGTGCAATTATTTTGTTGATTGGAGCCTTATTATCACACATGGAAACACCAAGGAGAACAGAGTACAGAAGAACATAAGAAAATCCTTGTTAGAACAGGCCACAGCCCATCCAGTCCAGAATTCTGTCTCACAGAGTGGCTCACCATTTGCTTCAGGGTATTCCCAAGCAGATGTCTTCACCTGCTTATGATTCCCTGCAAATGGCATTAAGAGATACCCTGCCTATCTCTCAAACCCAGAGGTTGTCCTTAGGCATCCATAATGATAGCCATTGATACCCCTGTTCTCCATGAACTTGTCTTATCCTTTCTTAAACCTGTCAAGGCTGACAGCTGTCACCACTTCTTCTGACAGGGAGTTCTATAGACCAGTGATCATCTGGGTGAAAAAGTATTTTCTCTTATTTGTTTGAGATCTAGCACCCAAAAGTTTCATGGAGTGACCCCTTGTTCTAATGTTGTGAGATAGGGAAAGCAGCTTTTCCTTATCTACTTTGTCTACACCATGTATTATTTTATAAACTTCAATCAGGTCATCTCTTATGCGCTGTTGTTCAAGAGTGAAGAGGCCCAGCAGTTGCAGCCTCAGACGGTAAGGAAGGTGTTCCAATCCCCTAATCATTCTGGTTGCTCTCCTCTGCACTACATTGGGTTTTTGTAAAGCCATGAATGAGGTAAAATTACGAATCAGAGATATAGAACTGCAGAAACATGTTGCCCAGTTGGGGAAAATGGAATTTCTTAAGAAATCAGCATTTACTGTCTCCCCATATCTGGATAGGCTCATATCTCCTGTCTCCAGGAGGGCCTTTACTCTGGCTAGACTAAATGTCCTTCCCTCCAAGCTACTGGAGGGGAGGTTTCAAGGTTTACCCTTTTCGGATCGAAATTGCCCATGCGCCAATGACCAATTGGAATGTGTAGAGCATGTGCTTCTATTCTGCACCTATTATCAAGATCTACGCAAGGAGATTATCTCCCCAATTATAGGCAAATATCCTGGGAGGTCAATAGAATTCTATATACAGTTGCTCCTTTCTGATAACACTTACCAGGTAACTAGGCAAGTTGCCAAATTCTGTGCTGCTGCAATAAGGGTCCGTAAACAAATTTGTAAAGAAACATAGTAGTAACTGATGACTGTTTTATCGTAGCCAATGACCACTTTTATCCAGACCCGAATAAATTTTAAATTGTATTTTAAATTGTATTTTAAATTGTATTTATGACATATCTTGTAATAAGGCTTGATTCATGTGCTGTCTATTGGAATGCATATTTGATCATCCTATTTTTATGATTTTATTTTGGTTTTTGGTCGTTGACCGTAAATAAAATTTCTTTCTCCTCTGCACTTTTCCAGTTCCATAATATCCTCCACATCTTCTGCTCTTTGCCATTCACTTTCTTTCTTGACTGCCTTTGAAAATAAATCTACCTTTCTTTAAAAAAAACCCCTTGTATTTATTTATTTTTATTTTATTTATTTTTACAACTTATATGCCGCCCACTACCCAAAGGTCTCTGGGTGGCTTACAATCAAAAGAATTAAAACAGTTGAAACATAAAAATATCAACAAATAATTAAAACAATAATAAAAACATTACATTACATTATTCAAACTACAGGAAAAGAGATTCCATTTGAACATTAGGAAGAACTTCATGAGGGTTAGAGCTGTTCGGCAGTGGAATATGCTGCCACAAAGAGTGATGGAGTCTCCTTCTTTGGAGGTTTTTAAGCAAAGGCTGGATGGCCATCTGTCGGAAATATTGTGATGGGGTTCCTGCATGGCAGGGGGTTGGACTGGATGGCCCTTGAGGTCTCTTCCAACTCTATGATTCTATGATTCTATGATTTCGAATAGCTTTTTTATGAGCTGTTCGCCTTTAAACATTGTACACTCGTATTCTGTGCCACAATGGTAAAATGATATCAGCAGAAGTTTCTTATAGTTTCTTACAGGAGGAAAGAAAAGACAGCTTTTACTATATAACTGAATGTTCATTGTGATATTTACATATTATTATTCACCTCATGATGCTGCAAGGACATGGGGGTACATTTTTTTATTATGTTTAGGTCAACCTGAAAATCCCCAGTATGATTGTGTGTGTGTGTATGTGTGTGTGTGTGTGTGTGTGTGTGTGTGATAGAGGGAGAGAGAGAGAGAGAGAGAGAGAGAGAGAGAGATTTTCTCTTAATAATTTGTAACTGTGTGCCATTAAACCAATTCTGACTTATGTCAGTCTTTTCTGGGTTGTCAAGGTACAGACTACTTAGAAGTGGTTTGCCATTCCCCTCTTTTGGGGACAGCTCTGGAATGGTGCATCACGCCCAAGGGCACCCAGGCTAGCTCTGACTTTTTCTACCTAAAGTATACTGAAATCTATTCAGTTCCTAATTTCATGCCATTGAATTAATACACAGACCCAAATACCCCAAGTCAATGGAAATTTGCATGGATTTTTCAACCAAAAGAAACAGAACGAAAATGTTCTTATGCTGAATATGTAGCTGTAGTGATGAGCAGAGCAACAAAGAGAAGAAAGTGCCTTTATTCTACCATGAGTACAAAAAGGGCCAGCTCTGTATATGCTGCATATATGTGATGGCCCCTTGTGTGTTACGACTGCTTAGCTAGGCTTGTGGACATCTTTCCAGGAAGACGAACCCTACTGTTCCTTACAAGTATGGATCTTTATAAGATAGTAGCCACTAAATAGAGACATAGAAAGTGAAGTCACTTACTGGAATCTTCCACTCGCTTCAAAATCTAGATTTCTGAAAAGACTTTCAAGGAATATCCCTCAAGTAATGCCAAAAGAAAAGTTGTCCTGACAGTACATTGTGAAAAGTCATCCAGCTATTAAGTGAGGTCTAGTTGAAGATAATCAGCATTGCAGAAAATAAGACAGACAGACAGACAGACAGACAGACAGACAGACAGACAGACAGACAGATATATACATACGTAGATACTGAACAGACAAACAAGACACACACAGAGAGAGAGAGAGACACACAGACACACACACACACAGTGTAACCTTGGTTTAAGTAATTAATTCATTCTCTGGGCCATTTTGTATTGCAAAAAATTCTAAAACCGAAATAAAGTTTCCCATAGGAATGCATTGAAAACCAATTAATCTGTTCTGGA
>JAHTLZ010001793.1:1194-19425 GCA_023846285.1 Phrynocephalus versicolor | reverse complement strand
ATAAATGTTGAGTTCGGTAATACGACCACCTGCCCCGGTTTCACCCAGTTTTCAGCCGCCAGATGGCACCCTAGCAAGTGCAAATTAGTTGTATCAACACACTGTAGACATACGATGGCGGTGTTCTTGTTTTACCATCTGTACTCTTACCTTGAATGGTCGTGTCACAAAAGATTGACGACAGTTCCTGTTTATCCCCGTTCCCCTGGCTCTGCAGTCCAGTCCAGTTCTTGGGTATTGCCTGTTACTACTATTGACTCATGGATAGGATTCCCCCCCTCCTTTAATGCCCTAGGAAGTGTAATTGTCCCGTTTCCAATAAGCCCAAATGGTCGTCTTGAGCAATTCTTGTATCGGTATATTTAATACCAGAAATGTTTCTCTAAACGAGAAAATGTACTACCGCCCAGACTTCTTTGGAATACTTTCTTGGGACCGAACCTAACGACATGTTAAGCTCATCTGTTATGCTTTGCCTTTTATGAATTATTTCTCAGCCTCCAGAAACTGACCAATCAATTTACATTCTGTCACAAACCATACACGTACAGTTTCAGATTCCTAATTTGGTGACCTCGAAATGTGCTATGTCAATTATTCTTGGTGGACCCTGTGGGGTTTGCTTAAAGTGCAGTCGGAATCATGTGTCCTTGATTTACACCGTACACTTTTTAAATAGAAAAACATCATTTTACCCTAGGGATGTAATCACGTCTTAACCCCCCCGCTGTCTTGTATTTCCACAAACCATAAGAGAAGTCAGCTACACCATTGATATGAACTGCAAATGAAAATGCGCGCATCCCAGGCTGCTGACAGCAGTCCACCGACAGTTCGATTTCCCTGTGGAGGCATTACTGGTTTATTTAATAAGGAGTTCCAATATCTCGATTCATATGCTTGTTTTCCTTTTAAGGTACAGAATGGGCATCCAGGAAATGAAGTACGTTGCCTGGCAACAGTTTTCCCGTGCTAACTTTTGCACCTCCATTCAAATGTAAACTTGCAGTTCTCGGCATGCACGAGTGGGCGTTGAAAAGTTGAAGTCAGATCTTATCTTGCTCTTTACTGCATCCCTTGCTGTTTTGGAGATAAACAGCAGGCTTTAATGGCAACACAGCTGCCTGTTGTCCTGCTAAGTACTAATCAGTCTTGCAAAAGTTACCGTTCTTAGTTTGATTAGGCATGTGCAGAAATACAGTTAAACTTCTTAAAGGCAGTGTCTGTATAACTCTAATTTCAGCAACATTTTATCTCTGTGATAAAACAGCTCGTTTTCAAAAGAAATTACATTAAATAATTCTTTGTCTCGCTAAAGGACCTTCACATTCCAACACTACTTTGCAACTCCCATGATTTCTAAAACCGGGGGAGAAGTTTCTGTAGAACTTCACTGAGCAGAAAGAAGAAAACAGAGACGAGCTGTCTGACCACCTGCAGACGACCTCACTGCCCCTGCTCTCTGATTGGTCAGCCACTTGACCTTTTCCAGAGAATCTGTGCAGGAACCTTTCAGCATTGCTTTGCTGGGGATCGATTGTTGCAGAGAACCATCACCTTCCCAACTTTACTTCTGCTTTCTCAAGCACATGTTCGAAAATGGCTGCCAATCGTGGCAGATTTTGGTCCGCGCATGAGGTGACCTCCATGCTGGACATTTTTATAGAACAGAACTTTGGTGGAGTTCTCTTTTCGGCAGGAGCACGTAGAAATGAACATGCTTTTGCCCACGCCTCCAGGGAGCTCCGTTTATTAGGGTATTTTCGTGTAAGCTCCCAGTGCAGATCTAAATTTAAATTATTGCGTCAGCAATTTAATCTTGTGCTCATTAATTTCGGACCTGATCCACCAGAACAGCATCAATCCCCTTATTGGCCGAGGATGAAGACTTTATGGCGTCAGGCGCGCAGGCCCCATCCTGGACATGCCTTTCCCGCAGGTACAAGTGCAAGAGTAATCTTTGTTATTGTATACCACTACCTCAAGTATTAACCTTTACCTTCTACGTATGGGTACAGTGTCAAATTAGTTGTTCACCCACCCAGTTCTCCTTTGTACATTTTTTAAGCCCCCCCTGCTTTGCAAAGTTGAAAACCCTTTTCAGTTGTCTGAAAACATATTGCTGAGACAAAGCAGAGGAAGTGCAGTTAATTACTGCTTACATATTAAATATATTCTTGTTATTCTGTACTTGTTCTACTGTTATAGTACAAAAAGAACTATATTTGAAGGTAATTACTACTTTAATTCTTCTTATTTAAAGGAATCTCATTATATTTTTCAAGTTTACCTTGCTTGGGTTTTAAGTACCAAAACATTATACTGCAGAGGCAAAATAGAAACTAAAGATGTTGTTAATCACCCACTTAACTGAAAGCTTATTATCGGCAAGGCAATAATAGTTTTAACATTACCAATGTAAATCATGGTTCTTTCACCAAACAGCTTCTCCCCGACATTCTAAAATGATAATTAGCATATTTATCGGGTTGAATGCAGGGGTATTGTGTACATAGCGTGCTTCTCCATCTTGTTTAAAGAACCTATCATCACTTACCGTTCTGCATCTCGGGTAATCAATAACAGTGCCATTATTCCTTGTTTGTGCGGCACTTAAAAAAATTGTAAAGGTTCATGAAATTTTTTCCCAAGGCCTTGAAGCTTTATTCAAAAGTAACTTCCATTATTAATTATTGCTTGTTTCCAGAGGCCCTATGTACTCTGATTTTTTTCGTGTTGCCCTTGTATTTCCCTTAATACCCTTATATCTATTTCCACACAGCTGCTGGTCCAGCCCAAGGCGTTGGGCTCAGACAGATGGCAAGGTTCAGAGTGGTCCCTGCAGTTAATGCTGCCCTCTTCAACCCCCAAAATCAACCAGAGGATGAAGATGGAGAAGGTGGAGAAAGAGAGAACATGGATGATGATGGTGTGTGTACAATACTCTTTTACCTGCTATTAACTTGATGTTATGTTATTTTCAGAGTACCCATTACTGTTTATCCCATTTCCAGATCAGATACAGCCTGGTGTGGATGTAATGCAGCTGGGAGTTCGTCGTAGGGAACTGGAGCAGGTTATTGCTCAAATACAGGATCTGGCTGAGAGAGGTATGGGCTTTCCTCACAGAACCTCATTAACTTACATATCTCACGAATAGGTTCCTTTTTATTTATGGTAACGCATCTGGAAATTGTTGTGTTTAAATTTAAAAGTAACCAAGATCCCTATCAGTTGTTAAATCACTGTAATCTGAAGTATTAGCATCAGGTTATCTGTGGATGTTTTAGAAATGCACCACTTATTTATTTGTTGGTGGAAATAATACAAATTAAAGTTGGCATTTCTTTCTCCTTTCAGTTGCAGCACTTGAGGCCGATGTGCAGCAGATGAGAGAGGAACTTTTACGTCCTCGACGTCGACGCCGTCAGAGGCAGTAATTCCTTTGTAAACTGTTTGATTTCTACAAACAGTACTTGGACGTGTGAGGAAACACATTCCCGTTTTTCAAATGTTTACAAATGTTGACAATGGCAGTTGCAAAGTTATATCTTGTTATTTTTATTTTTATACAGTATACTAATTAATGCTGAAAGAAAGCTTTTATTCTTTGGAAGTGTTTTATATTTATTAAATAAAGAATATTTTACAGCAAAACTATGAAGGTTTCTGAAAATACATAGAGGGCATAAGCACACAGTTCCATTCATAGATATAACATCCATCTCCTCCATCACGTTAGATTGGTATAAATGACACGATTATGTGACCTGGAATTGTGCTACTTTTATGGTGAGAATATTTGTCTCTTTCTCCTCATCCTTTTTACAGGCGTTCTAAGAACTCGTGGCACTTTGTTTTCCCCTTCTTTCTTAACAATGACGTATGGTGAATGTGACTCATGCAATTCACCAGAATTGCCACCTTCCCGTCCCTGCCTGTTAAAACTACACCCAACAGCATCCATTGCTCCACTACAACTCTGTTGATCAAACTCTTCCGTGGGTGTGCTATGGAGCACAGCTTGATGTACCACTCCACCTCCAACCCCGGACTCTGTTTCCAGTAAAGACTGGGAACAGGTCTCCTCCAAGTCACTATCAGTATCATTTCCAGTACTTTGATTATTAACCGTTTCTGTCTCTGAGTCAGGCAATGCATTGATTGCACTTGACTGCCCAAAGTTAAGCGAGGGTTGCAATTCCTCTTGGGAGGGTTGGTTTGCAGTTTTAGATCTTAGGGGAATGTCTTCTTGATCAGACTCAACAGAAGACTTATCCTTCCATTCACTAGATGACGATGTTATGAACTCTGCAAGCATTTTCAGAGACGTAGAAGCAACTCTAAGGTTACTTATCACTTGCTTCTGAAACCACTTATCTGCCTCATCTTTGTCATTTCGTCTGCCGTTGTTACTCTCGGTATTCCTCTGCACCCAGTCCACAAATCCAGAAAGGGTACTATCTAATTTTGTTGCAGCGCTTGCTCTCTGCTTCCTCTTCCAGAGCATGGCGAGTCTCCGTGCTGGGTCAAGGGTCACCTCAAAGTTTGATGTATCTCTGGGATCTTAAAAAAAGGCCAAGAAAAAGGTTTTCATTGGTTTAATATTAAGTAGTTCAGGATTCAACACATACAGATCCAAATTATTCAAATTCAGGACTATTAAAGAGAAAGAGTAATGTAAGGACAAGTACCTATTGATTTATACCCCAGGTTGAACCCAAAATATATGCAGTACAGTTCTTCATGCTGAAATATTACTTATTTCAGCCATCCCACTTACAAATTAGGAGTTCCCAAGAGTAGCTCTAACGAGAAAATTAATACAGAGTTCTTTTTTTCTTAATTATCTAAAGACAGCTAAGTCAAACTCAGTAACGGTAAACAGATTGTAATGCACAATTATTAGAGCTAGGAAAAAAGGTAATGTGAGGTCTAACCTGCTTTCCTTGAATTCTCAGTGGAGTTTGTGCCAGAACTCAAAGCTGTCGAGCACCCAGAGGTTGTTGGCTCATTGAAGTCGTTACCCAATGCATCTAGTAAACAATGTTTATAGAAGAGTAACATTAAGAAACAGTTGTGTGTATAACTCTTCCTTGTATCAATTCACAGCGATTCATTTTCAATAGTAACAAAGTTTTCTTTGAGCTGCTAGTAGATAGGAGGTGCTACATTATACAGCAGTCAGTACTGAACAGTGAACTCTTAACTTGTCTGGTCTTTTATGGCACATTCATGCTGCCTGTTTCTGAGCACGGTGCTTATAAACTTCTGGCTAATTAACTACTTTGAAGTAGTGATGGTAGTCTATAAGATAGTGGGTACTTTAAATCCACTCTGAGTTATGGCCCGTACTTTATAGGACTTATCGGAATTACTAGTGTTTGGCATGGGGTGCAGGGTCTTGGTTTTCTCCTTTAATTTGGAGCAGTGATTTCCAACCTGGTGTTACACAGATGTTCCAGGACTGCAACTTCCAGAAGTCCTCATCACAAGGAAAAATGGACATAATTAATGGGAGTTGTTGTAAAGTGAAATCCGGGGAACCACAAATAGAGAACCAGTGCTGTGGAGTCTCCATCCCGAGTTGAATCGCAGCATCAAAAATTTTGGCCTTTCAACATTACATAGCAATAATGATAAGTTATTTATTACTTTGTCAGTTCTTCCTCTGCATCATTAATGTTTCCTTTAACAGCACAACATGTATTTCCTACAATCAGATTAATTTCATTCCCCCAGTATTCGTCAGGAAACTTTTCAGCAATTAATAATGAGAAAAACAGAGTTATACTTACCTTTACCGGACACATCTGGGGCTGATGAAAGCATATAGTCGTTGGATTCAAGCAGGTCCAGGGACAGAACCACTTCTCCACTATCTTCCGTCGACTCTGCTCCTACAAGAAAGTAAACAGCAAAAATTACAAACATAAGATTTTGGTCTGTAAGGCCTCTTGTAAGCCGGGTAGGGAGTTCAGGCAGTAGAACCTTATATTTTTAGTTAATTTTTCTTTTACAAACCCTTAGCTCAACAGAGAATAAATTTTTTTTTGCGGCGAGGTGTTGAATGTTCCACCATTAACTGGCAGAAAGCAATACTGCAAATTATAACTAATGCTAAATCGTTACTGGAAAGTAATTATTTAGCAGTAATGCTAGTTTTGAGCAATGGTTCTTTCCCATCTTATTAGTACTAATTTCGCTGCAGAAACAGCATGGGCAGAAGTAGCAATGGAAAACATTTCTGTTCTCCAACGTTAACGCAAAGATAGATCATTAGAACGGAAAAGTCGGTCCGTTAATAATGTATGAAAGTTTTATCTGGAAGCAATTCAGGCGTTGTAGAATGAACACTTAATTGTCCTCATATACAGATATTGTCTATCTGTACGTAGTAATTCGCAGCTTTGAACAGGACATGCAGACATTTAAAGGAAATGCAGGCACCCCGTTTGTTTAAAAAGGAAAAAACCTGTATGTAGAAGAGAAAGGTTTACCTGTTTCTGCTGCTGCCTCACTCTCAGTCGTTCTCAGGGGATGAATGGAGTTGTCCGTCCTAAATATCTGGGCCATCTCGTCAAACCAAATAAATTTTGACCTCCCAGACCCAGATGTATTGTTATGAAGCACGGCCTGCTTATAAAGCTTCGTAAAGATTTCGTTTTAGTACGGCATTCCTCCGGACTTCTATTAAAACCAATTTTAGATAGCTCTTTGGAAATCAATTCAAAAATTTCATAGTTCCTTTTAAGTGATGAAAGCGCATAAGTAACTTCTGCCTCACCCCAAATTTTAATAAGCGCGGATGTTTCCGCGTTTCCCCATAAAATTCCCCTCTTTCCTTTCACTGATTTACTACTGCTCTGGCTTTCATCAAAGCTGTCTTCATGTTCCATTTCAGATAACCTTAGCCAAGGAGATGATTTGTGTTGCAAAAAAAGTGAAGCCCAGTTCTGATCTGAGCTGACTGCCTCCTTGGATGCTCTAAGGAAAATGGCCCCATCCTTATCTTCCCAAATGTACCCGCATTAGCATTTAAAAAGGGCCAGGTAAGGTTTCAACAAAAAGCAGTTTTTTGAGTAGGGAGGCAATGTGTTCTCAGGAACGAGCAAGTTGTAAACAGGAAGATAGCTGTTAAGCCATAAAAGCAGAGTCGGATAGCAACATTGGGGGATGGGAGGATGGAGGATCCAAAAAGACAGGGTGTAGGCAGGAAAATGGAAACACTGTATTTATAGAATTATTGCATGCAGTTTATTAGTAACTTACATACCTAAAGGAACACTTATAACTATTAGGGGGAAAAAAGTTCAGTCCAAGCAATAAAAGTATACATGAATCAAACTAGTTAACACACTTCTTGTTTATCATTGGGGAGAGTGTAAATCCAAAACAATGTGCAGCTACAGGAGATTCATAGAAACTTTTCATCAGCATTAGAGTGAATACTCAGTACTTATTACTTAACATGTGTGTACAGATAATCTGCAATAGCAGTTCTAATTGCCTCGGCCTCCATCCTTTCATGATTAACCCTCTGTGGTTCAACGTCTGGATAATCAGTTTCTAAAGTCGTTTGGGAGGTGCTTTGAAAATCTGTATCGTCATCGGGAATTTTGTGTTTCTTCTTCTCACATATGTTATGGAGAATTACAGCCGAGGCTACTATAGAGTTCACATTCTGTATGTGAGCCTCCATGCGCACTGATAGTCTTCTGAATCGTGCCTTTAGGCGTCCAAAAGCGCACTCTACCATGTTTCTTGTTCTGTTGAAAACCTTGTTGTAGTGCCTCTCCCGTTCATTTTTTGGGACAGCGTAGGGTTTCATGAGCCACTTGCACAGTGGATAAGCACCGTCACCCAAGATAAGTGGTGGTATTGAAACACCACCGTACTGGAACATAGGATTCCCTGGAATCAGTGTCCCTTCCTCCATCTTCCTGAAGAGCATGGAGGATCTAAACACATGTGCATCATGGTTTACACCAGAATAACCAGTGAGCATGGAAAAGAATATCCCGTCACCATCACATGCAGCCTGTAGTTGGATTGAGTGAAAAGATTTCCTGTTAAAGTATGCCAAAACATCCTTCTTCGGCGGGGTGATTGGCACATGGGAGCCATCAACCGATCCAATACAGTGGGGGAAACCGTACTTTCTCGTCGATAGTAGCATCTGGAAAATAAATTGGGCAATAGGTTGTAGCGAGAATAGAAGATAGATACTTGTTATTCATTTCTTTTGCGGAAAGGGTATATGAAACGGAGCACTTACCTTGTTGAAGTCGGCCACTCGAACCTCCTCCCTCAGAAGCGTATGTTCTATAGCGAGACACACCTCTACGACAACAGTAGCTACTGTTGATGTCCCCTTTTGAAATACATGTGCAATTGTGCGGTAGCAGGAGCGACTTGCAAGGAAGTAGACACCAATGGCTACTCTTTCCTCCACTGGAATTGCCGAGCGCATAACCGTGTCCTTCCGCATTAAGTATGGTCGTAGCACATCAGCTATCTCAAAGAGCGTTTGACGGGTCATCCTAAAATTCTCGATCCACTGATTATCATCCCAGTACTGCATAACGGTATCGTGGAACCATTCCGAGCGACCAGGGTAGCACCAACATATTTTCTGTCTCGGTGCTGTGAGTCTCCACTCCGCAACAGTCCAAATCACAGTTTGGATTAGTGTGCTGGTGCCATCCAGATACTCACTGGAGATGGCATCATAATCATCTTCATCTCGGCGTAGCAAGAGAGCAGAAACGCAGTTTAGGATGATGTTGACATTTTCAAGAATGGAGACAAGAATCGACTGCAGGAGTAAAAAACGTTTTCTGGAGCCGCGGTTCCGCAAAGGAGCCATGGCGGTGAAAGCAATCAGCGGCGGAAATGGTCCTCGTGGATGCTAAATGGCTAGAAGGAACGTTATTCCTTTCCTGGAGGACCAAAGAAGTTTGCCGAGAAAAATGGGTCTTGAAGCCACCTACTGTCGTAAGGGGGAAGTCGCATTAAAGCAAATACTGTCAATGGAGTTTTCAATGTAATATAAGTAGACAAGGTACAACCTGTAATTAACCTCTTGCAGGAGCGAACCTGAAGTAAGAATGTCGACAAGTCGAAATATCGATTTAAAAATTAGGAAACGCACATGACCAGGCAGCAACGGCAGATTAAAAATAACATCAGGATGCGAATCGAGCACGTGAGATACCCATGGATTCGAACTCACCAAACATGTACGTGAGTATACGGTAAAAGGGGGAGGACCCGGTTTCTGGTCATGTGACACGATCCGAATTCAGAGCGGAGCGTGCCTAAGCGATGCACGAGGAAGTACGTGAAATAACCGCCTTAGTCCACTTACTGCCTTACCATTGTATATAGCAGGGGAAATGAATTTATTTTCATCTATTTGACACTATAATTAAGCTTTACATTTATAGTTTTTTAGATGGAGCAGCAGCATGCTAAGAAAGACTTAGGGCCTTTTATATCCAATTGAGGAATAAGAGCAATTTATTTCTGTAAGTTACATCCAAGAGTTACAGCACAATATGTAGTAAAGCATGGAAATGAACCACGTACCTAAGAGCCCACCACTAAGTGATAACTATGGCTACTGAATGGGTCCTTTACAAACTCCCAGGGGTATCATTTGAATCCCACTCCTGGTTGAAAACTGGAGGCCATGATGTGAACTTTTCAAACTTGTAACCTGTAGATTTCCTAAGAAACAATTGAGTGGCTACACTTCCGTGAGTCCACAAGCCCATGTGGCCAAGAGAAGGACAGAAAGTGCTGCTCACTCATCTAGAATGGTTTCCTACTTTTCTCAATGGACATCGTTGACCATTAAAAGAAGTATGTTGTTTGTGTTCCTTATGTAGAAGTCAATGTGGTTTATGTTTCTCTGAAAGAAAGGCTTGCATGATCAGGATTATCCCAAGGCACTCTGCTGCCTGGGGCAAAGAGCAAGACGGTTGCCACCTCAGTTTCAAAGGACAGGGACCAAAAGGTCTGTCAGCCATATCTTATTTAAATACTGGTGCCAAGATGACATCTTTCACCACAGCCCAAACCAGCGGACTAGTTCAGGGGCATGAGGGATCTATGGCCATATTCCACACACTGCTCTGTTTTCCAGGGTGGAGCAATCAGAGAATAATAAGGTTAGAATGAGCCTCTAAGGCCTCTGAGTCCAACTTCCTGCTCAGAGAAGGAATCTAAGTCATAGCGTATCTGACTGATGGCTGTCTGGCTTTTTCTAGAACAGTGGTTTTTAACCTTCCTGATGCTGAGACCCTTTAATACAGTTCCTCATGTTGTGGTGACCCCTTGCCCTGCTTGAAAGAGGCCACAAGCCCCCTTTGGCAGGCCACTGCTGGAGGTTCCATAGATAACGTTGCTCTATGGGCACCCTCAGCCAATTGCAGCCTCCGGTGCCATTGACTGACATCCCCTCCAACCTATCAAGCTGTAACTCACTCTTCCGCCCCTTCCCCCTCTTCCTCCAGACCCAAGCCGTTTGTGCCTTTTTCTTCACTGGCTCATGGTGACCCTTTTGAAATGGTTGCTTGACCCCCAAAGCGGTCCTGACCCCCAGGTTGGGAACCACTGCTCTAGAACTTCTCCAGCATTGAGAGCTCACCACCTACCTAGTTAATTAATTCTATTGCTGTACTTCTCTAACAGTTAGGAGGTTTATCTGATACTCAGGAATAGTTGGTGGCCTCAGCTGGAATGGCAAGGATCTTGCTTCCTAACATCTTCTGCATGGGGGAAAGTTGCTTCTCTCTGCCCAATGATAAGGAAAACTTGCACATTTTCTCAAAATGGATTCATTTGCACTATTGAACAGGCATTAATCCTTCCGTTAAAAATAGTCTCGCAACTGAGGAGTGAGCAGCAGTGCAATGAGTTTTATGTGAAGGTGAAGCTGTGATATTGAGCTCATATTAAGAAGCGAAGGGTTGTTTCATTCATTTGTTTTGCAATTAATAAGCATTTTATGGCCAATTTTATGCCTTCTTCAACTTCTGCAGCAATAGGCTTTGAATCTTTTGCAGAGAACAACTGAACTCTGAAGCACTTGAGTCAGCACTATAAAGCTTTTATGAACCAAATTCTTTCTCAAATGAATTTCAGATGAGCTATGCTCATTTTACATAATTCTTATACATGTATTGCTTGCCAATGCATTTCAGAAAATTTCTAGAACTACTCATTAAATTCATCTAGGCATCTCTTTAATGGAAATGTAAAATCTTATTATAAATGGATTAAAAAAAAGAAAATCAGGGAAACAAAGTCAGGAAAGAAACTACTTCATACTGTGTGCCCCCCCCCCCATTCATTACAATCCATTTACCCATGTGCAAAGTCCTAGCCACTGCGGGGATAATACATAATAAATCCAATTATATTTCTATTAGGCTCTGAAACAGAATCTGTATTGCATTCAATATGACTGAGATGTCATTACTGCTATGAATCTATTTTAGCAATAATTTCTTTCAACAAAATGTATTTGGGTGACATAACCTAAGCAGTATACTTGATCAAATAAGAGTAAAATACAGGTGCCAAAGTTGATATCTTGCATTTTAGCTCAAAATCTTTGACATCCCAAGTTCTCATTGCATCTTCTACAAATGCAGTATTTAAGGGGTCATGTCTGAGCAAATGGCACGACAAGAACTGTGTGCAAACATGTTTTGAGCACAAAAGTGGACCACTTTGGAGTCCCAGTGGTTTCTGAGGGAGAGCTACAATATGTATGTGCTTAAATCTTTTGTACTGAAATCAATATAACAGTGGACTGAAAGAGATGTTACTTTACAAGTATGAGTATACCTCTGCAAAACAAACAAACAAAAAACAAAAAACCAATGTGAAGGTGAGGTCCTCAGCATGAGGATTATTATCCTCTATGGAAGTTGGCTTTTAAAACCCTAAACAAAAAAGTTGATATTTGATGAGTACAGAATGTTATTAAAAGATGCTTTTTGTTTTGAGATGAAACAAGTTCAGCTGTTTTGCATCAGAATTTATCTTTGATATTTTGGAACACCCTAAGGTCAGTGTAGATGGGTAAAATATTTCTACATTTTACAACTTATTTCTGAAATGTTCAGGCTTCTTCATATTTTGGGATGGAAAGTGTGATGCAACACCTCACAGCTTTTGTTGAGTCCCCTTTTCTGCTCCTCCAAAAAAAAAAAAAAAAAAACCAAAAACCATAAGCCTCCCCTCACCTTATAAACAAGAGTTCTAGAGGTGGGCCCACCCTTGGTTCAGTTCGGGTTCGTATGAATTTTTTAAAAAATTGTACAAACCCGAACTGAGCCGAACTCGGCTGGGCGGTGGTAGACCATCCCGCTGCTGCCTCAGGAGCCACAGCCAGCACCTCTCAAGCTTGTTTCCCCACACCGGGGTGCACTATTTTTTTATTTTTATATTTTTTAAAATTTACAGCGCTGACCACGCACTCCCCCAGGGCCAGTTCGGCACTTTTTTTTAAAATCTTTAAAAACATTTTACAGTGCCGACCATGGGGTTCCCCAACCAGGATGGCACTTTTTTAATAGCCCCCTAATGCCGGAGTTTGTTTGTTTGTTTTTTTCTCCCACAGCTAAGAGGTGCTTGCTTCCCTGGGAAGCTGGGTGGCACCATTTTTATTTATTTATTTATTTTTCTTTCTAGGACCTGTCAGGAGTCTACTCCACAGGAAGGTAATTGCCCCCGAAATGAAAAAGGAAATGAATGAAACGGAAATTTCCATTTCATTTCCTATCATTTTTCTTTGATGGGTTGGTTCATTATTTGTTTTGTTAGCTAACAAAATGAATAATGAATAATGAAATGAATTAAAAATGTGTTTCATGCCCATCTCTACTTAGTTCACTTCTAATTCACTCAGGTAACTAGAAAAGCCTTTCCTAATCTCAAGCACAAGACATCCTAAAACTTCCTTGTCCCCCCCATTTCTCTACACACACACACACACACACACATGCAATCAGCCTCAACCTCAGCCTCTGTCTGACTGGCTCTGCACCAATCCTCTCCTCCTTGCTAATGCCAGGTAGGCCTGAGTGAATCTCCTTACCTTTCTGGGAGGATCTTCACTGCATATGACAAGACAGGCAGAAAGACAAACATCTTCCACATTCTGGGAATGGTGCTAGCTGTTGAATTTCTTCTATATAAAAAAAGGAGAGTTTCAGTTCATTTCAGAGAATGAGCCAAAATTGACCAGTGCCATATGTGGGATGAAAATAGCTTCAGTTTTACCAGGAAGGAGGAAGTGAGGCTGCCAGGTTCTTTTGTACCCAGAGGTTAGATATTGATTACCCTGATATAGGACTCATGCTTATTTATTCTTCTGTGTCCAGAATGACTTATTTGTCCTTCATAGAATACAGTAGACCAGAGATTTTTGCAAGGAGGGCCAGATCTGGCAAGGTAAAAATGTGTGGCGGCTGACCATTCGGCTGCATTTGGCTCCCGGGCCGGTCTTTGGATAAATCTCTATATCATGCAAGGAGGCGGGGAGGACACTGCAGCAATGGAGCTAGGGGCGGGTAGGCTGGGAAGGTGGCTGGTGGGGGTGGACAGAGGCAAGGATGGCAGGCAAACTGTAAAACCGCAAGCTGATGCCTCCATCTGGTCTGGGGAGGGGCCAGCTGTCAGGGATGCATGATAGGCTGAGCTGGTGGGGAGAAGAGGCCACGGGCTGCTTGAAATTTGAAAATGGGCCACATTTGACCCCTGGGCCTGACTTTGGACATGCTTGACTTAGATGTCTGCAGTAGACGATTGCTTGCGTTTGATTGCATGTACTCAGTGGCCTAGAGCACTGAAAATTGTTGGCTACAAAGTTGGCAGCTCAGCAGTTCAAATCCCGGGTGCCACACAGTGGAGCGAGCTCCCGCTGTTAACGCCAGCTCCTGCCAACCTAGCAGTTCGGAAGCATGTAAATGCAAATAGATAAATAGGCACCACCATAAACAGTACAAAGGAAAAACAGTGTTTCCTTGCAGCCATGCCATCCACATGGCCACAGACTTGCTCAACACAGGCTCTTTCAGCTTGAATACAGAGATGAGCACCGCCCTTAGAGTCGGACATGACTAGCATGCATGTGTGGAGGGAACCTTTACCTTTTTTACCTTGTTGGAAGATCAGCATTTGTATAAAGCTCTGATATCATTTGATCCTGAAGTAGTCCATTCTTTGACATACTAGCAGGTGACAGGAGAGTGAAAGATATTAGGTTAAAAAGAAAACCCTGAGCTAAAATGATAACCAAGGGATGCACTGGTGCTCTTTTGCTATACAGTGGTACCTCTAGATAAGAATGCCCCTAGATACGAAAAACTTGAGAAGTGAAGAAAAATCTGTGGAGATGGTATGCATCGTCATATGAAAATTTAACCCTGTTCTTTTTTCAAAATGCAAAAATTTTCCAAGGATGCATTGCTTCTGGGAGGTTTATAGTACTGCCCCCTTGCATGTAATCATTGGAAATGGAAATAACCAATGCAAACGAATGACACAGTTCCACTTGCAATTATTCCCTTCTATTTGTACAAAGTGCCGCCCCATTTTGGAGCCATTCTGAAAACATTTGGCACCATTTTTGAGACTTTTTGGAACTTTTTAAAATGGATTTCTCAAATGGTTGAAAGGTAGGGAGCTGAGCTTCACCGTTTCCATGGCTTTTGATGTATTTTTTGCATTGGGGAGGGGTCTGATTTCCCACTTCTTTTTACTTTTTCCAGACCTATGGAATGGATTCACTGCTTTCCCATGTATTTCTATAGAAAACCAAATTTCAAGATATGAATTTTTTTAATATGAAGTGTCCCTTGGAATGGATTAATTTTGTATCTAGAAGTACCACTGTAAAGTACAAGCATAAAGGTCCCTCTCTGTGATTTCTATTGTAATTTCAAAAGAGGGAGGCTCCACAGGGCTGAAAGTCTCAGATGGGGAGGTTTTGCAGCCACAATATATGCAGGTGGCAAGAGGAATAGCCCACATGATCGCATGCTTTTCACGGGCTTGGAGAAGTCTTTAATAAGGCTGCCCGCTGTTGCTCCTGCCTCTTGCCGCTAGAGATGGGCACGACTCAGCGAAATTTTCGTTTCTGTTTTTGTTTTTTCATTTTCGTTAGGTAACGAAACGAAAACGAAAATTTTTCAAAAAACAAAACGGAAACGAAATGAAAAAAATTGTCGTGTTTTTCGTTTTCGTTGCGGCAAGCACATTGAACTGAAAAGAATGCTAACGAAACAGAAATTTTCCGTTTCCGTTTTTCATTTTCGTTAGGCAACAAAACGAAAACGAAAAATTTGTGGAAAAACCCAACGAAAACGAAAACGAACCAAAACGGACCCTTCAATGAAAAACGAAAAACCATTTTTCTTGAGTCGTGCCCATCTCTACTTGCCGCTTTTACAGCATGGAGAGAGCTTCATCCCAGACCCAGAGCTACTTTCATTTCTGGGATGTGTGGCTGCTTTGCTCTGCAACTGTTTGTTGCTAGTGCTAACAAGCGCTAGCTTGTGATTCATTTGTTTACATTTGATCTAAATTATTTAATTGCTTATTCGGGGTTTCCTGCACTTGGGAGGGGGGAGTGTTCTTGGCTTGTGTAGGCTTTGTCATTCAAATTTGGTTCGGTTACTATATTAATGTCAATTGAGTTCCTTTACGTTCCTTTAGGGGTTGTTTTCAACTTCAATTGGGGGCTTGGAGGGAAGCTACCTGATATTTAGCAGCACTTCACTTCAGGAGTTTACTGTGAGCTGCCGGATAGCATCGTGGATTAGGTCTGGGCCTGCAAAGCCAGAGGTTGAGAGTTCAGTTCCCCTGCTATCCCTCTCAGTCAGGTCTTGACCACCATGATCCATAGGGTACCTTCCAGCTCTGCAACTCTAAGATGGTGCAGAGGCGTAGTTATGGCTTTGAGAGCCTGGGCCAAAAGTCAGTTTTTGTGCCCCCTGTCAACACACAGGAGAGCGAACCCCCCACTCTTCCTTGGCCTGCCCGAGCCACCCAGAGGGCACCCCCTTCTCCCGCTGCTGCCCCCATGGTGCCAGCCCACCCCCAGCACCACCTTGGATGGAGCAGGGCATGGCGGCAGCAGTGCCCTTGGGGCCATTCACATGCCGCCGGGGTGGTGGTGATGGGGCGCCAAGCCAGGCCACCCCCACAGCCAAGGTGGCAGCAAGGCTTGGGGAGGTGAGGCCGAATGTGGCGGTGGTGGCGAGGGTCGGCCTGAGTGCAGTAGGTGATTTGGTGCCCCTAGTTGCTGTGCCCGGGGTGGCCCACACCCCTTGCCCTCCCCATGCCACGCCCCTGAGATGGTTACATTTTTTAGCATCTGGGCATTTATAATGCATTGCATTTCAGTCTGGTTACTGATTAGTATTAATTTGGTGGAGTTCTTCTATTTAAAGTGTTAGAGTGGTGTGTTTAATTTAATTTGTTGAGTTTTGGAGAAAGTTATCTAAGCCAGTGAACAGGTTGCTGTGAGAGTTTGCTTATTATGATTGTGGTACCAGTTGATTTAAATTTATGATATATTAAGTTCATTATATAGAAGGAAGTAATTTATTATTTATTTATCTTGAATATATTACACCTTTCTCCTTGGAAAAGGACTCAAGGTGGCTTACAATAAGAAGGGAAACTATACAGTCCACAACTTTTAAGACATATTCAAGTTAAGAGCAGGGTATTCAAATGTTCTAAGAGGCATCTTAGAGCTTTATAAGGTAACATTAGAGCTACAATAGGGTGCGTAGAAAGAAAAGAAAATTCCATTATGAGGGGTGGAAAGTAACATGGAAAGCACTGATGTTCTTATGAAATCAGGCAATGGAATCATGCATGGTAATCCATATAAAATCACATAGTAGGTAGTCCCTCATTCAGGGAAAGCTTGCCTGAAGAGGAAGGTCTTTGCCTGTTTTGGAAGGACAACAAAGATGGGGCAGTCCTAGCCACCAGTGGGAAGAAGTCCAAATTCTGGAAGCAACAACAGAGAAAGAAGGCCCTTTCATGTGTTTTATGAAATGAACCTGTATAGGCAGCGGGATGGAGAGAAAGGAATATCCTAATATCCTTAGCACCTGAGCCACTTTATAGCCAGTGAAAGTTAAAAAGGCAGCAGTATAGAAGGGAATCCGATGCTCACTAACTAGTCTCAAAAAGATCCCACTAATGGAGCTGACAAGAATGGTTTGTGAACGCATCTTCTCTCTTATTCATATTATTTAGTTTTAATAATGCTATTACCCTTAAAAGAGATAAGAGGAGAGAAACAATGGATGATTTATTCTCCTTGTGGTGCAAATGTTGGTCTAACTGTATCACAAACTATTTTATATTTAAGTAAAAGATGGTAGATCTGAAACATTTTGTAAGATTCCTTCACTTTTTCAGGACTGCCTCCCCAGATTTTCTACAGAAAGTCATTTAAGCACCGGGGCTATTTATCATCAAGGCCATTTGATCTGATCCTCTGTATAGCTTAGATCAGTTTTATTATCGCCAGCAGTTATTGAATTATCCACATCAGGTTGCATTGTATTAACGCAGGCATTACGTTTGGAGCTGTGAATTACAAAGGAGCTGAAAATTGTCTAGAGCTGAGTAGAGCTGAGCAATGACTCGGTGCACCTCTCATATTGGAAAAGCTGATTAGGTTTTGCCCTGCTGTTGTTCTACTTCACTTGAAAGGCTGGATGAGGAATTCACACTAGAGATGGGCACGACCAGAAATTTTTTTTTTCGAGTTGTCATTTTTCAGGACGGGTCCGTTTCGGGTCGTTTCCGTTTTTCGTGAAGTTTTTCAAAAAATTGTCATTTCGTTGTGTCGTTTGTCATTTGTCGTTTGTCATCCGGCCTCCGCCTCAATGCATGGCAGATGGCAGCCCTGCGGGCTGTCATTTCCGGGACGGAGACCGGATCGGATCCCCCTTCCTTCCTTCCTCCACCAGGAAGGCTGACAGGCTGCAGCCCAACGGGCTGTCAGCCTCCGTGGTGGAGGAGGGCAGTGACGTGTGTGTGTGTGTGCGCGCGCGCACGCGTGCGTGCGCGTGCGAAGGCTCTGATCCAGCCACCGCACACGGAGACCGGATCGGATCCCCCTTCACTCCTTCACCATGAGGCTGATAGCCCACCGGGCTGTCAACCTCCGTGGTGGAGAAGGGC
>JAHTLZ010001790.1:414-13016 GCA_023846285.1 Phrynocephalus versicolor | reverse complement strand
ATAGATAGATAGATAGATAGATAGATAGATAGATAGATAGATAGATGTCTTTTGAGGACATGTAAATGACAGTTTCCAGTTAAGGCAAAAGGTATCATCACACATTGCTGGGGAGGGGACTGAGTGGGGAGGGGAGGAAAGAAAATAAATATCTGGAATGGAAATTTGAGCCCGTGCAAGTTGAACACACTTAACGCTTGGGAAAAATTCATTTTTAAAACTACAACTCTCAGAAGGATCCTGCCAACTGGGAGAATCTGGGAATTGCAGACCACAGAGGAACATGAACCTTCCCTTCAGGTTGCATTTTTTGTGGCCCACCCTGTCCTGTCCTGTCTTTTTCCTTTCCTTTCCTTTCTTTTGGTCAACAGAACATGACCAGGGGTAACAGAACAGCTCCAAACCATGTGAAAACTGTGGTTTGGCTGTACAAATGAAATTGTGTGGGAGGAAGAGCTCCCTACTGACTTCGATAAGTAATTGGTCTTTTACTTACAGAGTCCTACAAAACAGTTTTCCCTCTTGTACCATCTCACTTGAATTTAATATTTACATGTTTGTGTGTTTTGGTTTGGTTTTTTTTCAAATTGGGGACTTGGGTAAAATGGCAACATTATAGCCACACTGTGCTTTTGGAAATATAGTATATACATGAGAGGCGAAGCACTCAAGCTTGAGTGTCCCCTTCTGTTGTTGTCCTTCAATGTGTGAATAGAAATCTCCTGAAGAGGAGAGCCTGTGGTACCTGTGGGGATCTCCATGTTGTCTATATAATGCACCCCCCCCCCAAAAAAAAAAGATTCTTAAACCTGTGAGAAAAGGCTGCCTTCAAGAAATTACAGGAGTAACAATGGTGGGAACAGGAGCGAGCATGTTGTCCTCCTTATATATTTATTTAAATGCTTAGCTCAGATTTCATGTGTAGGAACAGGAAGTAATAAGAGTGGGAAGAAACATTTCCCCCTAAACTTTAGGGTTGGTGTTGGTGTTGGGGAAGAATCTATGGATGTTTGTAGTCAGAAATGTTTTACGCCAGCCACCCTGTTTACACTTACCAGTGTAAGCTATTTAGGGTAGAAGAGCAAATACAAACTTTTGGATCACAACAATTAACATTGTCATTGCTCAGAGGCAACAGGTATTATTTGCCACTAGCAAATAGAAAAGTGGCAGCCCAGAAACAGTTCCGTTTATACCAGACCTTTATGCTTCTAAAAGAAAGCCAATCCCCCAAAATTAAAAAGGGGGGGGGGGGGGAGAGAATAAAGAAAAAATATTATTATTTATTTATATATTTCTATACCGCCTGTCTTCCAAAGGAAATAAAGAGAATAATCTGGAATCATTTTTCTTAAATAAGTCTCACCCAAAAAGCACTTTAGTGATTGAACTATTTTTTTTAAAAAAACTAACATATAACAATATGAAAATTCAATGCATGCAATTAAGAATGGTAAATACATAAAATAAGATTGATGTCATGTAGAGGCTGGTGAATTTACACCCACCCACAGCATCCATTTAGATTTATGGTATGTTTAAAAAGGCATAATCATTATTTATCCAGAGAGACTACTTATTTGCCTCCCATTAGTGTACATTAATATAATCCTACTGTAAATTATAGACTAAGGGCCATGAGTAACATTGCACCTCTTATGTACTGACAAATCAAAGGGGCTGGTTCTAGTTCATTTTGCTTGTCACTATTTTACATTTTGCCAAATGTCACTGATTCCAGGGACAATACACCCACACTTAACACTTTATTTTATTTTATTTTATTTTTGCTGCCAAAAGCAGATCCCACAGAGCAGAATCGGGCAATATGCGGTTGAGCCATCATATTTCACAACTGATTTCTTGAACAATAGGCTTTGCATGTTTACCATTTCAAGACTCAATTTTGAACCTCATCTCTCCCTTCCCCATGTCCCTCTCTCCTATCTTCATGTTAGTCATAACTGTGGTTATTAAACTTTCCAATAGGGTGAACATAGATTACAAGAACAGTTAGGGTTGTTTAAAGGGTTCAGTGCTCATCACAGTCAGAAATAAAGTTTGTGGCGCTGAATGAGAAGTCTTACCCTAGTCTGATCCACCCATGGCCCACGTTGGCCTGCAGAATATCTGGTGATTGAGCTCCACCCACAAACCTCCATGCTAAACTTAAAATGTGATCCCTTGAGAATTTATGGCTGTAATTTAAAACAAAGGACTATGTTTTTATTTACGTGTGGCAGGTATTTGAAAACCAACTGAGAGAACACCACACTTGCTCTTACTGACTGAAAAGGAGGACATAGCGGGCTCTCAACCTTAAAATGTGGCATCGTAGGGCATGCCCGCTAGGGAGAATGAGGCCCTGTGGCTGGCAGTATGCTGTTTGCTCTTCGTTTTTTGTGGGGAACAGGGAATGTTGATAACGTAACACCACCGAGCTCTGTGGATAGGGATCAATTAAGAAGAGCCTCAGAGGATATATTCCACCCCCCCATCCCACCCCCTTGCCTTTCTGTAGCTGTAGATTGCATTCTGTGATGGCAATCAGCTGTGTAGGGAGATTACGAGAGACGAAAATGGAACAGGCAGCTAACATGATTAGGGTAACTAACTGGAAAGTCAGCAGAAAAGATGCACTGCTTTTATGGCTCCTGCAGCTGTGCCACAGGGAGAAAAATGTCCAACCAACAGACACTCATATTTGGTCAGGGTTCTGTCATGCCCTACATCCTCTGGGGTGGTGTGATAGTCAGGTCCCTGAGCTGCAGCCATCAAGCCCCATATTCCAGTTTCTCCAGCCCTAGCTGATCACGTTAACATGTGGCGCTACTCATGCTAGTGTCACGTTAACATGTGGCGCTACTCATGCTAGGTTGTCAGAAAGGAGTCTAAATATTAATCACTGTGAGAAAATGCTAATCTAAAATAATTTTGGCTGTTCTGAACTAAGTCAAGATCTTGTACTCTCTCTCTCTCTCTCTCTCTCTCTCTCTCTCTCACACACACACACACACACACACACACACACACACACACACACACACACAGGAGGCCTTTGTTTCTTAAACCATGGACACTATCTTTTTGTACTCAATATTAGTATGTACTGTTTGTTAATGTGTAAATCCTGAATTAATAAACAGATTTTAGTCCTCTGAGGTCGTTGTAAACCAGTGTGCATCTTCGTACTTCAGGGCATATTTTCTGAAATAAGGAAGCAGTGCCTGTGGCAGTCAACATGGTTTGTATCCCTTTTTATAGACTTTAGGGAGCAGGAAATCTAACACCATTGCCTAGAATCATTGGGTCCATCATTTAATGTTTTTCATGGAACCAAAGCTTTTCGCCCAATGATCATAGTCATTTTTTGAATACTGGAGATGCTAGGCATTTTAAATATTGCCAGTAAGAATAGCCATGCATCTGCTGGTGGTCAGATGGATGGATTAGGCCAGTGATTTCCAACCTTGGGTTGCCATATGTTCTTGGACTACAACTCCCAGAAACCCTGGCCAGCACAGGTAGAGGTGAAGGCTTTGTGGGACCTTTAGTCCAAGAACATGTGGGGAACCAAGGTTGGGAGCCACTGGATTAAGCGATAGGATGAAATCTGTTGGCTCAACTTCAGTTGAATAGTTCTGCTGGCACAACT
Organism: Phrynocephalus versicolor; assembly: GCA_023846285.1. NCBI lineage: Eukaryota > Metazoa > Chordata > Lepidosauria > Squamata > Agamidae > Phrynocephalus > Phrynocephalus versicolor. Next base: position 9,361 of record JAHTLZ010001790.1, on the reverse strand, counting down.
CTGCTGGCTTTAATTTTAGTTGTGAAATGTTGCAAGCGAGGAATTCAGTATAGGAATTTGCAGCCTTTGAGCCAAATCATGTGACTGGCATGTAAGAGCAAATGTTTACAGCAGCTTTTGAATTTACCACAGTTAGCAGTTGGAGTTTATGGCAATGAAGTTACACCAGTGGACGTGACTAACAGGATTCTGGCCTTGGCCTCTTCACTGATAAGCTGTTGTAATGCCTCCTTGGACTTTAGAATGCTCCAAGGACCTGGCTATATGCCTCTTTAAATGAGCAAAATCCGATTATCTTCATCTAGTTTTCTTTGGCCTCACCAATTATTCATTTGTTTATATATGCTTGAGTTTGATGCCACCATTTAGGGTACAATATAGGGATGGGCCTGAAACAGGAAAATAGTTTTTCATTTCATTTCGTTTTGTTTCTAGAGTAGTTTCATTTTGTTTTGTTACAAAATGACCTTTAAAGTAGTTTTTGTAATGAAAATGAAACAAAACAAGAAAACTCAGCTCCCTGAAACCCAAACCTTTCCAAATTTCAGGTGGTTACCTAAAGGACCTGGGGGGGCAAGTGTTTTAGGTAACCCCCTGAAATTTGGAAAGGTTTGGGATTCAGGGAGCTGAGTTATGAAGCTCTAAAGGGGGTGCCCCTAGGAAAAATCCTTTCTAATTGGAATTGGAAGCTGATTGGGCAAGCAATAGTGCTGTCGCCACTTCCCAATGATTCCAATTAGAAAGGGTTTTTTTTCCTAGGGGCACTCCCTTTGGAGCTTCATAACTCAGCTTCTTGAACCTCAAAGCTTTCCAGATTTCATGGGGCTTGCAGGGAAGAGCTTGAGGAAGCTCCCCTACCATTTCCTCTTGAACCAATCATTTTGTTCTAGAGGGGGAAATGGTGTTTCATTTCATTTCGTAGAATCATAGAATCATAGAGTTGGAAGACACCTCAAGGGCCATCTAGTCCAACCCCCTGCCATGCAGGAACCCCATCACAATATTTCCGACAGATGTCCATCCAGCCTCTGATTAAAAACCTCCAAAGAAGGAGACTCACCACCCTTTGTGGCAGCATATTCCACTGCTGAAAAAGCTCTAACCATCATGAAGTTCTTCCTAATATTCAAATGGAATCTCTTTTCCTGTAGTTTGAAACCATTGCTGGTCCTGTAGTTGCCATCCTGTAGTTCGAAACGCTAGCTGCTGTTTTGTTTCATTTCAAAACAATGTGAAACCTTATGACGTGATGAAGCAGCGTGTCATTTTTCGTATGATGCCCATCCCTAGTACAGTACTCATAAGATGTCTTGCATATCATCACAACATGCAAAAGAAACAAAAATAGCAGCTGATTTAAAGCAAAACAAGGTTAAAACTAGGATATCATCAAAAGTTTTAAGCTCTCTTTATGTATGATAATTTTTCTTCCCTAGAAGTTAGTTTGAGTTCTTTCAGAGCATTCAGTCTGAAGAGACACAGGAATAAAAGGGGGCGGAGAAGAAAAAGGAAACACCCCCTCCCACAGGCCTGCCCTAGAGCGACCTTAAGTTTGTTTATGAAGAAAGTTCCACCACTAGGGAGACACCACAAGAAAAACCTTGTCTCCTGTGTTTTACGTAAATCTAGTAGATTTACAAGCACTGGCAGATTTATATGAACAAAGGCAGTTCTTCTGGGAACTTGGGAGCCCAACTGCTTAGGGATTTGGAGGTTAACAACAGCACTTTGAACTGAGTACCAACGACCCATCATCCAAGTATGGGGTGAACTCCTCCTCTACCCATGGGAAGCTTCTCTAGTTTGGAGAAACATTGACTGGCGAAGGCAAGCAGGGCCATATCGCTGTAACATGTTCTGCCCACTTTTTGCATTCTAACTATGCCGAGCCATTTGCAAAGGCAGCCCAATGGAGCACCTATGACAGCCATCTAGTCCAGTGGTGGCAAACCTTTTCGAGATCGAGTGCCGAAACTGTGATTCAAAACCCACCAATTATTTTGCAAAGTGCCAATACAGCACTTTCGCAAAGTGCCAATACAGTAACCTGAATACAGGTGGCTGTGAAAGGGCGATGTTGGGTGCCCAGAGAAAGGGCTCCGAGTGCCACCTTTGGCACCCATGCAATAGGTTCGCCAACACTGATCTAGTCGATGCTTGCCACTTTATAATGGGACTGTGCCTGTTTCACGATGGAGGCCAATTTGTGCCTCCAGAATGCACCTGCCCATCCCAAAATAGCATCAAAAACAACAACAACAATTTTTCAAAACGAAGTGGACTTCTAGCTATTTCTTCTAATGTCATTGCCTTTGTTTCTTCTCATTCAAATGGCCTGTGTGACTCCCCCCCCCATTGGAATCTGGGGGCAGAAGGTTGACACCCCCCCCCCAAAAAAATCCTGCTCCCTGTTGAATAGATGTAGGTGCTATAATTATTTTATTTAGAATTTGGTTTGACAATAATTCTTCTTTTGTCCAAATGCATTGTGGGCAACCAAGAATCCCAGACATAATTATGGAATAACAGAATTGTAATTATTGCAGATCAGCATCCCTATGTTTGTTTGTTTTTTCAGAGATGTAGAAATTTTTGTGTTCTTCAGTGGGTTCAGAGATTTAATTTCAACCATAGTTTTTGATTGTGTTTAGGTTGTCTATGATTGAATGTCCACAATCCTGTTGTATACCTTTGTTGAGCACAACAGGAATGACACCATTATGAGAGGCAGATCACCACCTATTAAATATTTATTTTTTAAATGTCAGGATTTTTGTTCGATAATTAGGAAATATTGACAATGTAAGGGTAATTCAGCATTGAGTTACATTTAAGTTACATTTAAGTTCAAATGTATTTTCCACCACCCAGCCCAAGGCTCTTTGTTTTCCAGTTGGCATACAATACCATAATTGTATCATTGGGGGCAGGGAGGGTGGCAACTAATGATGTTACTTTTTAAAAAAAGTAAGGACTGTTAATTTAGTATACAATATTTCCTCATTACTTTTTCTTGGTACTTTTTACGGGACTCAAAATGCTTGGAGAGCATTTTTTGTGCTTGTCTTAAAATATTAGATCATTGTCTTTCCTTTTTCAATTTATTTCTACAAAAACAATGAGTAAAAAACAACTAGTAACATATCAAGTTACAGAAATAATCTTTTTTGTAACATCAACGGCAAACTGTTGTTGCCTTCCATAAGTTGCCATAACAAGTTTGTTTTAAAAAGTGAGTTATGGTGAGTCTTGTGATAATCAGATTTTCCAGTTTAGTGCAGGAAGTGAACTGATATTGGTAACAATTGTTTCTTCTTAGTAAGAAAGAAAGAAACATAATATATTGGATGTCTTTCTACACTTGCAAACAGTGTATCTTCTTTGGAAAGAGGTTGTGCAGCCTTGCAAAATACAGTATGATTGAGTGGGAAAAGTGACCTGGCAACCCAACCCAATATTTTCATTTGCATTAATTTTTTTGCAAGAGTTTGTGCAAATTCTTTGTCAGTGCCTTCAAAGAGTCCACTTGCATTTGTATGTGACAGCTGATATTTTTCTCATGATATGACACAACTGGCATTGGTGTTCCATTTTGAGAACCTCTTCCTTTCACTTGCTTAGCAACTCATAGATTGATGCTTATGCTACCTAACACCCAACATTTTTGTGTGCTACCTGGCAAGATAAACTAGTTGGCACCTGTTTGATGGGCTACCATGAGTAATTTAAGCCAATTCTGTTAGTCTACTGTTGAATTTTCATAAAAAGTTATCTCTCTTCAAAGAGTGTTTTATTTAAAGCACCATTTTCTGCTGGGATTTTTTCTGAGCACACTGTAATCCCCATTTATGTGTGCATGATTGTAGAAGCTTAACATCCAGTGACATTGGTCAAAGAGTCACATGGACCACATTGAGAACAGGATTGTAGCTGATGACAGGGATGGAAATGGGATCCCTCAAATGTTGATGAACTACAGCCCCCATCATCTTTCACTACTGTCTGGGCTGGTAGGGTCTGATAGGTATTAGAGTCCCACAGCACCTGGAAGATCACAGAATCTTTGGCATCACTTGCTCAAGGGGTTCATTTACCGATCAAGCTCAGATTCATTTTTATTTTAATTAGAATTAAATTATAAGAGAATGTGCCATTGGCTGGGTAGCTCAGTGTGTTAAGTATCCAGCTCTGGTGCCAGAGGTCAGTAGTTTGATTTTGCACTGTGCCTCCTGAGGGAAGCACAACTTGCATAGCTTTGAGCAGGTGTATAGTCCCCAAAAAGGGAATATTAAACCAGTTCGGAGTAGTTTGTACCCAGGAATCTCGGTCAAAATCAACTTGATGGCACATAATTATTAAGAACAAAAAATGAGTGACTGAACCATCTTCACTGTTTGTTGAGTTACTCATTGCTTAAATAGCCAGTGAATGAGTTCCTGACCTTTTTATACAAAATGAGAAGGCCATTCCTATTCTTGTGATGTATATTTGTCTCTCTCTGGTGCATTCTTTTGTTCATGCTGCTTTTCTCCTATAAGCAAGGTCCAAGGGGGGTTACAATTAGGCAGAGCAAATAAAATTAAATAGGACATGAATAAAAGCATGAAAAGTTAAAAGACCATTTAAAACAAGCCAATAGAAGTATAGTACCAATCCAGTTAAAAGCATCTTCCACCACAGGTGAGGTCAGCTGCCTGCCTGATTCAAAAGGCTTGGGCATGCTGAGGGCTAGAGAAGACAACAGTCCTCATAGACTCTTTGACTTCAGCTCTGAAACCCTCATGGGAAATATTTTCTCCTCCTGGGACTGAACAGAACTTGGATTCATTTATTTTAAGGCTGTAAAATATATATAACCAAGTATGTGTCAACCATATCAGTTTCACTGTCTGAATTAAAAAAAATGGTTTGTTCTGTTGGTTCCCATCTGCCTTCACATCCCAGGTTGTGAATCAGCTTCATGGCTGTTTAGGTAATGTTTCAAAGAAGAAAACATAAAGCAAAAGGATAAATGCATGAGACACCTAACCTATTGTCCAGAGGCAGAAAAAAAAACTGGTGTTTTTTTTAAGGTAACAAATCTCAAAACTCCACAGCCAACATTATTTCCCATCTCACCAGTTACCCCCTCACCAGTCATTTGATTATATTGCTGTGTTATTACTTATTATAAATTGCATCATGATATTTAAGGGGAAATTAGCTATCTGGCTAATTTGTGCAGATAAGATGCATAAAATAGTCTACCAGAAAAAGCCATGTTTGTTAAAACTGTAGCAGACAGGGGTGATTTTTTTCTTGTAAAAAAACTGTTCTTCACTGTCCCAAATCAGTTGAGGCTACCCCCACTGCTGCTGTTTGTGTGACAAAAACAAATGAGTATGTTTAATTGTATCTACACAATAGTAACTAAGGGCCCTTTAATATCATGGCACTTTTAATAAACAACAACATACGTCTAGTGGGTGAAAGTTCAGGAGAGGCAGTCGCTTATGACCTTTCTAGATTTTTGAATGTGTTGTGTAGACAGTTCTGTTTGGTCCCTCTCCAAATCTGTTTTAACATTGGCAAAGGTAATTTTGAAATTGATACATAGAATAATTTTGGAATGTGTCTTGGCAAGTGATACATATGCCCTGTGTTGTTCCACCACTGACCTTCCTACATTGAGTGGGAATGCTTGGTGAGGAAATGGAAGTATGAACTTGGTTCAGGTCCTCCTGGTGACCAGGAACTTGGATGACACTGGTTTCTTGATTGCAGGGCAATGTGTCTGTGAAGATTCTGAGTCATCCAGGTGAGGTTATCTGGAAGTTGAGTCATGGCAACTGGACTTCTTTTCTTGTGAGATTGAAACATTTCACCCTTCATCCAAGCAGCTTTGTCAGACTGATGAAGCTGCTTGGATGAGTAGCAAAGTTTTGCCATTTCTACTCACCACCTCTCAGTAAGTTTCTGTGGGGGACCTGGAGTTTGAATCCAGGTTCCCTGAGTTGCATTCTCTATCTACTACATTGTACTGGCTAGTACTGATTCTTCATTATTATTTTTACAGAGTACTGTACATTTAAATCCCATTCCACTGAAGACATGGTCAAAGTGGCTAACGAATATAATCAAAAGGACTTTAAAAAAAAACCAAAACAAGTGAAAAGCAGATTTAGCAGTGACAGCACATTAAAAATTACCACGATGGAAGCAATTAAAATCACAAAAGTCACTACAGCAGCTTAAAATGCCATTCGGAAGAAAATGTGTTTTCACACCTTCTCTGAAAGCAGCAAGAGTGGGAAGGGATTGCATCTCTGAAAAGAAAGCTTTTCACAGTCAGAGAGCAAGAGAGGCGAATGTAGTCTCGTGGGTGCCTATCAAGTGTTCCTCCCCAGCCGAAGTTACAGGTACACTCATGAGGTCCTCTCCTGATGGTGTTGGTGTTTGGGTCTATTAATAAGGGAATGGGTGGTCCCTGAGATGGCTGCACCCCACATCATTCATGTCTACAGCCTTAAGCTGTAAGGTGTGAAAGTGGGATATCTGTCTAATTTGAAAAATAAGCCAATCAACACTTCATCTACTCCACCTGAAATTTCCATGAATGAAATTTTCATGAACCTTAGCCAGCTGGAGCCGTTGCCTGGCTACTCCTTCCTGCTTTTGTGGGCACATAAGCACATCCCATCTCACCTGATTTTGCAAGCTGAGCAGGGTTGGCCCTAGTTAGTACTTGGATGGGAGCCCACCAGGGAATACCAGGTGCTGTAGGCGCCTGGAGTAGGTACTGGCAAACCACTCCAGTATTCCTGCCAAGGGAACTCCATGGACATGGGGTCAAAAAGAGTCTGCCATGACTCTAATGGCACAACAACAACAACAACAACAACAACAACAACAACAACAAGAAGAAGAAGAAGAAGAAGAAGAAGAAGAAGAAGAAGAAGAAGAAGAAGCTCTAGAACAGTTAGTCCACATTAAAGATTCTTTCCTCCTGTTTCTGAAGCCCTGTGCATATACTGTTTACAGAGAGAGAATGACCACAGTTAAAGGTGAGTGCTTCCTACTCTGCTTTCTGTTGTCACTCTCTCCACATGGAAAGTGACAAACATGGATAGCTGACACTCTCACTTCCATCTCGGCTGTCATCTACATCACCAGGAACACTCCTACAGATTTGTTGCTTTTTGCATTGAGGAAATGGTGACTGATATGGAGGACTAAGTGCTCCCTTCTAAGCATGGCCATTTTGTCCATGTAAATTACGCCTGGGATGGATGAATAGGGGAGAAGAGGCAAGTCAGGTTGTGCGATGTCCTGCCTCTGTTCTGGAGTTAGCCATGGAATTGATGGGCTGCAGTTGTGGTCCAAAACATCTGGAGTGCGGAAGGTTCGCCTAAGCAATGAACTCTGCTTGGGAGGCTCTCCTCTGTTCCTCACCAGTAGGAGCAGGATGTGGAGATGCTAGAGAAGGCTTTCTGTGCTGTGGTTCTCTGCTTGTAGAACATCCTCCCCTTGGATTAGTGTTGTCATTAGCCTGATTTTTAATGGCAAATAATGTGGCTTTTCATGAAAGCTTCTAGCGGCCCAAGGACCATGGCTTTGGTCTGACTTCACAGAGCTGTGGACCTGTGGATCTGTTCTGCTGAATTGCTAAAAATTGTTTCCTAAACAGTCAAATCATTTTTTCCTGACTGCACTGTGACACCTCAAAATGTAGTGTTGGATAGAAATATTTTAATACAGGAAATCACAGAGAGATATTCCTGGATGAGCTCATTCCAGCATACTGGTGTATTTGTTTTTCAGATCCTGCATGTTTCAAACCTCCTTGCATGGTTTCCCCACCCATCTGTAGGATTTTCGCCATCGAAGGAGCATTCCACGATACATTACCCTACTAGCAAGAGTAGGAAATAGCTCTTTTGTGAAACCAGAACACAGAACACATGTAGAAAACTGGGCTGTAATATATAAAATCCAATTATAATTTATGGGTTTTTAAAAAATTCTCTGACTACTTTGATAATACCTTTCAGCCTTTCTTATATTTGTATTGATGGCAGCAACTGTGTTTTAAACAGACCATTTTGATGCTTTTATCTTTGTAAATGAGATGTGGGATTGAATTGCCTGGAGTCCAATAGAGGGGTCAGGGAAGCCATTCATGTGTGAATTGAAAACCCCCCTCTCAAGAGAAGTGGGGGACTCAGGCACAATCTGTCTGCTGCTTATCGTCCTGCTTTTTCATCAATCCCCAAAGAAACACTTCACACCTCCACCAGGAAGGCCACAACTAATGACCCATACTTAACAGGTGTGGGAAGGGTTGCATAGGTTGGACTTTCATGCACCCAAGGCTATTTTCTATGTAATGAGTGTATTCCTTTCATTGTCCACAAGCCTATTCAGACCAGGATATGTGTGAAATCAAGGTGAACTCTAATTGGAGGACTAGCCACTAACTGTCCTCAGACTGATGAAGCTGTTTGGATGAGCAGCAAATCGTTTCAATCTCAAGAAAAGAAGTCCAGTAGCCATGACTCGACTTCCAGACAACCTCACCTGGATGAATGAGAATCTTCACAGAAACTTCTGTCTGCTAGAATGCATGTCTAGTAAAAATGCATACATGAGGACACAGATACCCATTCTTCATTGCTCTGGAGCCTGTGGCTTTGTGAATGTGACCAAATCCATGTGCTAGTGGGCCAAAACAGCAAGGTTTAAAAGGCTTGTTTCTTTGAAGATTTAATTAGCAATTTCCTTTTAGGGATTTCTGAACATATGCTAGACACTTTCATTGCGTCAGATTTTCATTTCAGCTTTTCATTTTTGCCCTTCTGTAATTATATTTTATTAATTTATTCTAGTGTAAGCTTGAACTCACAGATGGGAAATACTTTAATAATAATAATAATAATAATAATAATAATAATAATAATAATAATAATTA
>JAHTLZ010001789.1:308-15443 GCA_023846285.1 Phrynocephalus versicolor | reverse complement strand
CCCCCCCCCCCCCCGGGATTCAAGGAACGGCTGCACCCAAACTATGACTCTAGCCAGAAAATCCTGGACCCCCCCGAGGGCCCCCCCAAGTGCCTCTCAAAGAGAAAACCAGGGACCGACTGCAGGAGAGATGGGATGATCCCCCCCCCCGTTCTCTCTCCCTCCTGAGAAATTTCGCATCTTGCTTCCGAACAATCATCTTCTGAAACGAGGGGATGGTGGGCAAGAGGCCTGAGAAGCGCGGGGGGGGGGGGGCTTCCCTTCATGGGGCGTTTTTCCATCAAAACCTTCTAGCAACTACTCTGGCTGCCTTGCAGAGCATCCCCCCCCCATGTTTTGGTCCAGGAGGCGCCATTCAGGGCCATTGGCTCTACAAAAGGCCACCTCCTGGTCCCTGGATAGAAACCCCGACTCTCGGCCTCCCTTTTTGGCTGACCTGTTGGTAGGGGGGGTGGGGGGATCTTCGAGAGGGCCGGAGGCCGGAAGGGAGTCAGTCATGGTCGCCACAAATCCCAGCCTGGCCTTCCTGTTATTAATTTGATTTTCCCTTTTCAATGGCCAGGATCCTTTGAGGAGGTGATTCCATATTTTCCCCCAACAAAGAGTTGGATCTTCTGAATCCAGGATGGGGATCCCTGCCTGAGGGGATCCCTTTGGGGTTCTGGGAACGAGGTCCGTCCCGGGAAGGGTCCCTTGGCCTCCTGGTTAAAGAGGAAGAAGGGTAGTTTTGGTTGCCCTGATGGGAGCCCCCCCCTCGAAAGAACCTGCCTCCCCCCCATCATGCCTCCTCAAGAATTTATTTATTTCTTTACTGATGGATTTCATGCATTTATATGCTATAACTCCTCTGGGTCATTTACAGGAGTTAAAACCCCTCGCCTGCCTCACCACACGACCAGAATGTGTGTAGAACAACAGAGAATAAAGCTGGTAAGATCTAGGTTTGAGCAGCCATGTTTTAGTGCCACTCTTGGGTCCATCCTTCCGAGGTCGGTAAAATGAGTACCCAGCTTGCGGGGGGGGGGGGGCAATGTGTAGCCTGCACACTGTAATTTAAAAAAATTGTAAACCGCCCAGAGACTACTTAAAGTGGTATTGGGTGGTATATAAGCACAACACTTTGCTTTGCTTTTATTTATTTATTATTTGTTGCCTTTATATACCGCTGCATCTTCCTATAGTTACTCGGGGCGGTGAACAATACAAACGAACAGGGAAGACAAGCATAAAAATGAGCAGGGAGCGATAAAAGTGGGGAGGAACCATACCCCCCCCCCAACAAGAGATGGCATTGGCGGCGAGCAAAATAAAATAACATAAAATAAAAATAATAAAATGAATAAAAGTAAATAAATGAAAATTAAAAATTAACTGAAAAGGTCACCAAAGGCCTCCCTGAATAGATGGGTTTTCAGGGCTTTCCTGAAGGCAGGCAGGGACACTGCAAGGCGCAGCTCACTGGGAAGATAGTTCCACAACATGGGTCCCACCACAGGAAAGGATGTGGTCACGCGTACGCGATTTCTGCGCCTCTCTGGGTGTGGCCACCCTCAGTGAGTGCGCCTGCACCAATCTCATGGGTCTGGACCCAGTTGACCTCTGGGAGATACGCTCCACCAGGTACTCTGGTCCCAAGCCGTGGAGGTCTTTGAAAATCAAAACCAGGACCTTGAACGACGGTATTAAAGGCGGCTGACAAATCAAGGAGCACCAAAAGAGAGGAACACCCCCTGTCAGCCTCCCTGAGGAGGTCATCCTGCAGAGCGACCAGGGCAGTCTCAGTCCCACGAAGCGGCCTGAACCCGGACTGGAAGGGATCCAGGATACGATTTTCCTCCAGGTATGACTGGAGCCGGACGGCCGCCACCCTCTCAACAACCTTGCCCAAGAAGGGAACAATGGCAATTGGACGATAGTTGGAAATATCGTCCGGAGCCAGGCCCAGCTTTTTCAGAGTGGGCTTCACCACAGTCTCCTTAAGACGGGAAGGAAAAATGCCTTCCCTAAAGGAGGCCGTGGCAATAGCTGAAACCCACTCAGGCATGTTCCCTCCGGCAGATTTAATCAGCCAAGCGGGGCAAGGGTCGGAAGGGGTAGCAGCTGGCCGGAAACCAGCCATGACTCTGGAGGCCTCCGCTGGAGACACCGGCCCAAACTCCACCAAGGAGGGAGATGGAGGGGGTGAGGTCCTAGGGATATCTAGGGGTGAACTCGCGCAACTGGAGGGCAGATCAGAACGGATGGCCTGATTGGCCCATGATTTCCGGTGCACAATTTTTGGGCAAAGATGGGGCCTACGATGGGGGTACTAGTTTTTTTGGGGTGGGGTTGATCCTGGAGAAAGATCATAGATCTGTGAGGATCCGTGCCTTCCGTCTTATGTTTTTGCACCGCTGTGGAGCCACGTGCTGACAGACCTGTGATTTTTGGCGTGCAATCGGTGTGCAGAGATGGGGCCCATGATACGAGTTTGGTCCAGGGGTGGTCATTGATTTTTCTGTGCCATACAGTACTTCTGAAAGCCCACACGTAATGTATGAAATGAAATTGGTTTTGAGGGGATTCAGTTTGAAAATCATATGAAATCACGTGTGTCTGTGTATTCTCGAAGGCTTTCACAGCCAGGATCTGATCGTTATTGTGAGTTTTTTGGGCTGTTTGGTCGTATAGAATGAGTGGGAATTTGTTTTTTGTAAAGTCTCTCTCATTCTATACCCCAGAGCACAGAGAGAACTCCTAGTTCCGTGAGCTCCTTGCCCTTGTTAATTGAAGATTAACAAGTCACCGGGCCCAGATGGCATCCACCCAAGGGTTATTAGGGAACTGAAAAATGAAATTGCAGATCTCTTAACGGTTATATGCAACTTGTCTCTTAAAATGGCCACAGTGCCGGAGGACTGGAGGATAGCAGATGTCACACCAATTTTTAAAAAAGGAAGGAGGGGGGACCCGGGAAACTACAGGCCACTTAGCCTTACATCTGTCCCAGGGAAGATGGTGGAACGCCTCATCCAAGAGAAAATCTTAAAACACATAGAAGAAAAAACCTTGCTGAGAGAAAATCAGCATGGCTTCTGTAAGGGTAAGTCTTGTCTGACAAATCTTTTAGAATTTTTTGAAAAGGTCAACAGGCATGTGATTTGGGTGAACCAGCGGATATAGTCCATCTGGATTTTTAAAAGGCTTTTGACACAGTCCCTCACCAAAGGCTGCTGAGAAAATTGCACAGTCACGGGATAAGAGGGCAGGTCCTCTTATGGATTGAGAACTGGTTGAGATCCAGGAAACAAAGAGTAGGTGTCAATGGGAAATTTTCACATTGGAGAGAAGTGAAAAGCGGTGTGCCCCAGGGCTCTGACCGGTGCTTTTCAATCTGTTCATAAATGACCTGGAGACAGGGATAAACATTGAGGTGGCCAAGTTTGCAGATGACACAAAACTTTTCCGTGTGGTAAAAACCAGAGAAGATTGTGAAGAACTCCAGAAGGATCTCTCCAAACTGGGAGAATGGGCTACGAAATGGCAAATGTGATTTAATGTAGCCAGATGTAAAGTAATGCATATTGGGGCAAAAAATCAAAACTTTATCTACCAACTCATGGGCTCTGAGTTATCCGTGACGGATCAGGAAAGAGATCTTGGTGTGTTGGTGGACAGCTCCATGAAGGTGTCTACCCAATGTATGGCAGCAGTGAAGAAGGCCAATTCCATGCTAGGGATTATCAAAAAGGGGATTGAAAATAAAACAGCCAACATTATAATGCCATTATACAAAACAATAGTAAGGCCCCACCCGGAGTATTGTGTACAATTCTGGTCACCTCATCTCAAGAAAGACGTAGTAGAACTGGAAAAGGTGCAGAAGAGAGCAACTAAAATGATTACTGGGCTGGGGCACCTCCCTTATGAGGAAAGGCTAAAACATTGGGGCCTCTTTAGTCTGGAAAAAAGGTGCCTGAGGGGGGATATGATTGAGATGTACAAAATAACGCAGAGCATAAGTAATGTGGAAAGAGGGTAGCTCTTCTCCCTCTCCCAAACTACCAGAACTAGAGAACATCCACTCAAATTGAGGGCTGGGAGAGTAAGAACAGACAAAAGAAAATATTTTTTCACTCAGCGTGTTGTTAATCTGTAGAACTCCCTGCCACAGGATGTGGTGATGGCATCTGGTCTGGATGCCTTCAAAAGGGGATTGGACAGATTCCTGGAGGAAAAAATCATCACAGGTTACAAACCATGATGGAGATGTGTAATCTCCAGTCTTAAAACCGGGGTACTTCAAGGGCCAGATGCCGGGGAGTGATATCACGAAACAGATATCTAGTCTCGTGCACTCCCAAACAGATCTGGTGGGGCCACTGTGAGATACAGGAAGCTGGACTAGATGGGCCGTTGGCCTGATCCAGCATGGCTCTTCTTATGTTCTGGATGAGCCCATAAGGGTGTGAAAGAAACATGAGATAAGACTTTCCTGGGCGGCTGGTTAGCCTCACAGGATCTTAAGACACACGTTAACTAACTGATGTGTAAGATAAATTGGTCTCTATTCTAAACAAGGCTACAAATTAATTGGTGTCCTTGAATTCACTGCTCCTGCTCCTGGGCATTCCAATTTAAAACAGGAAACCTCCTTTTGCCTGCCGGAAAGGCTTGACCAGTGTTTGCTTGCAGGAACCAAAGTTCGCCTTCTAACATAAGTGTGTACATATATATGGAGTGTTCTGTGAATATTGCTACCTCTAAATATATAATTTGTGCCTTTCATGTGGTTACATTATATAGGATATAGCTTGGAATATATTGCTATTAAATACATGGGGTTGTCAATGCATGGGGCTTGCTAAAGCAGATATAGATGCTTAATTCATACCCTTCAATCCAAACAGCTTCATCGGTCTGAATACAGCTGGTGCACGGAGACCTTCTTATAGTCAGCTAGACCTCTTGTCCCCTAGTCTGATTGGCTCATAAGATGAACAAAGCCTGAATAGGCTCGTTAGGGAGACATTAGTGTCCATGGCCTTAAGGTAAACAATGGCCTAAGGTGCTGAAACCCATCAAGAATGGGTCGTTAGCTGTGACCTTGATGGTGAAGGCTCCTTGATTTGCCTGGGTACTGTGGAAAGTACAGCCTGATAAGTAGCAGATAGACTATGCCGGAGGCCCCCACCTCTGTTGAGGGAGGGATTTTCAATGCTAACATGAATGGCTTCCCTTACTCCTCTCTCAAACCACCTCTCTTCTTTGTCTAATATGTGTACATCCTCATCTTTGAAAGAGTGGCCTTTGTCCTTCAAATGGAGGTGTACTGCTGATTCTGGTCCTGAGCTGTTACCCCTCCTGTGTTGGGCCATTCTTTTATTTAATGGCTGTTTAGTTTCTCCGATGTAGAGGTCTGAACACTCTTCACTGCATTGGACTGCATATACTATATTGCTCCTTTTATGGTTTGGGGTAGCAGCCGGCCGGAAACCAGCCATGACTCTGGAGGCCTCCGCTGGAGACACCGGCCCAAACTCCACCAAGGAGGGAGATGGAGGGGGTGAGGTCCTAGGGATATCTCGGGGTGAACTCACACAACTGGAGGGAAGATCAGAACGGATGGCCTGATTGGCCCATGATTTCCGGTGCACAATTTGTGGGCAAAGATGGGGCCTACGATGGGGGTACTAGTTTTGGGGGGGGGGGTTGATCCTGGAGAAAGATCATAGATCTGTGAGGATCCGTGCCTTCGGTCTTATGTTTTTGCACCGCTGTGGAGCCACACGCTGACAGACCTGTGATTTTTGGCGTGCAATCGGTGTGCAGATATGGGGCCTATGATGTGAGTTTGGTCCAGGGGTGGTCATTGATTTTTGTGCGTGCCATACAGTACTTCTGAAAGCCCACATGTGTTGTATGAAATGAAATTGGTTTTGAGCGGATTCAGTTTGAAAATCACATGAAATCACGTGTCTGTGTATTCTCGAAGGCTTTCATGGCCGAGATCTGATTGTTGTTGTGAGTTTTTTGGGCTGTTTGGTCGTATAGAACGAGTGGGCTTTTGGGTTTTTTTTTAAAGTCTCTCTCGCTCTATACCCCAGAGCACAGAGCGAACTCCTAGTTCCCTGAGCTCCTTGCCCTCTGAAGATGCCAGCTACAGAGTCTGGCGAAACGTCAGGAATAAAAACTTCCAGAACATGGCCAAACAGCCTGGGAAAAAAATCACAACAGCCATCACGCGTTTCTCTTTGTGGATATGGATGCGATGCATGATTTGGTGGTGAAATGGTAAGGCCCTCATGTAAAAAAATCATATGAAATGACAAGGACGAGGCACCTTGGCACAGGAGTGTAGGCAAGGGAAAAGGACGTGCGTGGGCGCTTGTGAGCAAGCGTGTTGGGGAGAGCAAGGAAGGTGCCCGGGGGGGACGTGCATGCAGCCTGGGTGGAGTGGGTGTGAAAGAGGACATGGCAGGTGAGTGTGTGTGTGTGTGTGTGTGTGTGTGAGACATGGTGGGGGGAGGGTGGCTGGAATCTCTTTTGCATGATTACAGGCACACACACGGTATGAACGCTGCCTGTGCGTTTGACCAGAGGTTGAGGCACTGAGCACCCCCCTCCGCCCGGAAAAGAGACCAGGTGGGTGAGAAATGGGGGTGAGAGAGAGCATGAGGTTCAAAATAATCATAAAATTAAAAATACTTCTGGCAAGGTGGCGGCCGGCGGGATTTGCCTTCCCCCTGTTGACGGTCCCTTTTTTGTTTTTATTTGTATTACTTGTTTGTTGTTTTTGTTTTGCAAAGCCTTTCACACTGCTGCCGATGAGGAGGAGGGGGTGGTGGGGAGGGTTGGTGGCTGTCATCTGCCCCCCCCCACTTGTTGTGAGTGTTTTGGGCTGTCTGGCCGTATAGAATGAGTGGGACTTTGGTTTTTTTAAAGTCTTTCTCATTCTATACCCCAGAGCACAGAGAGAACTCCTAGTTCCCTGAGCTCCTTGCCCTCTGAAGATGCCGGCTACAGAGTCTGGCGAAACATCAGGAAGAAAAACTTCCAGAACATGGCCAAACATGCAGCCTGCGTGCATGCAGCCTGGGTGGAGTGGGTGTGAAAGAGGACATGGCAGGTGCGTGTGTGTGTGTGTGTGTGTGTGTGAGACATGGTGGGGGGAGGGTGGCTGGAATCTCTTTTGCATGATTACAGGCACACACACGGTATGAACGCTGCCTGTGCGTTTGACCAGGAGGTGTTGGGGAGGGTTGTGGTTGTCATCTGCCACCCCTACTTGCCCGCCCCTCCTGCCTGTCTTTTTCGGTTCCTGCTTTGTTCCCGTCTGTGCGTCGGCTGCCGGGCTGTTCCCAGGTGGCCGCCTGGAGTTGCCTGCTGGAACGGAACCCAGGGGGGTAGGAGCGTCTCTGGCCAAGAGATTCCCTGAGTCTCCGTGGTTTGTTTTAAAGAGGAAAATGATCTGAGAACATCAATTCAATGAAATTGCTTTATTCACTATTCTATGTTACAAAAATGAAAAACAACTTATAAAAATCTGGAAGTTGAATGGCTACTGGACTTCTTTTTTTGAGAGATAGAAACGTTTCGCTGTCCATCCAAACAGCTTCATTGGTCTGAATAAAACTAGTGCAAATCCTCCATCTTATAGTCAGCTTTGACCTCTTGACTTACATACTGCTTGACTTGCAGCATATTTGACTTGCAGCAAGAAGGGGCCTGTTTGACTTGAGTCGCAGGCTTTGACTTACAGCTCGGAGCCCCGGCGCAAGGCACCAGAATCTGGCGGCAGCCACAACCCAGCATCGCGGCTGCCGCCTCCAAACTGCTCCTACCTTCTTCCTCTCCTCTGGCAGTGGCAGCTTCGGTGAGGCCGGCTCCAAGCACTTGGAGCTGGTCCTCGGCCTCACCGAAGCCGCCACAGCAGCCGGAGGAGAAGAAGGGCCAGGAGCTCTGGGCTGGCCTCGCTGGTTAGACAGTCAGCTCAGTCTTGTAAAAAATCTGGCTGCAATTTGTGAGGCCCCAGAGCCTGAGAACAAGACCATGTTACAACATTCCCTCCACATAAGGCAGCAGGGGCGGAGCCCTTGCATACGCTTTTAGATTTAAAAAAGCCCCTTGGGTTTGGGGGCCACATCAAGCCAAAGCTTTTTGGACTGTTAAGGAATTATTAGTTTCAAATACCGTTTTGGCCCACTTTGATGAAAAACTGCCAGTTGTGTTGGCATGCGATGCTGCTCCTTATGGGGTAGGTGCAGTGCTGGGTCATAAACTTCCAGGTGGGAGGGAAGTCCCCATCATCTGCAGAACAAAATTAGTCACAGATTGACAAAGAAGGGCTGGCTATTGTGAAGGGAGTGAACAAATTTCATGATTTCTTGCATGGGAGGCCCTTCACAATAGTTACAGACCGTACACCGTTGCTTGGACCAGCTGAGCCCGACCCCTCAGATGTTTTCCCCACGGGTCTCGTGTTGGTCATTGTTTAAAAAGCTGGCTACCCGTATTTGCTCCAGCATCGGCCAAGCAAAGTGATGGGCCATGCCAATGCCCTTAGTAGATTGCCCTTGCTAGAATGCGGTCCCGACCCTGCCCCTGCCCGTCAGATCTTGCAGTTGGGAGATTTACCTGATCAGCCACTGCATGTTAGGGACAATGTGGCAACAACCGCAAAGGATCGGGTGCTTGCCCGAATTTTGGATTGGGTGGGAAGGGGTGGCCGAGGAAGCCGGGTTCTGAATTTGTGAGCTTCACAGCTCAGAAAGATGGACTATCTACCCAACAATGGTGTATATTGTGGCTAGGGTGAGTTGGGGTCCCTCCACGCTTACTGTCAAGATATGTAAAAGTTGATAAAACATATGTTATGTATATTTAACAGAATGTGTAAAGAGAATTGTAAAATGGAGGCAGTTAGATTCTGCTGTGTCATGATGTTAATTCACAAGTGTTAGAGATAAGTAATCACAGGCATGTTAAGTGATGAAGTGCAGGTGGAACTGATTATAACATCATGATTTGTAATGGTTAGATCAAATTGCATCAGATTGTTAATTAGTGATTGTATCAGATCTTATGAGTGCTGATTAGTATAAAAAGCACTAGCTTGCCATTTGTAACTTGGGGACTGTTATGGTGAGAACAGTTTACCCCACACTCTGTTTGTCTGTTTGCTATATTGTATATAATGCTTGGTTGTTATGCTGTGTATATTTTGATGTATATATGAATATATGAGTTTTTACTCTATTAATTGTCATTGTTTTTCCTGTTAGCCTAACTCTGCAACCCTTTATATCAATACTGACATTTTATCTACGTTACTGCTGCACTGCTCTGTGGCAAACACATTTAATTTATATATTATATGTAACTGCCCATTCAGATATAGTCTGTTGACACTTACATATAAAGATTTTGGAGGAGCTACAGGTATCCCATCTCTGGATTTTTTTCCCTTTAAGTGTTTTTTCTGTTAAACAAACTGCTTGTTATACAAAGGTCCATTGTATCAGAAATTCAATTGCAATATATACAAAGTATTCAACACAGAATTACATCAGCAAGAGCGTTTAACATGGCAATAGATAAAGTGATCTGAATTACACTGAGCCTCGTGGCGCAGTGGTTAAATGCCTGTACTGCAGTTAAAACTGTGCCCACAACCTGGGGTTCAATCCCAGGTAGCAGGCTCAAGGTTCACTCAGCCTTCCATCCTTCCGAGTTAGTAAAATGAGTACCCAGATTACTGGGGGGGGCAATGTGTAGCCTGCACACTGTAATTAAAATTGTAAACCGTCCAGAGACTACTTAAAGTGGTATGGGGCGGTATATAAGCAGAACACTTTGCTTTTGCTTTTACAGCAGATAAACCTCATTCGTCTCCCTTATATACAACTCTCTTGCAAAAATTACCAAACACATCATTGGACATTACATCAGGTTATACTAGCATATACCAGCTGTACGACATTATATCAGATCAACTCACATGTGTCCAATCAATAATCAATATATATTTTATATATAAGGTACCAAATGTTTTGGGGTGTTTTTCTTTGATTTTGCCCAGTATATACCAGGTGTACAGAATCTGTAATCAGTTACCTGGGAGAGTTAGTGCTTGCCTTTCAGGCAATTTAAAATATTACATTTTAACTTATACATACATTATATGAAATCCTAAAAGGGGTTGTAAACAAGGATTGTGTGAATACTGAAGTTATTACCACACACTACAATTTTTCAAAAGCTTTTGGAACAACTGGGTCCTAAGGGGTGTAGAAAGGGCAACCAGAAGGACAGAAACAGGATCCTCAGTTACGACATTCAAACGGCTTCTCGCCTGTGTGGATTCTGTGATGCCTAGCAAGGTGTCCAGAATGACTAAACCTCTTTCCACACTCCATACATTTAAATGGCTTCTCGCCTGTGTGGATTCTGTGATGCTTAGCAAGGCTTCCAGCTTGACTAAACATCTTTCCACACTCCAGACATTGAAATTACTTCTCGCCTGTGTGGGTCTTGTGATGCTCAGCAAGGCTTCCAGAATGACTAAACCTCTTTCCACACTCCAGGCATTCAAATGGCTTCTCACCTGTGTGAGCCCTGTGATGCCTAGCAAGGTATTCACCTCGAATGAACCTCTTTCCACACTCCAGACATTCAAATGGCTTTTCTCCTGTGTGGGTCCTGTGATGGCTAGTAAGGTGTTCACCTCGACTGAACCTCTTTCCACACTCCAGACATTCAAATGGCTTCTCGCCTGTGTGAGTCCTGTGATGCCTAACAAGTTTTCCAGCTTCACTGAACCTCTTTCCACACTCCAGACATTCAAATGGCTTCTTGCCTGTGTGTGTCCTGTGATGCTTAGCAAGGCTGTCAGCTTGACTGAACCTCTTTCTACACTCAAGACACTCAAATGGCTTCTCACCTTTGTGGATTCTGTGGTGGCTGGCAAGGTGCCCAGCTCGACTGAACCTCTTTCCACACTCAAGACACTCAAATGGCTTCTCGCCTGTGTGAGTCCTGTGATGGCTAGCAAGGTTTCCAGCTCGACTGAACCTCTTTCCACACTCCAGACATTCAAATGACTTCTCGCCTGTGTGAGTCCTGTGATGGCTAGCGAGGTTTCCAGCTTCACTGAACCTCTTTCCACACTCCAGACATTCAAATGGCTTCTCGCCTTTGTGAGTCCTGTGATGGCTAGCAAGGTTTCCAGCTTCACTGAACCTCTTTCCACACTCCAGACATTCAAATGGCTTCTCGCCTGTGTGGGTCCTGTGATGGCTAGCAAGGCTTCCAGCTCGACTAAACCTGTTTCCACACTCCAGACATTCAAATGGCTTTTCGCCTGTGTGGGTCCTGTGATGGCTAGCAAGGCTTCCAGCTTGACTAAACCTCTTACCACACTCCAGACATTCAAATGGCTTCTCGCCGGTGTGAGTTCTGTGATGCTTAGCAAGGCTGTCAGCTCGACTGAAACTCTTTCCACACTCCAGACATTCAAATGGCTTCTCGCCTGTGTGTGTCCTGTGATGCTTAACAAGGCTGTCAGCTTGACTGAACCTCTTTCTACACTCAAGGCACTCAAATGGCTTCTCACCGTTGTGGATTCTGTGATGTGTAGCAAGAGTCCCAGATTTCCTGAACCTTTTTCCACACTCCAGACATTCAAATGAGTTCTCGCCTGTGTGTGTTCTCAGGTGTATAGTGAGGGCTCTAGAACAGCTAAAACTCTTTCCGCACTCTAAGCATGTCAATTGATTCTCCCCTTGGTGAATTTGCCTATGGAAAGAAATTGTTGAGGTGCTAGTAAAAGATTTTCCACACTTGCCATGCTCATTCCTTTCCTTTCCTTTGGATGTTTTCAGAAGCGCTTGGTCTTCCTCCTGACAAGCAATAGATTTGTCCATCTTTACATCTATCTGTTTTCCTTCTAAGCTTCTTCCTTCTGGTTCGATTCTCACCCTCTTTTGCATCTGAATATTCAACCTCTTCCTCTCACGCTTGGAGGCCTCCTCTTTTATTCTGTATAGCGTCTAACCTGCAACATATAAGCAACCATTAAAAAACGGATTCTCAAATCAAGTAACAAACCCACTGGACTGCCATGGTGGAGGCAGGAAAATGAGACACAGTGAATGTCCTGAGAAACGCCAGGGGATTTATTATATTCCTCCTGTGACAATCTGTGAGGAAATGGTTCTCTTCCATGCTGGGAAAGGTCTTGTGAGGTTCTGGGTAAGAAATGGATACAAATTGTTCCACAGCCTCCTGCAGTTTAATCACCCCAAACGATTTATTTCAAATATTGGTACCCTGCTTTTCTCCTGAAAAGAGACTCAGGGTGGCTCAACTCTGCTTAGTGGTTTGGGTCTCCCATATCTAGGAGGCTTATAATACTGTATAAATGCTTTCATGTATTAAGAATATAAGAAAGTCTTGTTGGAACAGGCTGCAGCCCTTCCAGTCCAGCATTCTGTCTCACCCAGTGGCTCACCATTTGCTTCAGGGTATTCCCAAGCAGATGTCTTCAACTGCTTACGATTCCCCACAAATGGCATTGAGAGATATCCAGCCTCTCTCTCCAACCCGGAGGTTGTCCTTGGGCATCCATATTGATAGCCATGGATACCCTTGTTCTCCATGAACTGGTCTAATCCTTTCTTAAGGCTGACAGCTGTCACCACTTCTTCTGGCAAGGGATTCCACAGACCAGTGATCCTATTGGTGAAAATGTACTTTCTCTCATTTGTTTGAGTTCTAGCACCCAAAAGTTTCATGGAGTGCCCCCTAGTTATAGTGTTGTGCAACAGGGAAAACAGCTTTTCCTTATCTATTTGTCCACTCTGTGTATGATTTTATAAACTTCAATCAGGTCACCTCTTAGGCGCCGTCATTCAAGAGTTGAGAGGCCGAGCCGTTGCAGCCTCAGATGGTAAAGAAGGTGTCCCAGTCCCCGAATCATTCTGGTTGCCCTCCTCTGCACTTTTTCCATTTCTATAGTATCCTCCTGGAGGGATGGTGACCAGAACTGGACACAAGACTCCAGATGGGGCCTCACCACAGATTGATAAAGAGGCAAAAATGTCACTTGCTGACTTGTTTTCTATATACCCTTCCTAAATGATCCCTAGCATTGAGTTGGCTTTTTCCACTGCTGCGGCACACTGGGTAGGCACCTCCCTTGAACTGTCCACCAGGACACCAAGGTACCTTTCCTGGTTTGTTTCAGAGAGTTCAGACCCCATCAGTTTATAAATGTACAGTGGAGCCTTGTATAACAAACAGCTTGTATAACATAAAACTTGTACAACATAAAAAATTCCAGAGATAGGGGAAATTTGCTTAACATAATCGCCTATGGGGAGAATCCGTACAACATAAAAATGGGATTACTCCATTTTCAATGCATTCCTAGGGGAATTTGTATAAAGGAAAACTTGCTTAACATAATTTCATTTGGTCTGGAAATTAAGGCATGGCTACTGGACTTCTTTTTGAGAGATAGAAACATTTCGCTGTTCATCCAAACAGCTTCGTCGGTCTGAATACAACTGGTGCAAACCCTCACTCTTATAGGCAGCTCTGACCTCTTGTCACCCTGGCCCTAAATAGGGTCGTTAGGGAGACAATAATATCCTTAGCTTTGAGGTGAACAGTGGCCTAAGGTGCTGAAACCTACAAAGAATGGGTCGTTAGCTATGGCCTGGTGGTGAAGGCCTTTGATTTGTTTTGGTAGCTTCGAAAGCACTGCTTGATAAGTAGCAGAGAGACTATGCCGGAGGCCACCACCTCTGTTCAGGGAGGGGTTTTCAATGCTCACATGGATGGCCTCCCTTACTCCTCTTTCAAACCACCTCTCTTCTTTGTCTAATATGTGTACATCCTCATCTTTGAAAGAGTGCCCTTTCTCCTTCAAATGGAGGTGTACTGCTGATTCTGGTCCTGAGCTGTTGCCCCTCCTATGTTGGGTCATCCTTCTGTTTAATGGTTACTTTCAGTAACCATTACTAACAGTTACTTTCAAGTTTGAAAGCTTGAAAGTAACAAGCCCGCCAAAGTAGGAAGAAATACATAAAATGTCTGGATCATTGCCATTGCAATTCTAGAGGATGCGAGAGCTGAAGCTAAAGAATTTGAAAAACTGACAAAATACAGAGAGATCTGGTAACTGGAACATCCTGCTTTGGGATGAAGCACACTGTAATCACTGTGATAATGTTGAAAGATTTCTCACGCTATTACAAGTAGCTGGAGATCTCAGAAATGACACCATGCATACTGGCTTGGTATTTAAGAGATACTTAGGATTTGTTGAAACTGTTATATAACACAACCCAACATTTGTATAATTTATTTTGACTATGGTAACAACAAGAAGAGCTCGCCTACCTTTGAAATGTTGGAAGATTTTGATTAATCCCCTTTGGTTTGGAGAAAGTAAGTTGAGATCAGAACACTTGCACTCTTTCCTTGGATAAAAGAAAAAAAACTAATCAGTCCGGAGGCTTTTTGGATAAAGGAAACCAAACCCTTTTCCTTCTTCAGAAGGTATAAACGTGGAGGAGGGAAGAGAAGCGTGCGTGCGCGCACGCACGCACACACACGGAGAAGACACAGGGAGAACGGGATGGAATCACAGAGAATGGAGGACTGGAAGATGGAGGGAGACAAAGGGAAAGATGCCAGGAGGGAGTTGAGGAGCGAGAGAAACCAGTGGAGACATTAGTTTTAGGTCCTCTATTGGGGGGGGGCATCATTGGAGAGCCAGCAGTGCTCTTGTGGGAGGCCAGTGAGGGTCCTCTGTGGCCAGGAAGGCCTCCCAGGCTCTTTCGAGGCCTTTCTTCCCTTCGGCTCTTGACTGGTTGGCCCTTGGAGGCCTTTCCCTTCCTCGAGCCCAGAGGAGAATCAGGGACAGAGGCTGCCTAGTGGTCTCAGTCGCTCCCCAGGCACAGATCTGCTCCAGTGGGTTCCAGGGAGGCAGCCTGGAGGGGCCCTGAGCCTGATCCACCAGGGCTCGCATCTGTTCCATTGGAATTCAGGGGAAAGTGGGCTCCGGGTGGGGGGAGCCTGATGAGGGAGGGGGGCTCTCTGGGTCACCAATGGAAGCACTGTAGTCTCTCTCCAACCCCCAGCTCCTCT
>JAHTLZ010001788.1:0-13363 GCA_023846285.1 Phrynocephalus versicolor | reverse complement strand
GTGTGTGTGTGTGTGTGTGTGTTTGTAAAATTGCAGCAAACCTTTAGGTCCTTTGAGCTGAAAGCCAAGTAATGTATTCCCTTCCCAATTCAACAACTTGGTCTTATGCATGAACTTGTATAGTACTGTACAGTGTTGCTGTTTCTGTTTCATGGCTACAGCAAGTCATTCAGATTGCATACAAACACACATATCCCTACCACACTGCCCGTAAGTTGAAATGCTCCTGGATGGTGTGCTCTTAGCAAATAAGACATGTGCTCTCTCTCTCTCTCTCTCTCTCGCTCTCTCTCTCTCTCTCTCTCTCTCTCTCTCTCTCTCTCTCTCTCTCGCTCTCTCTCTCTCTCTGCTGGTAGTTAAAAAGTAATGAGTCCTTTTATGCTTTCTTTACATAATAAGCTCCAGCCAGAAAACTGGATGTTTCTTAGTCAATAAAATAAAATGAAAATGCCAATATGAAATGTTCAAAAGGTGAAATTGAGGAGGTTATTGTGGTTAACAGCCAATAAGGAGAAACTGGCTTTATTTGCTCTGCTAACTTGAAGAACATTATGCCATAAACACAGAGCTTCAATTTGTATTTCCCTTTGAAGTACATTAGGATGAGATGTTCCTTTCCCTGAAGCTTTTGTGTTTGTTGAATGTGCCCCAGAGGTTACAGGTTCTATGCTTGATCTTTCAATATATATATATGGTCAGTGTAATGTAAGGATGTAGGATAAGTTCATCCGGTCTGAAATTGATGTACAAACATTCCAAATTCAGCCCTGCCAAGCTGCTTTGGGGACTGGAATGCATTTTGTCTGTCCTGCACTGCTCTTTTCTGACCTTTGCAGTCTTTCTCACAAAGTTGTGCCTGTTAGGGAGGAGTTTGCTCCGAAAGGTGTACTTCAGAATCCCCAGAATTCCACAGGAACAAAAAAAAGCAACATTCACAATTTTAACATTTTCCAAAATTATCTAGAGGTTTCCCCAACTTATGAGTACGATCTCTTGGAAGATGTAATGATAAAAGCATCTCTTGTTTTGACCACTTTGACCAAATTTATTCCATAACGTAGAAAAGGAACACGCCATCATAAAATTGCTCCCCCGCTTCTACATCAGATAGGGAACTGGCTCCCCCCCCCTAGTCATTCCCTGTGTCATGACTCTTATCATCATAGTTACCACTGTTAAGTTGTTGTTGTTGTTGTTGTTGCCGCCGCCTATTGGTCTTCATAAATTGACCTAATGGCCAATTAAATAGGTTACCGGGCTCCAGCTACCAACCCTGGATGACATCTTCACATCTCGCTGTTTGAGGAAGTCACACAACATTCTGGGAGACTCTACTCAGCCTGCTCACAATTTCTTCGAACTGTTGCCTTCTGGCAGAAGATACAGAACAATTAAAACTCGGACCACATGTCTTCTGAACAGTTTTTATCCCAGAGCTATAATTGCACTTAATAATGAACTCAAGGACCACTAGCAGTGAGCACTTGGACAGTATTACCTAGACTGTTGTGTAGATGCCTGTGGGTTTTTTTTGGGGGGGTGTCGGTGGGTGGGGGAGTGTTCGGGGATTTGTTATGTGTGTGTGTTGAAGGGATTTTTTAATGTGTGTGATAATGTTTGGGGATTTGTGTGTGTGTGTGTGTGTGTGTGTGTTGCATCTGGTCTCTGGGTGTCTGAATTTCATTGCATGTGTTCTCACCAGATGAAGATCATTAAGCTGTTTGGGTCAAGAGAAAGGGAAGCTAATATAGGAAGATGTGTATATTGTGTATATACACACAATGTCAATAAATTATTATTATTAAAACTCAGGATAAGGCTAAAATATGAGCATATGTATTGGGGCATATTTAAAAACATCCTATAACAGGTGTGTGTGTATGTGTGTGTATGGTGTGTTGTTACAGTTGTGACCGACTCTTCAAGGCCCCATGTCCATGCAGTTTTCTTGGCAGGAATACTGGAGTGGTTTGCCAGTTCCTGCTCCAGGCGCCTACAGCACCTGGTATTCCCTGGTGGTCTCCCATCTAAGTACTAACCAGGGCCGACCCTGCTTAGCTTCCAAAGTCAGATGAGATTGGATGTGCTTAGGGCATCTAGGCAGCTTAAACAGGTAGGTAGATTGTTGCAAAACCAACAATCAAACTAGAGAGTCCTGTTTTCATTTTTCACAGAAACTGAAAGATTTGTGAAGTGCTATTGGTCTGCAAGCAGAAGTCCAATGGAAACAAGGGGTACAGGGTTGGAACCTTCTGACTGAGTAGCAGGGCCTATGACATCCCCCCTCCCCCTCTCGGGATTTCCTGTTCTTTTTGAGCACAGCTTAAGTCCCCCGGGAAGAGCTGGGAAAGAAAGGGGCTTTTGCAGAAGCACATTGTAATGCAGAGTCTTTGATGGGCAATTAAGACCCATTGCTTCTTTTAAAAGACCCGCTCCCCAGTTTTTCACATTGACCAAACAAGCAGCCTGTGTGTTTGGACTCTCCTTATAAGTTAGGTTACTGGTGGGGTCTATCAGTGTTACTGAGGTTATAAACACAGTTTACAAAGTCAACCCACTAAGACAGGCATGTTCTAACTTTGGTCCTCCAGATGTTTTGGACCATAACTCCCAGAATTCCAAGCCCGTATTTCCAATGGCAAAGGACTGTGGGAGTTGTGGTCCAAAACACCTGGAGGGCTGCAGTTTGGGCATGCCTGCCCTAAGATGCTTCATCATACTCCAACGTTGTAGTAGGGGTGTAGCCCCGGGGGGGGGGAGGATCGGGTGCGGGGGAGGCAACACATGCTTTGCCTGGCAAAGACTTCGCTTTAGAGACCTGAAAAGCCATAACTAGCCATGCTAGTCAATAGAGATGGGCACGACTCAGAAAATTTTTTTCGTTTTCGTTTTCGTTTTCGGCTAGGGTCCGTTTCGTTTCGTTTCCGTTTTCGTGAGCTAATTTTCAAAATTTTTCGTTTTCGTTTCGTTACGTAACGAAAACGAAAACCGAAAACAAAAACGAAAATTTTTTCGTTTCTCCCCATTTAGCTCCATTGAGTGCTTTTCCAGTAACGAAAAACGAAAACTGGCTCAAAATTAGTCGTTTCGTTTCCATTTTCGGTCCATTTTCGAATCGTTTTTCGTTTTCGTTTTGTTACGTAACGAAAACGAAAAAACGAAAACGAAAACGAAAATTGCGCTAAGTCGTGCCCATCTCTACTAGTCAAGGTTGTGGAACATGTTGCCCTCCATATGTTTTGCTCCATGAATTCCTGTAGCTCTATCCAGCGACACCAGCAGCAAGGGATTGTGGGAGTTGTTGTCAAGGACAACTGGAGGCCAAAGTTCTTCCCTGCTTTGGTGTCGACAATCTTGAGCCATGTTTCATCTGGATTATTAAGACCGTTGCCTAGTCTCTCCCGAGTATTCTCTACCTGAGAAACTGTGGCCATGAGAACAGAAAATGACTGGAAGGCCTGTGAATATTATTTTAATTTAAATACATTTGCACTCAAGTGAAAGGAGTTTAAAAAAAAGAGTGGGTTCAACCACTTTGGTTTCTTATGACACTCTCTTTGTGTTTTTCAGGGTAATTCCCCCCCCTTTTAAATTGTACCCTGCAATCACGCACATTTAAATGTGTGGTATGTTTGAATGCAGCATTGGAAAACACGCCAGTCTCTTTGGTCTTTAACCTGTGGATTAAAGCAAGAAAGAGGGAGTGAATTTGCCTAGGGGGTGGGGGGTTAGGCTTCAGGTCCTTAACTACCATCCTCACAAGAGACTAAACATTGCAAACCACCCCGCTGGTAATAGATGGGCATTTTAAGGAGGGAGAGGATAAACAGCGATGGGGCTTAATTGGAGCTGTTTGTTGTGCCTCTGCTGATGAAATGCCGGCAAAACTGACTTGGCTCAAAATGACATGTTTATGAAACATCAAAGCCTCTCGGCTGACTTTACATTATATCAGTGACAACTGTATATACTGGCGCACTGGTTGCCATTTAGCCCTTCCCGTCTTCGTTTTTTTTCCGGGACCGAGAGAAGCATTTGCTCTTCCACCCAAAGCTGATTACTTGATAAATATATACAGTGGTTGGTAGCAACTCGTGGAGTGAAAGTAGTTAAAAGAAATCTCTTCTTTGAGTACTTCTCCTCCTCTCTCCGTTCCTTCAGTGAGTTTAGAGAAAAGCGATTGACAAAGGGCGCTTTTACACGACCACTAAGATCTGCTGGCAACTTAAATTCAGACCAGAGATCGTGGGTGTTTGTCCTGCTTCCTGTGTTCCCACTCCTCCGCATGCCATTGCTCTTGTCTGCGGTGAGGGGAGGGAGAACGTCTGCCGGTCGGAGCAGCCCAGGAAGCATTCCAGTCTCTTAAAGGGATGGTGGGCAAAAAAACAAAAAAAACAGGTGAGGAGAGCCCGGCACTCGCTGCTTTACAATCCACATCAGAAATTTTTTTACCTCCGGAGACCAGGTACTTTTAAAATGCACTGGGGCGCGCTTAGGTGGGCGTGGTCGTACTTAATTTTTTAAAAAGTGCGCAGCTGGTGGAAAAACAATTTTAAGTTCCGCATCTGGGAGCCCTATGCCTCAGATTTTAGGGGTCGTGTAAAAGCGGCCAAAGTCCATGGGAAGAAAAAATTCTGCACATACACTTCCTTTCCCATGCCTGTCCTTAACTCAACTGTATGTTTGGCCTGTGCAGATATCAAATGGAACACGGATCATTTCTACAAATAATTGTGGTCCCTCCACTTTTGGCCCCTCTGCATCGCTCTCCACCCCAGTGTGCCGATGCATAGCTGCAGCTCGAATGAATTAAAATGCTACAGAAAAGCAACCTTGAATTGAATGGTGAAGCTAAAATAAGGATGCATGTACTGATGGGCACACTCTCTTCTCCCCATTAGAGTTGCCAGGTTTCATCCCCTTTGATTTCTGAGCCCAAAGTGGAAACCGGAGCAGACCCTTCTGAGGTTGGCCGCTGTGATGTCACAGAGGTGGGGCAAGCAAAGACGTTGAGAGGCCGCAGCCAGGGCTCCTGCAAACGAAAGGCATGCGGATCGCAGGAGCCTCTCTAAGCTTAGAAACCCACTCCTTGTCTTTGGTGCAAGCAGCTAGGACCAGTGTGAGTAAAAAGTGGAGGGATGGAAGAGAGAGAGAGAGAGAGAGAGAGGTGGAGATATCTAGGTATTAAATACACTACACTACACTACACACACACACACACACACACACACACACACACCACCCCAAATTTCTCCTTCAGTACTGCTTGTCCTGAAAGTTGTCTCTCCCTTTGGAGAACCAGAGCAATTTCATGCCATCTGTGCACCTCATTGATAAAACACCCTGCAAAAATAATGTTGATGCAATGATCACAGTGTGATGGTTCCTTCTGTGGCAGTGTATTAATAGACATCGGCAAATGAGTATAATGCACAGCAAGGAAGACACAGATGAATGGAGGGAGCCGAACGTTGTGGCCAAAAGGTACGTGCATGTTCAAAACGGAAGATGGTGGGGATGGACGAATGGAGAATTTGTTATGCGGAAGTTCCGCTTTGGGGGTGCATTGTGATGGGTTGTTAAGTCAGAACCCACTTGTAATGACCCGGACAAGTCTTCCAAGGTAAGGGAGGTGCTTAAGGAGTGATGTTACCCGTTCCACACACAGCCAGTGAGCTTCCATAGCTGAGCAGGGACTTGAAACCAGATCTTCTGAGGCCTTGTCCATTCCTCTGTCCACACTGGGTATCCTCTCTTTTGGAAATAACCCCACGTGGTCTGAGATGTCTGCCACATTCCCATCCATATTTTCTCCCCAGAATTTCCATCGTCAGATAACTTTGAAAATAACCTCGCGCCATTTGACAATTGAAATTCTGGGGAGAGAATATGGAGGAGAAGTTGGCAGGCATCTCAGATTGTAATGTGCTAAGCAAAAGGCCAATTCCTCTTCACAAACATGGACCGGCTTTACAAAGCAGAGGTTTGGAAGCAATAAAATAACAGGTTCTCAAAAAGCTTCTTCCTGAACATGCGTGTTTGCTTTTGCTTCCTGGGCTACCAATACTGGCTACATTCACAACAGCATTAAAATTTGCCATTTAATATGAATGGGGAAGCTATCTTGGGCCTTCGCCCTGTCAGCACTCCAGTGCCAAATGGCATAACATCCATCCATCCATCCATCCATTCCATTCCATTCCATTCCATTTATTTGCCACCCGTCTAGTACAGAAGCACTACTCTTTGGGTGGCTGATGACAATTTTAATACGACACCCCAATGCTCCCTAGAAAACATAAATCAAGAACCAAGAACCATTAAAACCCAGGACATCCCAAAAATGAAGGAAACCTGGATGGCGAATTGAAATCAAAATCAACTCAATAAATGGGCCCGTGAAGATAAGGGACAGAGCTGACTGGCTGCCTTCATCAAGGCAACGTTTTCTCTGCTTCTTAGAGGAGCACTGTGACAGTGGTTAAACAGCTGTGCTGCTGCCCAAACTATGCTCACAACCCAGGGTTCAGTCCCAGGTAGCCGGCTCATGATTGACCCCAGCCTTCTGTCCTTCTGACTTCCATAAAATGAGCACCCAGCTCGCAAGATGGGCAATGTATATATATATAAACTTGTAAAGTACTTCACCCAGAGAGTGCTTTAAGCACTATAGGGCGGTATAAAAGCAAAACACTTTGCTTTGCTTTAGAAATTTTTGCTTTACAAGTTAAGTGCAAAATATGGAGATCACTGTGATAAATGTTATCTTTCATCAGTGCTGGTGAGGTTTAACACTTAAAAAAAAAACCTCACTAGCAAATGAGGAACACATTTAGGGGTCATGCTGTGAACAGGGTGCATGGCCATCTGTTTCCCAAGATACTTTCACTACTTATCCCATGGAACAAAGGACTGGAGTAGAGATGGGCACGGAACAAAAAAAATTTCATTCCGTTATTTGCTATTCATTTCGTTACGTAACGAAACAAATAACAAAAAGTGTGATGAAATTGGAATGAACTGAACAGAACCACGAAAATTAGGTTCGTTACGTTTCATTTCGTTAATGGTGACGTGCAAGGAAATGAGCTGTTTTTTAACATCCTGAATAACTGAAAAAAAACCAGTGATAATTATTTATTCTGCTTGATAATACCTACCGGGGGGGGGGGGTCCTTAAAACGTGCATTTATGTCTTTTCTCAGATCGCTGTATTTTTTTTCCCTTTAAGGGAAGTTAGGGGACATCGACCCAAAATGGCTCCCAGATGCCTAATATTGATTTCTTGGGTATTAAAACGCCCTGGACATCTGTAAAAACGCAGTGATAATTATTTGAAATTATTACCTACCAGGGGGTTGGGGTCCTTAAAACATTTGTTTTTGTCTTTCTCCCATTGTGATGTATTTTTTCTTTTCCATTTAAGGATGACACAAAATGGATTCCAGCCACAAGATGGATGCAAGCCATGTGATGGGATCATGTAAATTCTAGGACAATTTCAACTAATAGCATGCCCAGGTTGCAGATTGGGTAGGTGTGGCAGCCACAGAGGGCATAAAAAGCTTTGGCACATGCGCCCAGGCCCAAATCTCGGCCCCAGTGAGAGCTTGCAGCATACTCGGCTGCCCAGAAGACAAAGCTATGGCCGAAGATGACCACTCTGGCTCTTGTCTTCACACTGGATCCTGGAACAATAGAAAAGTTACAACGTTCGGACAACAGCTAAAACTTCAGCAATGGCCGAACATAAACTCGAAACTTCTGCGACCTCCAACAGCCAATACGCTATATGCCAGCTGCATCGTAGCCCAAGGCTGCTGCCGTGGAAGCCGCCCCAATCCTGAATGAGTGGGAGCTGAAATGCCAGCCCATAATACCAGCCCTGGCCAGGGCATCAACAGTGACAGTCCAGAACTGGTAACGGGAAAGAGGGGTCCCATTCGCGTGGATGAAAAGGTAACCGGGTGTATCACCCCTAAGGGACAGGTAATCTCGCAGCGCCCGAAGTGGGCATACTGCAGAAACATGGCAAGGACCCAACAATAGCTCCTGCCCCCTGGCCCATTGGTCCATTTTGGACCTACGAATACTTAACAAAAAACCCTCTGGAAGCCAGCAAAGATCAGATCTAAGGAGGGCTGTATAAGACAAATCAGACTTGGATGAGGCGAGCAGCTCCCTGATACGGAGCGCGCCAAAGAAAGCTACTAGGGAAGCCGCCCTAAATAACGCCACCTCTAAAGGGCCATCGCAAACTACTGGCCACTGATCTTTAAGCTGGGATAAAATCTCCGGCGTAAACAGGGCACGGTCATCCTTTCTCCTGCCCCGCTCCTTAGCCCAGCCCTCCAGCACCTTTTGCAGCAGAAAATCACCTGAAGGGTGCTCAAAGCGCTGGGCCTTGGCATAAAACGCCAACGCAGACAGCCGGCCTTGAATGGTCAGAGGGGCCAATCCCTTAAAATAAAGGTGGACAGCAAATTGAGTCAGTTGATCAGGGCTGGCCGGCCATGATGAAGAAAAACCCACCTGGACGCAAAAGCTCACATATTCATTGCAGACGGCCGCGTAGGCCCGCCTGGTCCTGGGGGCCAGGGCAAGTGTAAGTGACTGGTGGGCTTCTACTCGCCAAGGGACCATAACCTCATCGGGGAGGATCACAGGCTTGGGTGAAGCCAGAGGGGCCAGCAGCCAGAAATGCTCCATCTGTTGGCGTGAGAGGGCATCGGCGATCTCATTCATGACCCCCGGCACATGGCAAGCCTGAAACACTATATTAAGCTCCAGACATTTAAGGGTTAGGGCGTGGACCAGCCTCATAACTCGAGGGGATCGAGACGACAAGGTGTTGACCACATGGACTGCCGTGTTGGCCCAAGTTTCCGCCCACAGCCAAACTGCACCCACTATGGGAACAGTTTGAGGAAAGTAAGGTCCCTGGTGATGCCAGCTGCCAACCAGTGGGCCAGCCATACGCCAGCACACCACTGGTTATGGTAAAAAATGCCATAACCACAGGCCCCAGACGCATCCGTCTGTACCTGCAGCTTGGCACCCAATATCAGCTCAGAGCGCCAGAAGGAGACCCCATTGAACTGGGACAAGAACCTAAGCCAGACATTGAGGTCTTCGCGCATCTCAACCGAAATCCTCCTATGGTGATGGGGCTTTTTCAGCCCGGCCATGGCCTCGCAAAGCCGCCTAAGGAATGCCCTACCAGGCGCGATGACCCGGCAGGCGAAATTAAGGTGGCCGGTGACAACTTGTAGTTCCCTAAGGGATGCCTTACGCTTACCTAGAAGGTCGCGCAGGAGGACCCTGAGTTTGGCCTCCGGCAGTCTGCTAGACTGCCGGACGGCGTCTCATTCAATGCCCAAGAGTGTGATGCAAGTGGAGGGGCCTTCGGTCTTTTCCCTAGCTAAAGAGACACCCAGGTCAGCTGCCAGACCCTCAAACTCAGCCATGAGGAAGGCACAATGACCGGAGCCAGCAGACCCACAGAAGAGGTAGTCATCTAAATAATGCACCACAAGATGGCTACCTGTCCTCTGCTTAAAGGCCCAGTCCAAAAAGGTACTAAAAGCCTCGAAGGCCGCACATGAGATAAAGCATCCGAAAGGGAGCGCCCTAGCAGCCTAAAATTTAACCTCAAATGAGAAGCCCAACAATTCAAAGTCCCCTGGGAAGACAGGCAGGAGCCTGAAGGCCGATTTTATGTCACACTTGCCAATCTCAGCCCCAGGGCCGCAGGTCTTAACCATGGAGATGGCAGTGTCAAGAGAAGTGTACCGCACCGTACACCACTCATGAGGTATCTTATCATTTACTGACGAACCCTCCGGGTAGGACAGGTGGTGGATAAGCCTGTACTCACCCGGAGTCTTCTTGGGAACAATGCCCAAAGGTGACACGCTAAATTGAGGGGTGGGAGGAGCAAGGAATGGGCCCAGAACCCGCCCCTCTGCCACCTCCTTGTTGATTTTGTCCCGGACCAGATCCTCAAAGCCCTTAATGGATTTAAGATTGCTGGCAAACATGGGTGCCCTGGGGCCCAACCCAGGAATGCGGAAACCCCAGAGAAAGCCCCAAAGAAGGTACAGGGCAGCCGCCCTGTCCAGGTAGCGTCTCAGCAATTGGCGCAAGGGATTGAGTTTGATGGGGCTAGGTCCCTTTGGGAACCAAGCCCACTCCTGGAGGGGTTTTTTGGCACTGCCATCACCGACTGAGGGTGAAGTTTGCTTACCCTTGGGGCAGGCGGTAGCGGCATGCCCCCCCCCCCCACAGCCGGAGCAGATGTGCTTAAATCTGCACTGGCATCGGTTGCATGAGCCCTTGGAGTTAAACTCCCAACAGGCCAGGTGGAGTTGAACCGCCTGGCCCGCCGCCGGGACTGGGGCGGCAAATGCGCCCTACCCCCAATGAATGGGGATCAGAGCGGCCCTTGGCTCATTGTGTACAAGTCATGCACACCTCTTTTTTTTTTTAAAAAAAATAGTCTTTAATCAGCATCACCCTGCTGCTGATGGTGATGTAATTTCTGTTGTACGAGTGAAGCTGTGCGACAGATTTGCACTGCCTTCTTCTAAACCACTTTCTCATCATCCCTCAAGACCCACAGCAGAGCCCAAGGTGATAGCATGAGGTGTAGCGCAAGCCAAGACTTCAGCCAGAGGGATTCTTCCTCCAGCATTTGAGTAAAGTCACACCACCTAATGATAAAAGGGTTTTGATGGTTGATTGGAATGAAGTGTCTCTCACTGAGGTCGTGACATAATGTCTTAGTATCTTGGTTGCTCCAAAAAGGAATTACAGTACGTACAATTAGCCTTGCAACTAGTTACGCACTACTCTGAATGAAATAAATTCCTTTCTGCAACGGTCCTCAGCTCTTTATCTTGGGGGGGGGGAATAGCGGAGGAGATTAAGCAAGTGTCTCTCTCCATACCTCTTCTTTCTTATTGGTGGCGTCCCCTTCCTTCTCTTTGCTGCAAGAAGCAATAGACAGGGTTTGTGGACCACTGCTAAATGTTGAAGCAGGGCCCCATATGTTATCTTGCTTTCATTATCTTGGCTCTTCGTTGATTCTCTTTTGTTTATTCACATGTATTCTCCACCCTTAGGGTTATTTGAAACACATGCAAAATATATTCAAATATGGGTTATGTGCAAAAAATAATTCCTTTCAAAAATCCCTAGCCACAAACGACTTACCCAAAGAACAATGTCTGAGTGCTGAAAGATGCCATGATATATGCCCAGAGTAGCTGTGCAGCTAGATGGAGCAGTATATAAACTAAATAAATTAAATAAATAAATAAATATGTTGGGCCTCCAGAGTGTAGCATTCTATCAGGAAGCAGGCAGAGACTTCTTAGGAACTGGGACAATGGCTGTCTGACTTTTGGAGGGCACAACTCAAAGAATGTGAATTTGAAGTTGACAATGGATGTGCAACAGGGTTGCCAGTCCAACAGCATCTCATTCCCTGGGACGCCAATATCTGAGCTGAGATATGAAGTTCTTGCCATATCACAGGGAGGGCTGAGCTCCCTGTGAGGTCACATACTGTAGGCAGAGATGCTGTCAGTGCTTAAGTTACTGATCCGCCATGTTGTTGTTACTAATAGTAATTATTTTTGCTGTCATTTTTAGTTCTAGTTGATTGATATGCTTAATTCACTTTTGTATGGTTGTTGTGCTGTGAATTTGTTTAAAGTGTTATTTGCTGTTTTACTAGGATGTTAACTGCCTAGTGTGTCCTTGTAGTCAGATGGGCGGTCTAAAAATGTGAATACATTAGATAGATAGATAGATAGATAGATAGATAGATAGATAGATAGATAGATAGATAGATAGATAGATAGATAGATAGATAGGCAGAAAAGGATGGTGAACAAAGCAAGCAAATAAACATTTAGTCAAGCACTCCTTGAGAAGCCAGGTATCCCTGGCACCATCTGTGAATGGGTGTAGAAGAGTGCCAATGGCCTCGTGGTGCAGCTATAACTGTTCCCATGAACTGGGGTTCAATTCCAGGTAGCCAGCTCAAGGTTCACTCCACCTTCCATCCTTCCAAAGTCGGTAAAACGAGTGCCTGGCTCACTGGGGGAAACAATATGTAGCCAACATAATTGAATTATAACCTGCCCAGAGAGTACTTTAAGTGTTATGGGGCAGTATATAAGCACTCCCCCCCCCCTTTACCAGGGAGTTAAAAGCCACCTCTCTCACACAAGAACAAAATGCTCGCCTCTTCTGTCACACCTTGATTTGTCATCTGGTAATAAAGGTGTGCAACAAAGGCACTGAGGAAGGAGGAAGGCCTTGCTCCCGGAGAGCACCCTCACACTTAAGGCCTTTCCTTTCTGAATAGGTGGAGCTCGGCCTGTGCTAGGGCACCAAAGCCTTTCAGTTTAGGGCTTTCTGTCAGGTGCACCACATTTGTGTCTCTGTAGCTGCTTGTTTCTCTGTCAATTGGGATTCCCAGAATGGGGAATTTTTAAATGTAACTTAGCCCATCTCTGCACCAGATACCAGTAGCTGCTACAAAGCCAGTTTATTCATGCAGCCTAAAAAAAATCCTCACACTTAAGGACATTCTGCAAGCACCCGCAAGGACATGTTCCTCATGAAGCCATTCTGTATCGCTGGGAGTATGTGAGGCTACACCTATGAGCACGAGCATGAAAGCAAGCATTTAATAGATTTCCTAGCTGCCATTCAAGACCAAGTGGTTTACGATCTAAAACATGGCGATGAAGAACTGCAACAACTCGATAAGCATGGCGTATTAATTTTTAGAGCCAATTTAATATCGAGTGAAACAGTATGAAAAGGTGTCTGTTTAAACACTTTCAAGTGAAATATAAATAAAAATGATTTTTAAAAAAACTTACTTGAAATGCCATGACTGAGTAGCTCCTTCCTTCATCCTTACTGGCTGGTGGTTCTGTAGGAAAGTCCAGCATGACTGGGGTACTTTCACTCCCAAACATTCCAAAATGGCGGTGCCTTGTGGAAGAGAGTGGGATCTCTGCTTCGGCTGGGAGCAGACAGGGGAAGAGACTCTAGAAATCTACCACTGGCTTGACTTCCAGAACCTGTTCTACTTTGGCTTTCATGGAGCTTTCACTTCCCACGCTCAAACCGGAGTATTGCTCTACACAGGGGTGCCTCAACTTGCCCTAAGGACTACTTGCCAGTTGGTTACAAACAATTGTGCATGTTGACGTGTCGTTTTGATGTTGATTAAATAAGAAGAAAGATGTTTCCTATTTCTTGGATGGCAGATAGCCTGTTCTTTTCTGGCTGCTTTGCTGGAGCTCAGCATCAGTGTACAGAAAGACTGCCAGAAAAAAAA
>JAHTLZ010001787.1:0-11815 GCA_023846285.1 Phrynocephalus versicolor | reverse complement strand
ATTATATACAAGTTTTAACCAAAGACCTAAGGATCTGTTATAAGTTGGCACAATATGGCAGGGAAGCGGGAGGGCTGCAAGGGGTGGGCAAGGAGGCTGGAAGGAGGGCTGCCGGGCTTCCTTCTCCATCCAGCTCCTCCGTTTTGAAATCCATCCCTTTGTTAGACCATCTCTAGGCAAGCACAGAGGGCCTTCGAGCCTCCCGATGTTTATGGAAGTGCAAGCAGTGTTTCTAAAGGGAGTGTTTCTGCAGGAGGTTCTTTTGGGGGGGGCGTTTCTTTGCCCACAGAGAGAAGGCTGGGTTGGAGGAATCGGCCTCCCAGGGAGAAGGGGTTTGCCCTGAGAGAAGGGAGTACTTTTTTTGGGGGGGGGAGATCACCTGTTCCACTTTTGTATTTGTCATTGTGAGGGTTACATGGCTCCTTGGAGGCCATTCTGAGGACAAGGAAGGTAGTTCCGCCCTGAGTTCCTTCTAGGAGATGGGCGGGAGAGAAAAAATGAAAAAGAAAGAGAAAAAGAGGGAGAGAAAAAATGAAAGAATCATAGAATCATAGAATTATAGAGTTGGAAGAGACCTCATGGGCCATCGAGTCCAACCCCCTGCCAAGCAGGAACCCCTTCACAATATTTCCGACAGATGGCCATCCAGCCTCTGCTTAAAGACCGTCAAAGAAGGAGACTCTACCACCCTCCGTGGCAGCATATTCCACTGCCGAACAGCTCTAACTGTCATGAAGTTCTTCCGAATGTTCAAATGGAATCTCTTTTCCTGTAGTTTGAAACCATTGCCCCGAGTCCTAGTCTCTGAAGCCATGGAAAACAAACCTGCTCCCTCTTCAATATGAGAAAGAGAAAGAAGCAGAAAGACAGATAGAAAAAAGAGAAAGAATGAGAGAAAGAAAGAAAAAAGAAAGAGAAAAAGAAAAAAGGAAAGAGAAAGAAAGAAAGAAAGAAAGAAAGAAAGAAAGAAAGAAAGAAAGAAAGAAAGAAAGAGCTGGCAAGTTTGGGGTTGGGGGCAGAGCAGCCCACGTGTCCCAGGAAGAAGGGCGGAAGCTGGAAAGGGGGCCTGTCTCTCCCTCCCTCCTCTATGGTCTCCGGGAGGACCTTGTTGGCCGTGTGGCCTCCTCGAGAGCTCCTCCTCCTCCTCCTCCTCCTCCGAAGGACCCGGAAGGAGGTGGGTGCGATCATTGGGGGGAAGAGGAGGAGGAAGGGGGAGCAGGTGAGCGGGCGGGGGGGAGATATATATTTCTTTTGGGGGTCCTCCGGGAGGGCCTTGCAAGGGGTTTTCGGGGGTGGTGGTGGGGAATGCGGCTTCTCAATGGGTCTCCTCCTGGAAGAGGTTTGGAGGGAAGGGGGGAGAGATGGGGATGCCTTTTGGGATTTTTTTTTTGGGGGGGGGGTCCCGATCCTGTTCTTGGAGGGAGAAAGAGAGAGAGAGAGAACCCCCCCTTCCAGGGCAGCCTGAGTCAGGCATCCCTTTTGTATAAGGTTTGTGTGGGGGTGTCTCGCCGTGGGTTTTTCTTCTCGAGTCCCCCCCCCCCGAATCCTTGAGGATTGATTTGGAGGGAGGAGGAAAGAGATGGGGCTGGGGGGGGGTCCCGATCCTGTCCTTGGAAGGAGAGAGAAAGAGACATTCCCCCACACACACACACACACAGGGCAGCCAGTGAACCAAGGGTGTGAGTCCCTTTGGGAAAGGGCGGTGTGTGTGCGCGTGGGCGCTTTGTGGGTGATGGTGTCTTTTCGTGGTTTTTCCTCTGAGTCTCCCCCCTCTCCGCCTTCTCCCCCTTGAATCCCGCAGCCACCAGTGGCTGGAATAAAAAGGGGGGGCACCAGAGGAAGCCATGAGGCTCTCCCCCCTTCAATTGTTTCCCCTTGGTTTCCTTTCTTACCCTTAAGGAAATCCGCCTCCCACCCCCTCTTTCTGAAAAAAGGGTGGGGGTGTATTGCTTTAAAGTTAATTGAAAACCTTAAGTTGGTTTCCCTGAACTTTATTCATCATTCCAGTACAGGAGGAGAAGGGCACAGCGATGATCCAGGTCATCCAATCCATTTCTCTTAAATGCAATGCGGATAACAAATGGAGGGGGCAGGAATACAAGGTGCCTGTAGATAAATTAATGCACCAGATGTCCTGTCCTTGAAGGGAGAGAGGGTATCTGTGAGCCAGGAGGGTCCCTTTGGGAGAGGGCAGTGGGGTATCTGTCTCATCCTGGGTTTTCTTCTGAGTTTTCCGGCCTTCCCCCTGCAGGCACCGGTGGCAGGAATAAAAGGGGAGGCACAAGAAGAAGCTAGGTGGCTCTCCCCCCCCCAATTGTTTCCCCATTGCTTTATTTACCCTTCAGGAAATCCAAACCCCCCTCTGAAAAAGAAGTTTTTTTAAAGGCAAAAGGGGTCACTGGTTGGTAAATGCTCCTGGGGGTTGGAAAGAGAGGAGGGGGATCAGAGATGTGCAAGAAAGGGGATTTAGTGGCCAAGAAGGGGCAGAAGAAGGAGGGGGGTTGAATCTGACTCCTTGACTGGGATGTAGAAGATCTCCCAGGCTCCTGTTTCTGCTCAAGCACCAAGGCGCCCCATGGCCCTTTCGGGAATGTTCAGGAGACCCTGACTCCATTCTTGGCAGCCTGATGTGAGTCAGGACAGGAGTTAGGCGCACAAGCAGGAAGTGTGCCGTCTGTCATAATTGAGGAGGAGAAGGAAACTGATAATGAACAAGGAGCTACACGGAAGCCAGAAAGATTGATTCAAGGAATGCACTCTATAACTTTAGAGGAGGTTGGGGGTGCACGCGAGACGACTGAACAAACGGTGTTATGGGCATTAGATGAGGCGAATGAGGAGTGGGAGGAGTTAGAGAAGGTGGGTGCGTGTGGGGGGAAGAAGGCAAGTGTCAGTTATGAGGAGCCAGTAAAGTCCATTGGGACTCAGACCCTGGAGAGTCGCCTGAGGGAAAGGTCAGGGGAAGTGATCTCCAAGAAAAAGGAGGAGATTTCCTGGGCAGTGACCGTGAGACCATTACGTTGGCCGGAAAATTCCGAGAAATTCCAGCGTGAATGGAGGAAGGAACGGGCCCCAGCCCCCAACCCTCAGTGGGCGACACATCCGTGTTGTGGGACTCAGTGCCCGGGTCACGTAAGCTTTGTCCCTCTCTTCCATTAGAAGAGAATGAGTTATTGATCAACCCACTTGAACCTGGTTATATGAATACTTCATTGTTAGAAGATGTTTGCAAGCCATATTCTTTGTTGTCAGTTAACCGTGAAGAGTCAACCTACAGAGAGTTTCATTCTGTACGAAATAAAAATCCTTTTAACGTTGGACCGACTAATGACTTTAATTCCTCTGCTGAAAAAGGTTTAAGAGCTACCCCTTATGAACCCTCACACCTGATAACCCCACTTGAATGTGGGCAAACCAGACCCATCTGGATCTTCAGGTTGGGGCTCGCCTTCGGGAAGGGAAGGGTGGCTTCCTCCCTCCCTGGGTTGGCAGGTTTTATTAAAGATAAATTGTTGGTCTCCATTTGACTGTTGTGTTTCCCTCCCACGTGGAACTAGAAGTGACAAGAGGGCCCTCCCTCCCTCCTCCCATCTATAGGGTCTCAGGCCCTGAAAGGTGGTGAGCCATCCTGAGGGGCATAACAGGGGTTGGATGTGGGAAAGGCATCTGGGGGGGGGCCTCCTCCACCCCATCTGGATGACCAGTGGCCCCCAGGGTCTTTGGGGAAAGAGGAGCTGGG
This sequence comes from Phrynocephalus versicolor, assembly GCA_023846285.1. Classification (NCBI taxonomy): domain Eukaryota; kingdom Metazoa; phylum Chordata; class Lepidosauria; order Squamata; family Agamidae; genus Phrynocephalus; species Phrynocephalus versicolor. The sequence continues at coordinate 8,076 of JAHTLZ010001787.1, read as the reverse complement.
GGTTGGAGAGGGACTACAGTTCTTCCATTGGTGACCCAGAGAGCCCCCCCTTCCTCACCAGGCTCCCCCCCCCCGGAGCCCACTTTCCCCTGAATCCCAATGGAACAGATGTGAGCCCTGGTGGATCAGGCTGCCTCCCTGGAACCCACTGGAGCAGATCTGTGCCTGGGGAGCAGCTGAGACCACTAGGCAGCCTCTGTCCCTGATTCTCCTCTGGGTTCGAGGAAGGGGAATGCCTCCAAGGGCCAACCAGTCAAGAGCCAAAGGGAAGAAAGAAGTGACCTCGAAAGAGCCTGGGAGGCCTTCCTGGCCACAGAGGACCCTCGCTGGCCTCCCACAAGAGCATCCCTGGCTCTCCAACGATGGGGCCCCCAATAGAGGACCTAAAACTAATGTCTCCACTGGTTTCTCTCGCTCCTCAACTCCCTCCCGGCATCTTTCCCTTTGTCTCCCTCCATCTTCCAGTCCTCCATTCTCTCTGATTCCATCCCGTTCTCCCTGTGTCTTCTCCGTGTGTGTGTGTGTGTGTGTGTGTGTGTGTGCGTGCGTGCGTGCGCGCACGTGCACGCTTCTCTTCCCTCCTCCAAGTTTACACCATCTGAAGAAGGAAAAGGGTTTGGTTTCCTTTATCCAAAAAGCCTTCGGACTGATTAGTTTTTTTCTTTTATCCAAGGAAAGAATGCAAGTCTTCTGATCTCAACTTACTTTCTCCAAACCAAAGGGGATTAATCAAAATCCTCCAACATTTCAAAGGTAGGCGAGCTCTTGTTGTTGTAACCATAGTCAAAATAAATTATACAAATGTTGGGTTGTGTTATATAACAGTTTCAACAAATCCTAAGTATCTCTTAAATATCAAGCCAGTATGCATGGTGTCATTTCTGAGATTTCCAGCTACTTGTAATAGCGTGAGAAATCTTTCAACATTATCACAGTGATTACAGTGTGCTTCATCCCAAAGCAGGATGCTCCAGTTACTAGATCTCTCTGTATTTTGTCAGTTTTTCAAATTCTTTAGCTTCAGCTCTTGCATCCTCTAGAATTGCAATGGCAATGATCCAGACATTTTATGTATTTCTTCCTACTTTGGCGGGCTTGTTACTTTCAAGCTTTCAAACTTGAAAGTAACTGTTTGTTACTTTCAAACTGTCTTATCAGCTTGTATCTGAAGATCCCACAAAATCTTGACTTTGTCATTTTCTGACACCTTCTCTACCTGATGTTCCCATGAGTTTTTGGAAGCTGTCAAGAAAAACCTTTTTGTCCCATAATGACCAGTACACTAATTTTGCCATTCTGTCATGTCTGTTTTTTGTAATCTATTTGTGCAATCTTGGGACATAGCCAAATGATGTGTGGGACAATTTCATCCTTTTTTTTGCCAGAGTCCGCTTGTGCAGTCAAATGTGCAGTCAAAACCCATTACAACACAAACTAGGAGTCATCAGGACCCTAAGCCACAGAGCAGAGAGCATCCCCACCTCCTCAGAAGCCAAGAAGAAGGAAGACAGGCACCTGAAGACAGCACTTAAGGCCTGTGGATATCCAAGGTGGGCCTTCAACAAAGCAGTGGGCCATCCCAGAAGAACAAGGGATCAGTCTGAGACCCAGACCCGACGGAAGAACCTGGTCATTCCTTACATGGCAGGAGTATCGGAAAAGCTTAAAAGGATTTTTGACAAACACCACATCCCTGTTTATTTCAAACCCATGAACACACTAAGGCAGAGACTTGTCCACCCAAAGGATCCGATACCAAACCATAAAAGGAGCAATATAGTATATGCAGTCCAATGCAGTGAAGAGTGTTCAGACCTCTACATTGGAGAAACTAAACAGCCATTAAACAGAAGAATGGCCCAACATAGGAGAGGTAACAGCTTAGGACCAGAATCAGCAGTACACCTCCATTTGAAGGAAAAAGGCCACTCTTTCAAAGATGAGGATGTACACATACTAGACAAAGAAGAGAGGTGGTTTGAGAGAGGAGTAAGGGAAGCCATTCATGTTAGCATTGAAAACCCCTCTCTCAACAGAGGTGGGGGGCTCCGGCATAGTCTGTCTGCTACTTATCAGGCGGTACTTTCCACAGTACCCAGGCAAATCAAGGAGCCTTCACCACCAGGTCACAGCTAACGACCCATTCCTGATGGGTTTCAGCACCTTAGGCCATTGTTTACCTTAAGGCCATGGACACTAATGTCTCCCTAACAAGCCTATTAAGGCTTTGTTCATCTTATGAGCCAATCAGACCAGGGGACAAGAGGTCAAGCTGACTATAAGGAGGTCTCCTGCACTAGCTACACTCAGACCGATGAAGCTGTTTGGATGAACAGCGAAACGTTTCTATCTCTCAAAAAAGAAGTCCAGTAGCCATGACTCAACTCCCAGATAAACGTACCTGGATGACTGAGAATCTTCACAGACATGATGGAGATGTGTAATCTCCAGGCTTAAAACCGGGGTCCTTCAAGGGCCAGATGCAGGGGAGTGGTATCAGGAGACAGATATCTAGTCTCATGCGCTCCCAGACGCATCTGGTGGGGCAACTGTGAGATCCAGGAATCTGGACTAGATGGGCCTTTGGCCTGATCCAGCATGGCTCTTCTTATGTTCTTAATGTAGAAATCCTATGAAATCAGAGGGATCCGTGAGATGGATCCATGTTTTTGCGCCACTAGTTGGCCATGAATATGATTGTGATTTGATGGTGATTTGGGAGGGAACCCAATTAAAAATCATATGAATTCAAGATCCACCTTTTACTTTCTTTCCAAAAGGTTATAAAAATCTTGGCATTACCCCTGTGTTTGAAAGTATCCCCCTGAAATCTAAGAAGAAGCACCAGCAATCAAAGATTACTCAATTCTTTACTCCTAAGAAAGAGGATATGGTGGATACGGAGGATACTGAGGGCAAGGTCCCAATATACACTCCAATTTCTAATCTAGATTGGACCTTGGACCTTAAAGGCCTCACACAGGATTTCATAAGTAATATTGCTACGCCTAACTTAGCTTTGGAATTGAGTTCTGCTGATACTAATGAAACACCTGTTTGTGATTATGTCAGTGCTAAGATGACGCTGCAAACTGGGAGGAAGCCAAAATCTTTGTGGGACATATCAAAATATCCTTTGCAGTTCGCAACAGAGGAGAAACATCTTGCTAATCTTCAAATAACAACTGATAGAAATGAAAGCTCAGAAATTAAGACCCCTACCCCTCAGTCAATGACTAATGCAAACAATAAAGATATGTGTTTTGAGAAGTTTTTCCAAAAGCAGCTTACTGAATTAGCTCGTGGTAAGCCAGCAGAACTATCATCCTCTAAACAACACTCACAACATATACCAGTAAAGGAGTGGAATTGTAACCTGAACTGCAATTCTGCTGTACTATATGGGTTCCTGTTTACGGTGTATGAGGAATTAATCTCTGTCAAGAGATATTTTGCTGAAAATAATAATTTGATAACTATGATAGTTGAGAACTTTATGGACAAAGTGAAGAACCAATGCATCCCATCATCTTCTGAAATAAAATCTAAAATTTCTAGGTCAAGGAAAAAACATACTTCATCTCCTTCTGAGATAAAAGCAAAATTTCCTGGGGCCCTTGATGATATTAGCACTAAAAGGCTAAAATCTGTCAAAAATGTAAGCCGTAAAAGCAAAAATAAAACAAAGAAAGGAGTAGCTAAAGGAAAGAAAAGGAACAGTTTACAAAAAAACTTGACAAAGCCCCAGCTAACTGCAGATCAAAAAGGAGATACCAGAACAATAACAGAAGAGTTGCCAGTTAAATGCAATGCTGAAGAAGAGATGTTGGACCCATGGGAGAAAGTTTTCAGTGCTAAAGTGAGAGTCCAGGAAGCAAATTCTTCTGAACCTGAAAAGCGGGATTTTGACTCATATAGAACAGTAAATCATGATACAAGACAAAATAAAGAGTGTAGAGGTTGGAAGCTAGTCATGATGCCACAAAAGTTGATTTTCCAAAACTTCCCGAAACCAGCTGGATACTATAATGCTGATAAACATAAAAGTCACTTTGTAAAAATTGTAAATGAAGTAATACCAGGAATATTATTATTCAATGATGTTGATGCTGTTGAAAATCTATATAGCAAAATTAATACCCGTGGCCTGGTTACCTTCAGAAATAGTATGTTGGCTAAAGTTATATATAATGCCAAGGAAGTTTTTACAAAACATGGTTATGGTGTACTGCAATATTTTGAAAATCAGTCTCCCCCTACTTCTTTACTAGGTTCTTCATCAATTAGGCCTATGGGGAAGATGTTTAAAAATGCTCGATACGGCAATTCTGATAGATCTGGATGGTATATATGAGGCCCCCACACATAGAGTCCAACCAGGTCCTCAAAATATGGCTATTAAAGACATTGCAACTTTACAGGACAACCAGGAAAATTATATAACTCCTCCAGAAAAATGGATGTTTAATCCAGAGGAGAATGCTCTACTAAGATCATACTGGTCCTTGCCATCTACCTCTCAAAAAATAATATTAGAGAGGCTAGATCTTCTAAAGAAATGCTTAGAACAAAATCCATGTCAAATTATGAAAGAGCATTATGACCTTCATGGAGGAGATGATTCTCATAAGTTGCAATTGGCAATTAAAAGTGAAGGGGATAAACAGACACGTTCTCAACCAGATATTGACAAGGTGGCTGTAAAACCCACGGATGAGGAGAAGGAAGGGGGTGCCTTGGTTACCAAGGCAGAGATTCAGACACCTTACAAACATAGGGGACCTGGCATTCCTGTTAATGACTGGGAGAAAATGAGATACTTGGAAGACCATGAACTTGGAACTTCTGAAACAACAGCTAAAAATAAACCACCTGAAATATATATTATTATTCCTGTTAAGTCAAATGTATGCTATCTCAGTCCAACTGACAATCAAATGATCTGCCATGATTGGGATTAGAGATGGGCACGACTTAGCGGTATTCCCGTTTCCGTTTCCGTTACTCTGTTCCGTTACTCTACGGAAACGGTAACAGGAATTACTGCCCCAGACTTCGAGCTCGAACTGACGAACGAACAATTTTGGTCTGATTTGTCGTGCTCGTTACTTGCGTCGCGCGATGCCAAGCGGCACAGGAAAAAAGTTTTTAAAAGTAAAAAAAACCCGATTCCCAGCCCTAAAAGCAGGCGAAAACTGTCTGAGGGCACCTACCAGGCCAGAAGGGTGTTTTTTTGGGGGGTGGGGGTTTCCTCGCCCCCCTCTCCTTGGCTACTGCTGCGCTGCTGGTACCAGGCCGGGGGGGGGGGATCATCTCGTCTGCCTTTGCCATGCGGTGTGCAGGCGGGGGGACCCAAAATGCCGACCACATTTTTTTTTAAATCGTGGCCCAAAACCCCACCAAAGCACCACAGAAACATGTGGAAATTAGCTAATTTAAATGCTTGAATTTTTACAGTAGCAGCAGTGGGTTTGTCTTGCAAAAAAACGTCTCCGTTGATTTTATTTTATTTCATTTTATTTTTTTACACCTGCGCACTTGCAAAGATGGGCTCGCCCATGGGAGTGGACCATGCAAAGTCTTGGAGCCATTCCACCAATCGCATGGCCAGGTTTTGCTGACTGAACCAGGCTGGGAGGGCGTCTCCATTTGCCATGCTGTGCGGGGGGATCCAAAATGCCGACCGCAGTATTATTTTTAAATTGTGGTCCAAAACCCCACCAAAGCACCACAGAAACATGTGAAAATTAGCTATTTTAAATGCTTGAATTTTTACAGTAGCAGCAGTGGGTTTGTCTTGCAAAAAAACGACTCCGTTGATTTTATTTTATTTTATTTTATTTTTTTACACCTGTGCATTCACAATGATGGGCTCGCCCATGAGAGTGGACCATGCAAATTTTCCACCAATCGCAAGGCCACTTGGCCAGGTTGACCACAGAGACTTCTGGGATGTGCCAATCAGGCATAAACAGCCCACTAATCGTAGCCCGAACCTGAACGCTAAGCCTAAGCCTAACCCATACGCCAGTACACTGTCCTTCTAAGTGGGTCAGAGAGGCACCCAGAGGTGCACCCCAATACTCACCCTAACCTCACCCGTCACTAGCCTAACCCTAGCCCTTGTGCTGCTACTAACCCATCTTAACCCTAAGCCAGATCTACTTGCATTGCACTACATGCAAGTACGTGAAACGCAGCACGTGCAAAGAGTCTGCCAGTCCGTCACTTGTGGCTCTGGCTGACTCCTGCATCTGCCTCCAGGAGCCCGCTACCCCCCCAAACCAGTACTAACGACAACGACTAATTTTTGCGAATTTTCACGAAAAACGGAAACGAGCCGACACGGGCTGCCTCCGACACATGACAACTCGAAAACGTCATTTTCCCTAGTCGTGCCCATCTCTAATTGGGATTGTGAAGACAAAAAAATCTCTTATTCTGACAGAAAAGTTGGGAAAACTAGAATGACTAAACGAATCTCCCAGTTTTGGCAGAGAATTTGAAACCATGTTCTACTGAAGCCAAAGACAGCACAGGTCTAGAGACTCATATTAAGATAATCTCTTGGAATGTAGCAGGTTGGAAAGCCTCCTGTTATATGGAAGACTTTCCAGACTGGCTTTACGAATTTGGTATGATTATGCTCCAAGAAACATGGCTTCCTGGAAAAGACAGGATTGAATTACAAAGATTTTGTATATAGAATCAGCACAAAAAAACGAAAGCGAAGGGAAGGGCATCCGGGGGCTTATTAATAGCAATAAAAGAAGATCTAGGATGGGAAGCCAACCCGGTGACAGAAATTAAGGCCCCTCAAAACTGTTTAATAGTAAAGTTATGCACTCCAAGTATACTGGTGATCTTAATCAATATCTATATACCACCTGCTAATTCCAAGCACTACAATGCTGAAATATGGATTGAACTGGAACAAATGATGGACGAATTAAGTATTGTCTTTCCCAAAGCCTTACTTATTATGTCAGGTGACTTCAATGCCAGAATTGGATCTGCTCCCCAAAAAACTGTAGCTTTTGGGGGGCTTGAGGATGAGTTACAGGTCTGATGCACAGGGGAAGTTAAAACAAAGGTGTAAGTTTCAGGTATACAAAGAGATACAAAATTAACCAATGCATGAGTGTCACGTATACAAACTGTCAAATGATGTGAGCTTCAGGTAAACAAAGAAATACAAATTAACCAATAGGGTGAATCCCAAGAATACAAAACTGACAAATGGTGTGAGCTCCAGGAAAACCAAATAATAGGTACTGCCGTAAAAAGCAGAAAGGTAAAAGTGTTTCCTTGCAGCCATGGCAGCCACATCCCAATGGATTTGCACAACACTGGCTCTTCGGCTTGAATACGGAGATGAACACCACCCCTAGAGTCGGACTTGACTAGCACGCATGTGCGAGGGGAACCTTTACCTTTACCTTATTTATATATTCAGAATATTTTTACACCAACTTTTGCCTTGGAAAAGGACCCAAGGTGGCTTCCAATCAAGAGGGACGCTAGCCAGTCATCAGAGGGAAATGCATAGCTCCATGGGGGTGCCGATTATTGAATTATAATGTAGCAACAGTAGGGCCGAAGTCCCTCCAAAGTCCCTACTGAAATGAAATGAAAGCCCATTTCTGACTATAAAATGGGTCCTGCTTGTTTGCAATTGTAATGCTGCCATCTTATGGCCACCCCCATTATAGTACTGTACAGTAATTGCAAACAAGGAAGAAGCATTTTATAATCAGAGGCAGAGAATAGGAAGTGCCTATTCTGGGGCCATTCTGGAAATATTTGATAATATGTTGGAGACTTTTGCCTGTTACTGTGAGTTTTGCATTCTGGGGAGGGGGTATGATTTCCCACTTGGAATGGTTTCCCATGCATTTCTATGGGAAACTGCATTTTGAGATGCAAACATTTTGAGTTAAGAAAATCACACTGGAATGGATTTTGTAATTCAAGGTACCACTGTATTACAAAAACATAATGCTTATGCTGTTATCTTCTGCCACTATTATTTTATTCACAATTCCCAAGACCATCTTGCCTATTAGAGGTAAAAAC
>JAHTLZ010001786.1:10578-36760 GCA_023846285.1 Phrynocephalus versicolor | reverse complement strand
TTTTTTTTTTTTTTTTTTTTTGCCGCCATGTTTGCAGGGACTCACATACCAACTGTGACGGGCCGTGGGCGGTACGCTTGTAGCCGGGGGGTGTGTCCGATCAGAAGAACCCGGGTCAGGCATCTTGTGCCTGTCCCGCGTTCTGACCCCTCGGCTCGCTGCCACGTGTCCGGGAGCCACTTCTCCAGTGCCTCCAGCCTTTCCTGCATTCTGTTGAATGCCAGGTCAGTCCACAATAAAATCCCCATTATATATGATTCCATCTTAGATGGGCGGGCTGACCTGGCTCTCATCACCGAGACCTGGGTGGGTGCGGAGGGGGGGGCTTCGCTCTCTCTTCTGTGCCCGCCCGGGTATCTGGTTCAGGGTGTGGGAAGGCTGGAGGGTCAGAAGGGAGGTGGGGTCGCTATCGTTCATCGGGATTCTCTTTTTGTCTGCAGGGCCTCGACATTGGTTAGCCAGGGGCTAGAGTGCCTTCACCTGTTGGTGGGACAGCGGGACAGATTTGGCATTGTGCTGGGCTACCGTGCTCCCCGCAACCCAGCACAATCCCTGCCGGAGCTCTCTGAGTTCATCGCGGCGGCGCTGTTGAGGTCCCCGCGCCTTTTGGTGGCGGGTGACTTCAATGTGCACGCCGGCGGTGAGCTTTCCGGTGCAGCTCTGGAATTCATGGAATCCATGGCTTCCATGGGTCTGTCCCAGCATGTTGTATGTCCCACCCACAGGTCAGGCCATACCCTGGATCTGGTTTTTTCCTCCATGTCGGGGAATTCGAGTCTGGAGGTAGGGGGCATTGTCTCCCTGCCTGTGTCATAGTCAGACCACCACCTGCTTTCCTTCCCCCTGGCGATTCCGGCCCCTCCTCGCGGGGACCATCGGCCTTCTGTTCTGGCCCGTCCCCGAAGACTTATGGACCCTTCTCGGTTCCAGGAGGCCTTCGGGGCGTTTCCTGGAGAACTGACTGGCGCGCCGGCCGAGGTTGTGGCTAACCAGTGGTTTGATACAGCTGCCCATACCATCGACCGGATCGCTCCTAAGCGTCTTCTCCGGTGCCGAGCTCGGTCCTCACCGTGGTTCACGTCTGAGCTCCGAGCAATGAAGCAGGTGAGGAGAAGACTAGAGCGCAGCTGGAGAAGAACCCGGACGGTTATTAATAAGGCTGCCGTTGTATCCCAGACTAGTCGCTACGTCAACGCGATCAGGGAGGCTCAAAGATCTTTTTTCTCCCTGAGAATTGGTGAGGCCTCGAACCGCCAGGCGGAGCTCTTCCGGGTGGTTCGGGACCTCGCCAATCCTAGTCTGGCCAGGCCTCCTCCTACTGATTTCAGTAGTGAGAATTTTGCAGCCTTTTTTTGTTCTAAGATTGAGGCCATCCGGGCCGGCTTCAACTCCGGTTGCAGTAGCACTGTCCCGGCATCCCCGGTGGCTGGTCCGCCTTCGTCGCCTCGGTTGGATGCGCTTGGGCCTGTTTCTGCTGTCGAGGCCTCTAAGGCTATGGCTTGCTGCCGGCCGGCGTCCACTCCTTTCGACCCCTGCCCTGCCTGGCTTATAAAAGCTGCCAGTGGGACTATGGCCGAATGGGCCTCGGTCATCGCCACCGCCTCCTTCAGCGAGGGGTTTTTTCCCTCTCGTCTGAAGGAGACGGTGGTAAAGCCCATTCTTAAAAAACCAGGCCTTTGTCCGGACGATTTAGCCAACTATCGTCCCATAGCTAACGTCCCATTCATGGGTAAGGTGGTCGAGAGGGTGGCGGCGGTCCGTCTGCAGTCGTACCTGGAGGATCGGCAGTGCCTCGATCCTTGCCAGTCCGGGTTCAGGCCTCGTCGGGGGACCGAAACAGCTTTGGTCGCGCTGCAAGATGACCTAATCCGGGCGGCCGACAGGGGTTGCTCTACCCTGTTGGTTCTCCTGGATTTGTCAGCGGCCTTTGATACCGTCGACCACGGTATCCTGTTGGATCGGCTCTCTGAGGTCGGGATCGGAGGCTCTGCTCGCAGTTGGCTCCGATCCTTCCTGGAGGGCCGTCCACAGTACGTTCAGCATGGGGGGGAGCTGTCGGCTCCTTGGATCCTCCCTTGTGGGGTTCCACAGGGGTCGTCGCTGTCCCCTTTGCTGTTTAACATCTACGTAAGGCCGCTGGCTGGGGTCATTAGGAGATTTGGAGTTTGCTGTCATCAGTACGCTGATGATACGCAGCTCTATCTCTCCTTTTCCACCTCTGCAGTGGAAGCTGTGAGGATCCTTGATGAGTGCCTGGACGCCGTCCTGACTTGGACCGGGGCGAACAGGCTTAAGCTCAACCCCGAGAAGACGGAGGTCATGTTCTTTGGGAGCTCACCATCTGGGTATGGTGGCCCTTTTCCCTGTCTGGGGGGGGTTTCCCTCCGGCCAGTGGAGAGGGCGCGGAATCTGGGCGTGGTCCTGGACCCGGCGCTGACCATGGAGGCGCAGGTGGCGTCGGTGACCAGGGCCGCTTATTACCATCTTCGTCAGATCGCCCAGATCCGCCCATACCTGGATGTTGACTCTCTGAGAACAGTGGTCCAGGCACTGGTGATCTCGAGATTGGACTACTGCAACGCGCTCTACATGGGGCTGCCCTTGACTCTTCTCCGGCGTCTGCAGCGGGTCCAGAATGCAGCGGCCAGACTGGTGGTTGGTGCGCGTCGTTATGACCGCATCACCCCAGTTCTGGCTCGCCTGCACTGGCTGCCCGTTGCAGCCCGGATTAGATTCAAGGTCTTGGTTTTAGTTTATAAAACCCTCCATGGCTTGGGTCCGGACTACCTGACAGAGCGTATCGTCCAGCGATCCATCTCGGCCCGTCCTGTTCGGCAGGTGCGAGCGCACTCGCTGCGGGTTGCCACTCCACGAGAGGCCCGGAAGACGATCACTCGGAACCGGGCCTTCTCAGTGGCAGCCCCTTCTCTATGGAATGCCATCCCCAGCGAAGTGCGCTCTGCAGAGTCCCTGCAGGCCTTTCGGAAAGCTTTAAAAACTTTTCTGTTCCGAGAGGCCTTTGGCGATTCCAGTTAGGTTTTTTTTTTTTTTCCCGCCTGCCATCGCTATTGTTTTAAATCAGTCTGCCTGTATTTCCAATTTTTTAACCTTGTTAGGATTGTTTCTCCGCATGCTGGGATGTTGGAGGATCTTACATGTTATGTTGTCTTATTATTTCATGACGACTTTGTCTTATTTTTATGTACTTTATTGTCGTTGTTTGGTTTATATTGCTTTGTTAGCCGCTTAGAGTACTACATGTAGTAGATAAGCGGGATATAAATACAAGAATAAATAAATAAATAAATAAATATATATATATATATATATATATATAGTACATTGAGTGGTCAATGGGCCAAACACTTTTCTCAGAATTCAAGGCTTCTCAGCCTGAGCAAAATGTATAGCACATTTGTCAAGTGTTTTTCTGTAAAACTCCAAAGCTTGGAGAGCAATCCTTTTTCCTTTTTATTTGATCTATTTAGCAGCTAAAAGGGTGCTGCATGGTCATAGAAAGTAGAAAATATATTTGAGGTATTTACATAATCCTACACTATTGGTTAACAATTAATTCCCCTTAACAAGGAAAGCTAATCAATTAGCTATGGAAATTAGGCACTTGACTGTAATCTCGATCTGTTAGAGGGAATTCTTCCTTGGAGGGCGAACAAAAGCAGTCCTTGATATGCTAATATAATTAGCTTCTTTCAAGCTTCTAGCCACTGTTTTAAGAATGGTTACTCGGTATACGACCCAGGAGACGACTTTAGTTCTCCTTCATGACTATGATAGGGTCCGCGCAAATGGAATGCAGGACAAATTAATTTGTATACAAATTAATTGTCCATAAAAGAGGAGGGGATATGATAGGAATATTTTAATACCTGGTATACATATTAGACTGTCATTATAGATAAAATGGCAGTACATTGGTTCTATCCCTTGATTCAAACTGTGTCCTTTAATTCACCCTCCTCTCCCTACACGAAACTGTGCCTCAAAGCATTACCCTTGCATCTGTATCCTGCTTTTTTAACTTCTTATCAATGGCAGAAGCCCACCAAGAAGTCTCCCATCCGCCTAGATTCATGAGAAGACGGGAAGCGGTTTTGCCGATACGTCAACTCAGCTTCCCGGTCTGAGGCTTATCTGACAGCACAGTAGGGACTGCAAAGCCAGATGATGTTGCCCTGTAAGACTGATGCCTTTGCATGTCAATGAACTGTCAAGATGAATTGTGAACAATGTAACTCTTTGATGTATTCTGACTGTTTTCTGAGCACAGATGTTTCCTATTTTCTTCGCGATTGGGGCAGGATGCTCAGGGGATTTTTGTCTATAAAACCTGTACACTTTTGTATGCTCATTGCCTCAGCTTTCCGAAGCAAATTTCGGCTGAGTGCCTCTTTGCAAAGAAGTAAAGTTTCTCCGTTGCACGAAACTCTGGCGTGATTATTTCAACTCTCGGCTCAGGCGATAAGCGGCAGGTAACCCGGGGGTCGCATCCCTTCACTGGGAATGTTTAGTCTCTCTAAAAGAAGACTGAGAGGGGATATGATAGCTATGTTTAAATATTTGAAAGGATGTCATATTGAAGAGGGAACAGGTTTGTTTTCCATGGCTTCAGAGACTAGGACTCGGGGCAATGGCTTCAAACTACAGGAAAAGAGATTCCATTTGAACATTAGGAAGAACTTCATGACGGTTATTGCTGTTCGGCCGTGGAATATGCTGCCACAAAGGGTGGCGGAGTCTCCTTCCTTGGAGGTTTTCAAGCAGAGGCTGGATGGCCATCTGTCGGAAATATTGTGATGGGGTTCCTGCAAGGCAGTGGGTTGGACTAGATGGCCCTTGAGGTCTCTTCCAACTCTATGATTCTATGGCAAGGCAGGATATCACCCTTGGGTGCCAAGGTTGCTGTCTCTGCCAGAGGACATGGGGGACATCTCCTATGACAGCAGCCTTTGTGTTTTCTGGAGAGAGGGTGGGTTCCTTGTGTTTCCGGGGTATGTCCAGCCTTAGTGACTGGGCCCTCCTCTTCCTCCTTCTTTTCATCCTCCTCCTCCTCCCTCTTCTCCTCCTCCTCTCCTTCTTTGGAGGTTTTTAAGTAGAGGCTGCATGGCCATCTGTCAGGAGTCCTGTGATGGGGGTTCCTGCATGGCAGGGGGTTGTACTGGTGGATGTCCCTTGAGGTCTCTTCCAACTCTAAGATTCTATGAACCACCTGCTCCTCCTTTGCTTCCATCTCTTCTTCCTCCTCCTCTTCCTCTACCTCATCTGCCTCCTCCACCTATTTCTAGGTCTCTTCCTCGTTCTCCTCCCTTTCCCTTCCTCCTTTGGCTCCATCTCTTCTTCCTCCTTCTCCTCTTCCTCCTTCTCCTCCTCTTCCTCCTCCTCCTTTGGCTCCATCTCTCTTTTTAAAAAAAAACATTTTATTAAATTTTCTAAGCCTAACAGATTAAAACAAATACATTGCTTCCTTCTTGCCGTGTTACATAGCTCAAATAAAAGTATTTTCCCAATACTTCGGCCCAAGTGCTTCATGTTTTCATATTTGCTTGTTTCTTTTCCATCAAAATTATAGTCATTTTTCTTATCTCTGTCTTTATCTAATACAAAGAATGGGAGGAGCAAAGGCTTGCCCAGGGCAGAGAATGGCCAAAGCATGCAGTCCCCAAGGACAAAGAAAGGCAGAAGCAAACGCTCACCCAAGGCTGAAAAGTTCACCTCAATTTAGGCTGTCTTCCCAAAGATCCCTGCTTGTTTATTCCTTCTGTTCCCCCTGCAGGAAAAGCTCCTGGGGTCCCTCCTGGGAGCCTACAGACTGTTTCTCCTCAGACCCTGTGCTCCTCCCTTTTGCTCTCTTTTAGCACAGGGTCTGAGGGGAAACACTCTCTAGGCTCCCAGGAGGGACTCCAGGAGCGCGTGCCTAATGGCGCACAAAATCTCTAATTTTGCTCTTTTTATAACAAGAAGCAGAACTTTACGTTCTTCTGGCAGGGAAAACCATCAAACGAGACCAGGGAATGTGGGGTTGGCTTTGCTGTTAGAAATACTTTACTAGGTCTCATTATCCCACCTGCTGTAGGAAGTGAGAGAATCCTGTCCATGCAACTACACTCTACAGCAGGGTTGGTTACGCTTATCAGTGCATACGCATCAACATTATCATCTCCAGGAGAACTCAAAGACAAATTCTATGATGATCTAGCTGCCACTATCAAGAAAATCCCCGAGAAAAGACCAATAGCTATTCTCGGTGACTTTAATGCCAGGGTTGGAGCTGATTATAACTCCTGGCCTACCTGCCTAGGTCGGTTCGGCATTGGAAAGATGAATGAAAATGGCCAACGCCTGCTGGAGTTTTGCTGCTATTATGGTCTCTGTGTCAGCAATACATTCTTTAACGCAAAGCCCCAGCACAAAGTCTCTTGGAGACATCCAAGATCGAAGCACTGCCATCACCTCGACCTGATTCTTGTCAGGCGCTCCAGCATCTCTAGCATTACAATCACACACAGTTATCAGAGTGCCGACTGTGACACAGACCACTCCCTGGTGTATAGCAAAGTAAAACTGAAAACAAAGAGATTGCACCACCTGAAGAAGGAAAGAAGATCAAAAATTGATACCAGTAAAAGACCTATAACCAAGGAAAAGTGGAGGAATTCTCCCATATACTCAAGGAAGCTCTTCCTAGCCCTGCTGAAGATAATGCATCTAAACGTTGGGAACATTTTAAGAATGTTGTTTATAACACTGCTTTATCAGTATTTGGCAAGGAGACTCGAAAGACAGCAGATTGGTTTGAGGCCCACTCAGAAGAGCTGATGCCAGCTATTGAGGAAAAGAGGAGAGCCTTGACTGCATATAAAGCTTGTCCCAGTGAGCACAACCTACAGGCCCTGTGAGCTGTTCATAAAGTCCAGCAGACTGCCAGGAAATGTGCTAACGATTACTGGTTGCAACTGTGTTCTCAGATTCAGATGGCAGCTGATACAGGTAACATCAAGGGGATGTATGATGGAATTAAACAGGCCTTAGGGCCAATACATAAGAAAACTGCACCCTTAAAGGCTGTTTCAGGTGAGATCATCCAGGATCGTGAGCAGCAGATGGCACGCTGGGTGCAGCACTGCTCTGAACTATACTCCAGAGAAAACACAATAACCGAAGAAGTCTTAAATAATATTGAGTGCTTGTCTGTCTTGGAGGAGCTTGGCAATGAACCAACACTAAAAGAACTAAATGTGGCTCTGGATTCACTTGACTCTGGCAAGGCACCTGGGAAAGATAACATTCCTGCTGAAGTTCTGAAGTGCTGCAAAGAGATCATTGCCAGTGAACTGTATGAAATCCTCTTCCTTTGCTGGAGGGAAGGGGGAGTACCACAGGATATGAAGGACACTAATATTGTTACGCTTTATAAGAACAAAGGTGACAGGAGCGACTGTAACAACTATCGTGGTATCTCTCTTCTTAGTGTCGTCGGGAAGCTGTTTGGACGTGTTATACTGAAGAAGCTCCAGATACTTGCAGAGAGAGTCTACCCAGAATCACAGTGTGGCTTTCGAACCATCAGGTCCACTACTGATATGGTATTTTCCCTCAGGCAGTTGCAGGAGAAATGCAGGGAACAAGGGCAGCCACTTTTTGTAGCCTTCATAGATCTTACGAAGGCATTTGATATGGTTAGTAGGGATGGACTCTTTAAAATACTCCTCTGGGTTCCTTAACATCATTAGGTCTTTTCATGAGGATATGAAGGGCAATGTAGTTTTTGATGGCCTAGTGTCAGATCCCTTCAACATCCGAAGCAGAGTGAAGCAGGGCTGTGTCCTTGCGCCAACCTTGTCTGGGATCTTCTTTGGTATCATGCTGAAGTATGCTTTTGGAACTTCAACGCTGGAAGTAAGAATGTCCCAGAAATTAATAACCTGGAATGTGAACGGTCTGAACTCGCCAACCAAGCGCAGCAGGTTCGGCACTCCTGCAAAAACAAAAATGTGACTTAATCTGTCTTCAAGAAACGCACATAATAAATACGCAAGAGAAGTTCCTAGAAAACCGTAAGTTAGGAATTGCCTTTCCCTCCTCAAATCAGAAATCCAAGAAAAACGGGGTAGTAATATATGCTAAGCCTGAGATGCAACCAATGTTGATTAAGAAGAATGAGGAAGGCAGATGGATTATTATTCAAGCAACCCTTCAAACGACGATTGTGGGTATATACAGCCCAAATGACAAAAAATTGCAAGAACCTTTTTTTGAAGAGTTGCTGCAGGTTCTAGTACAATACGAAGATACCCCAATAGTCATTCTAGGAGATTTCAATGCTGTCAATAACCCAATTATGGACAAAAAACTACCACCCGGGAAAAAAAGGGGGGGAACGGGTAGATACTTTGCCAAAACCTTTTTTACAGTTATCTAGTATTTTGCAGATTCATGATATATGGAGAAAACGTCCAATCACTAATGGATTCACATTTTACTCTGCCCGCCACGCCTCTTTCTCCCGAATAGATATGATTTGGGCCAGTACAGATTTGTTACTCCAAACACAGGACATTGAAACATTGGTAAGATCATGCTCTGATCACAACCCCATTTTATGGTCTCTAAAGGGTATTAATAAAGTCAGGCATTGGAAAATCAATCACACGCTCTGGTGTGACAAAATGTTTCTTAGCAAGGCAGAGAGGGACTTGAAGACATACTTTATTATTTATTTATTTATTATTTATTTATTGCATTTATATCCCGCTTATCTTCAATTTTGAACTCTAAGCGGCTTACAACAATGGACTACATGTATTACAAAAGCAGAACAAAATACAATATGCATTAACAGACAAATAATACATCATTACATACAAATTAAAACCTAGAGGCACCTCAGCAAATCATTAAAACCTAACATTATAGGCATGACGATGGCGGAAAAAAAAATTAATAAAGATCGCCAAAGGCCTCCCGGAATAGATGGGTTTTTAAAGCCTTCCGGAAGGCCAGCAGGGACTCTGCAGAGCGCACTTCAGAGGGGATGGAGTTCCAAAGGCTAGGGGCCGCCACCGAGAAAGCCCGATTTCGAGTACTCGTTTTTTGGGCCTCTCGAGGGGTGGCGACCCGAAGCAAGTGCGCTCGCGCCTGCCGAACGGGCCGGGCCGAGGTGGATCGCTGAGCGATACGCTCTGCCAGGTAATCCGGTCCCAAGCCATGGAGGGTTTTATAAACTAAAACCAGGACCTTGAATCTAATCCGGGCCGCAACGGGCAACCAGTGCAGGCGGGCCAGGACTGGTGTGATGTGCTCATGACGACACCCCCCCCACCAGCCTGGCCGCCGCATTCTGGACCCGCTGCAGGCGCTGGAGGAGATTCAAGGGCAACCCCATGTAGAGAGCGTTACAGTAGTCCAGCCTCGAGATCACCAGCGCTTGGACCACTGTTCTCAGAGAGTTCGCGTCCAGGTACGGGCGGATCTGGGCGATCCGACGGAGATGGTAATAGGCGGACCTGGTCACCGATGCCACCTGGGACTCCAAGGTAAGCGCCGGGTCCAGGAGCACACCCAGATTCCGCACCCTTTCCGCGAGCTGGAGGGGGATCCCCCCCAGACGGGGAAAAGGGCCACCGAACCCAGACGGCGAGCTCCCAAAGAACATAACCTCCGTCTTCTCGGGGTTGAGCTTAAGCCTGTTCGCCCCGGTCCAGGCCAGGACGGCCTCCAGACACCCGTCGAGAACTTCCACAGCTTCCACAGCAGAGGTGTTAAAGGAGAGATAGAGCTGCGTGTCATCAGCGTACTGATGACAGCAGACTCCAAAACTCCTGATGACCCCCGCCAACGGCCTTACATAGATGTTAAACAGCATGGGGGACAGAGACGACCCCTGTGGAACCCCACAAGGGAGAATCCAAGGGGCCGATAACTCCCCCCCATGCTGAACATACTGGGGCCGGCCCTCCAGGAAGGAACGGAGCCAACTGCGAGCAGTGCCTCCGATTCCAATCTCAGAGAGCCGGTCCAGTAGGATACCGTGGTCGACGGTATCAAAGGCCGCTGACAGATCCAGGAGGACCAACAGGGTAGAGCAACCCCTGTCGGCCGCCCGGAGAAGGTCATCTTGCAGGGCGACCAAAGCTGTTTCGGTACCCCGATGAGGCCTGAACCCAGACTGGCAAGGATCGAGGCACTGCCGATCCTCCAGGTATGACTGCAGCCGGACCGCCGCCACCCTCTCGATCACCTTGCCCATGAACGGGACATTGGCGATAGGACGATAGTTTGTTAAGTCGTCCACCGCCAGGCCTGGTTTTTTCAGAATGGGCTTTACCACCGTCTCCTTCAGACGAGAGGGAAAAACCCCCTCACTGAAGGAGGCGGTGGCGATGACTGAAGCCCATTCGGCCATGGTCCCTCTGGCAGCTCTAATTAGCCAGGCAGGGCAAGGGTCGAAAGGGGTGGAGGCAGGCCGGCAATGCGCCATAGCCTTGGAGGCCTCGACAGCAGAAACAGGCCCAAGCGCATCCAACCGAGGCGATGAAGGCGGACCAGCAACTGGGGATGGCGGGGCAGGGCCACTGCAACCGGAGTCAAAGCCGGCACAGATGGCCTCTATTTTGGTTCGAAAAAAGGCTGCAAACTGCTCGCTACTGAACTCAGTAGGAGGAGGCCTAGCCAGACTAGGATTGTTGAGGTCCCGAACCACCCGGAAGAGCTCCGCCTGGCGGTTCGAGGCCTCAGCAACTCTCAGGGAGTTAAAGGATGTTCGAGCCTCCCTGATCGCGTTGGTAGAGCGACTAGTCTGGGCATCAACAGCAGCCTTACTTAACGCCGTCCGGGTTTTTCTCCAGCTGCGCTCTAGCCTTCTCCTCACCTGCTTCATTGCCCTAAGCTCCCCCGTGAACCATGGGGAGGGCCGGGCTCGGCAACGGAGAAGGCGCTTGGGGGCGATCCGGTCGATGGTGTTGGCAGCTGTTTCATGCCAAAGATTAGCCATTACCTCAGCCGGAGCGCCAGTCGTACCACCAGGAAGGCCCCCGAAGAGCTCACTGAACCGCTGAGGGTCCATAAGCCTCCGGGGCCGGGCCAGAACTGAGGGCCGAAGGTCCCCGCGGGGAGGGGCCGGGATCGCCAGGGAGAATGAGAGCAGGTGATGGTCTGTCCATGACACAGGGAGGGGAACAATGTCCCCCACCTCCAGACACGAGTCCCCCGACATGGAGGTAAAAACCAGATCCAGGGTGTGACCGGACCTGTGGGTGGGACATAAAACATGCTGGGACAGACCCATGGATGCCATGGATTCCATGAACTCCAGAGCTGCCCCAGAGAGTCCATCACCCGCATGCATGTTGAAGTCACCCACGACCAAAAGCCGCGGGGACCTCAGCAGTGCAGCTGCAATGAACTCTGTGAGCTCTGGAAGGGATTGTGCAGGGTTGCGGGGAGCTCGGTAACCCAGCACAATGCCAAATCTGTCCCGCTGTCCCACCAACAGGTGAAGTACCTCTAACCCCTGGCTAACCAATGTCGAGGCCCTGCTAACCAGAAAAGAGTCCCTGAAAACAATAGCGGCCCCTCCCCCCTTTTGACGCCCCAACCTTCTCACTCCCTCAACCTGATAGCCGGGCGGGCATAGGAGGGAGAGGGAGGCCCCCCCTCCGAGCCCACCCAGGTCTCGGTGATAAATGCCAGTTCGGGCTTCTCCTCCACGATGGTATCATGAATAATAGGGATTTTATTATGCACCGACCTGGCATTCATCAGGATACAGGGAAGGTTGGGGGCGCTGGTGGTAGGACTCCCGGGCACGTGGCAGAGAGCCGAGGGGTCAGAACGAGGGACAGGCACGAGTTGCCTGACCCGAGTTCTTCTAGTCTGACAAACCCAACGGCTACAAGCGTAACGCCCACGGCCCGACACCGTCGGTATATGAGCCCCTGCTAACATGGCGAAAAAGAAATAAAGAAGAAAAAAGGAAAGGAGAACGAAAAGAAAAAAAAACCTACTACTGCTTACAATACAAACAAGGAGATGCAGTACTTAAACTTCAAATCAGCAAAATGACAATAATCAACACTATACAATAACAATAGAACAAATAGGAACAATAACACAAACTATTGCAATTAGAAAGTACAAAAAAGCACTACAATCAATGCAAATTAACAGCAAAATACAAACTAATGACAACGAGTCACTGGACAACCCACAAATGACAAGCAATAGTTAAATAAACAAAGAATAATAATAAAATAAAATAGCAGCCAAAATCGAAATTAAACTAAAATTAAAATTAAAATAACACCGATATGGGTCCACCGTCAGGGCGGATTGAGCACACCTGGGGAGGGAGGGAGGGAGGGGGGAGGAGGGAGCCAAGGCCAAGTAGAAACTGGAAAAATTATCAGGAAGGCCAGGGAGATAGGGCTACAGGCATGGGGGAAGTCGCGGGGGGAGGGAAAGAAGCAAGGGGCCAAGATGTCCAACGCCCCCCCCAACCCCTGCGAGCCTATCCGCGGTCCCAATCCACCCAAACCCGTCACCCAGAGCTTCTTTCAGCGACCTTGAGTTGCCGCCGCTCTCCCTGGTGCCGGGGGGCGGATCAAAAAGTAGCCCCCAGCCCGAAAGGCAGCTGGCCAGCGGCTGTAGAAGTCCAATAGGGCAGCCCCGCAGAAAGACAGTTCCGCGGAGCGCCGGTGGCCGAACTCGCCACCCGAGTCTCCGGAAGATGATAAGGAGGCGAAGCATGTTGTTCTCACCGGCGGCCGAAAATGCCGTCCGAGCTTCCAGGATGGAGACAAAGGGAGGGCAAGTGTCCTCCACTGCGGCCGGTCTGCCGCCCGGACTACGGCTCCCACAGAGATCTCCACAAGCAGGCATGGGGCTCAGATGGTTAAGAGCCCATCTCTGGTGGCCGAAAGCCACCCGAGTTCCCAACCCGGCTAGGGGCCCACTGAAGCACAAGCAGCGGCGGCCGACCCGTCGCCCGAGAACCTCATCCGGCACCCCACGCGATAGTTCTTGGCGAGGAGCGAGGGTGGAAGGCATCCCC
The DNA here is from genome assembly GCA_023846285.1 of Phrynocephalus versicolor. Lineage (NCBI taxonomy): Eukaryota > Metazoa > Chordata > Lepidosauria > Squamata > Agamidae > Phrynocephalus > Phrynocephalus versicolor. The sequence goes on along the minus strand of JAHTLZ010001786.1, from coordinate 23,694 downwards.
ACAGACACCACCTGAAGAGCCGCACGCCGCAGATGGAAATGGCCGCGAGCAACCCCAGCCACAGCAACACAGCTCACCCTCTGCTTCTCCCCGCAGGGAAAACCCACAATGGCAACCACCACCTCATTCTGCAAGCCTTCCAGGCCGTTGCAGACGGGCCGGTCGCTCAACCTGGGAACCCCACGGGGGAGCACGAGGGGGGTGAACAGGGCTGGAAGATACGAGGGGGCGAGAGAAGTCCCAAGAGCCAGAGCAAACAAGCGTGGTGTAGTTTGCGTCCTCCGCTCGGTATCTGGGAGAGAGCGAGCTCGGCAGATGAAAGACGGGCTCTGCTGGCCCTGCGAAGTCCGGCCATCTCCCGAGAAAGGGCTCTGCTGGTTCGGGAGGGTCCGACCCGCACTCAAAGGCGGACACTGCTGACTCGGCGGGGTCCGGCCATCTCCCAGAAGCTTGCGACCAGCGAGCGGCTCCGGTGGTGATTCGGCAGCCGGCATGGTGTGCGGAGCGCGGCGTGCGGCAAAGTTCGTCAGGAGGCTCAAACCTCCGGAGAAAGATCGAAAAGGCAAGTCCTCCGCTCCCCAGCTCGCCCTGGCGAACCCAAAGGCATTACAAAAAGGTAAAAACTAGTTCACACGGCAGCAAAAAGAAAAATGACAGGAGAAAACCCAAGACGCTGAGGTGCCGAAACGCCAGAGGGCTGCTGCCGTCCGCCATCTTTAGTTGCCAGTAGGAGCAGGGAAGGAGCAAGGGTAGAGCAGGGTGGCTTCTCTGGGCCCAATCCAGCAGCAGCAGCAGCAGTAGCAGCAAAAGTGTCTGCAAGATGTTTGTCTGCCGAGGAAGCTGAAGGTCAGTGGGAAGCCTTAGATGGAAGTCCCTTCTCTTCGCCCCTCCCTTCTGGTCTTTATCCGGCTCTGCCCCCCACCCCCAGGTGCTTCTCTCACCAACACCCAGGAGTAGGAGCAGGGAAGGAGCAAGGGTAGAGCAGGGTGGCTTCTCTGGGCCCAATCCAGCAGCAGCAGCAGCAGTAGCAGCAAAAGTGTCTGCAAGATGTTTGTCTGCCGAGGAAGCTGAAGGTCAGTGGGAAGCCTTGGATGGAAGTCCCTTCAAGTTAAACTCTACGGAGGGTATGCAATCTAAAACTATTTGGGATGCCTCAAAGGCTTACTTCAGAGGCATAGTGATACAGTACATGGCTAAGAAAAATAGAGAAAGGAAATCAAAGACTGCAGAGATTTTGAGTAAAATGGAAGTATTAGAGAATAAACTAATATTAGACCCTGGAAATAAACAATATCTCAATGAGTTACTACAAAGTAGACACCAACTGAATTTGATCCTATCTGCAGACGTTGCACACAAACTTAGACTAGCAAGGCTAAACCATTTTGAAAATGCCAACAAACCAGGAAAATGGTTGGCCTATAGACTCAAGAAACAGCAAACCCAAGGAACGATCTTAAATTTAAAAGATAGTCAGGGACTGTACCAAACTGACCAAGCTTCAATTATGAAAATAGTTGAAGCATATTACCAAACCTTATTTAAAGGAAAACAGATAGACCCAAAGTTAATATATAATTACTTAGAGAAACATAACTTTCCACAACTTAATGAAAACCAAAGGAACTTAACTAATGCCACAATCTCCTTAACAGAGGTGGTTGATGCAATTCAACGACAAAAACCTAACAGAACACCTGGCCCGGACGCTTTGCCAGCTCAATACTATCAGAAACTCTCAAACACTTTAGCCCCAAAATTGCTTCACCTTTTCAATTCAATTTTGGAAGGAGAAGATATTCCAGACACATAGAAATCCGCCAACATAGTTTTGATCCCCAAGGACAGAAAACCAAAAGAGGTTATAGAGAATTATAGGCCTATAGCCCTTCTGAATGGGGACTATAAAATCTTTGCAACTATTTTCGCCACTAGATGGCGAAAAATTCTTACCACGTTAATTCACTCAGATCAGAGAGGATTCTTGTCAAATCGACACCTCCAGTCAAACATTAGAACCTTACTTAACTCTTTAGAGTATTACAAAATACATTCCCCAAAGCAGGCAGCTTTTATCTTTTTGGATGCTGAGAAAGCCTTCGATAATGTCTCTTGGTCCTTATTGAAATCTCAAATGGACTACTTACAATGTGGACACAGGATGCTTAGAGCAGTAGAACAGATATACTCTACTCAGAACGCCAAGATTATTGCAAATGGGTTCTCTTCCGAAAAGATTATTATACAGAAGGGTACAAGGCAAGGATGCCCCCTTTCACCGCTGCTTTTTATTTTATCCTTAGAGATTTTATTGCATGTGATTAGAAACACTGCATCAATACAAGGTTGAACAATCAGGGGGAAATCTATAAAACACAAGCTTTTGCTGATGATTTATTATTAATTTTGGAAGACCCCACACGGTCTATGCCAGAACTTCTAAGAACCCTAAAGGAATATTCAGAAATATCTGGCTTTTTGATCAACAAAACAAAAACTGTAATGTTGACCAAAAATATTTCTGTGACTAATATTCAAAGATTAGTGGACCTATCAGGATTCATGCACGTGAATAAGGCGAAATATCTAGGCATAATGGTATCCAATAAATGTTCTACCCTTATTGAGAACAATTATATCCCTTTGATTAAATCTGTAAAGGTAGACTTAGCTACCTGGGCCAAACTCCCGTTGTCACTTATGGGTAGGATAGCGGTTATCAAGATGTCCATTTTACCAAAGCTGCTCTTCTTATTTCAATGCTTACCCGTGTTATCCAATTTCAACATCGTGTCCGACTTAGAGAAGCATATTCGTATATTCATTTGGCAAAAGAAAAAAGCTAGAATTAAAAATGCTTATCTGCAAGATAGAACTACTTCCGGAGGTTTTGCATTGCCTAACTTGTTCCTGTATTATAGAGCAGCAGCGCTGACATGGATACGTGATTGGATTTCTATGACAAATGAAAGAATTATAGGCTTGGAAGGTCATGTTCTAGATAAAGGGTGGCATCATTACCTATGGTTTAGAGGAAATATTCCATCCCTGTTTAAAAAACATTGGATACGGAATGCCTTAATTAAAAATTGGTTGTCTGTTAAAGATCTATTTTACCCCAAGGCTCCTAAATGGTTATCTCCAATGGAAGCAATTAGAGGACCAGGCTCAAAGTTAGTTAGTAATACTTTAACATATAAACAACTTCTGTATGAGGACCAGTCTCTAAAACCTCCAAACCAGCTATCTCTTGAAGGGGTAAATATAGACTGGTGGTCTTATCAACAAATATACTCGCATTATAAGTTAGTGCAGAAAGAATGTGGATTCATGGTAAATGACAATGTCTTTGATAAAATACTGTCTGCAGGTGAGAAGAAACTGTTGAGCAAATTTTATAACATGCTGTTACTTGAAAGAACAAGTGACTTACAGGTTAAAGAATGTATGATAAGATGGGCGGAAAACTGTGGGCACTCCATCCACTTAGAAAAATGGAATATGCTATGGCAAACGATTAAGATGTTTCAATCCACCTCATATAAAGAGAATTGTTATAAAATGTTTTACAGATGGCATCTTAGTCTTCATAGATTATCCAAGATGTATAACTGTTCACCCAAATGCTGGAAGTGCGAGCAAGAAATCGGCTCTTTCTATCATATGTGGTGGACTTGCAAAAAAGCCAAACAATTCTGGAATATGGTTAAGAATTTACTAGACACACTGTGGGAGGTTAGGTTAAAACATACACCAGAACTATTCTTGTTAAATATTATAGATATTGAGGCAACATATGATCAAAAATATGTAATTAATTATATAATAGTAACAGCCAGAATTTTGTATGCCCAACTTTGGAGGAACTCTGCAACACCTTCAAAAGCCGACTTGAAAGGAAAATTATACTCGGCCATAGAAATGGACAGAATTTCCGGCCACCTGAAATGAGAAGATGAGGAGGTTCTGTCAAGAAGATGGCGGGAGTTACTATCTGCGTTGAAAGCCTTGTAAATGATGTTTGCGCTCTGAGATTGTTATCAATGTAAAGTGATCCCTTTTTCTTTTCTCTTTTCTTCTTTCTTTAACAATAAAAATAAAAATATTATTAAAAAAAAAGGAACTTCAACAGACGGTATCTATCTCTGGACCAGATCAGATGGAAAACTCTTCAATCTCTCAAGATTGAGAGCAAAGTCTAAGGTACAGGTGAAATGTTTGCGGGATCTCCTCTTCGTTGATGACGCCGCCATTACTGCTCACTCTGCCAAAGATCTCAAACAACTCATGGACCATTTTAGTAAAGCTTGCAAAGATTTGGGCTAGAAATCAGCCTGAAAAAAACACAAATAATGGGCCAGAATGTGGACTCTCCTCCTCGCATTACAATTTCTGCAAAAGAACTGGAAGTTGTCCATGACTTTGTGTATCTTGGCTCAACTATCTCAGATACACTCTCACTAGAGTCTTAGCTGAATAAACGTATAGGTAAAGCAGCTACTATGTTTTCTAGACTAACAAAGAGAGTATGGCTCAATAAGAAGCTGACAGAACATACAAAGATACAGGTCTATAAAGCTTATGTACTGAGCACATGTTATCAGAACAAACACGATACCTCAGTAGACAAATAGAACAACAGGATAAGGATTTGGAAACCAGGATGAATACCACAGAACCGCCAAAGAATACCACAACACCTTTCCCAACAAAGCTACAAAAATGGGAGATCACGATGACATTGAAGCATATATAAACACTTTTGAACGGCTGGCAATAGCAGCCAAATGGCCGCAGGACCAATGGGCATTAATATTGACTCAGGGGTTAACAGGGGAATTGCAAAGCATAGTAGACTCGCTGGAACCGAATGCGGCTTGTGACTATGCAACGGTAAAAAAGACCATTTTACTAACGTACAACATCTCAACAGAAACATATAGGAAGAAGTTCAGAGACCTCAGATTGCAAGCCGGAATTCATCCAAGACCTTTAGCACAACGGATGAGAGCAAACGTTATAAAATGGTTACAACCGGGGAAACAAACCTTTCAGGAGGCGATCGATGAAACTGTAATTGAGCAATTACTATCCACCGCGAGTATTTCCGTAAATAACTGGGTGCGCAGGAACAAGCCGAATAGCTTGGAAGACGTGGTGCAGCTTTTAGAAAACTGCGGTAACAACAATGATCGACCCTATCAGTCTCGCGAGATTCCCCCGGCGGAGAAGCAGCGCGACAAACTGATGTCGTCATTCGCAAGAGACAAACCACGAGGGGTAATCACCGCAGACCCCAAGGAGGATCTTCCGCGGAAAATGGAGCAAGCACCGACAACAAGAACCGCAAGGCCACCAAATGGAGGACAGATGGACAGGCCGTATACAACACTTGCACATGTAAACAAAGATAAGAAAATGGCTTATTTTATATGTGGTTCAATGGCGCATTTCCACAGGGACTGCCCATATAAAGACTGCGCGTGGGCAGCCTATCCCACCGGGAATGCCGAAAGACAACATGGACGAGAGGACAAGGGATGGGAGGTTAAAGCAATAGTGAATGGGGAAGAAAAAAGGGCGTTGATTGACACAGGGTGCACTCAGACCTTAGTGAAAAGTTTACCTGGGGTACCATCTAAGGATTGCGTCATGATACAATGTATTCATGGGGATGTAAAGAGATACCACACGATTTGGGCAAACATTACTGTAGCTGACGTTACTCATCGTTTGAAAATAGGGATAGTGCCTTCTTTAGCAAGGGAAATGTTGCTAGGACGAGACTGGCAGGAACTTAACCCTTTATTATCCAAACAGGAAAGCATGTGTTGCGGACCAGAACCCTCAGAGGAATACAAATGGAAGGAGATGATTGACGCTAAGAGAGACAGGGTGAGGTTATGGCAACAGGATGATGACACTTTGACAGATATAATGCAACAGATGAAAAGTGAAGGATGTATACAAAATGGGGAGGTGGGGTTTGAAATGAGACAAGGTTTGGTGTACTATATTGACAAGAATGGTACGGATGTTAGTTGTTCCTTATGGCTGGAGGAACAATATTTTAGCACTTTCTCACGATTTGCCAATTGCTGGACATCTGGGAACAGATAAGATGATCTCTAGGATAGAATCGAGATTTTGGTGGCCAGGATTGAGAAAGGATGTGGAAAATTATTGCAAAACGTGTAAAACGTGCCAAATGACACAACCTAAACCAGCTAAAGGGGGACAATTAATTCCCATGCCAATAATTGATAAACCGTTCCAAAGAATTGGTCTGGACATAGTGGGTCCATTATGCAAATCGACAGGAGGACATACTCACATATTAGTATTAATAGATTATGCTACCAGATACCCGGAGGCCATCCCATTGAGGACCACCTCTGCGAAATCACTGGCAAGGGAATTATTACAGTTCTTTTCGAGGATGGGTTTTCCTAATGAAATCTTGACAGATCAAGGAACAAATTTCATGAGCATGACCCTAAAAGAACTATGGAAGATACTAGATGTAAGACCAATTCGTACAACGGTTTATCATCCACAAACGAACGGTTTAGTAGAACGTTTTAATAAAACTTTGAAAACGATGCTAAGAAGAATAGTAGGGGAGAATCCTAAGACATGGCACCTCATGCTGGCTCCTCTGATGTTTGCGATTAGAGAGGTGCCACAAGCTAGCACAGGTTATTCTCCATTTGAATTGTTGTATGGGCAGAACCCGAGAAACATTTTGGACCTCATAAGGGAATGATGGGAAGAAGGAAATGATAAGGCAGATTGCACTGTTAAATATGTCAAGGACATGCGAGATAGGCTCAGAAAAGTTTCAGAACTAGCACTCATAAATAGGACCAAGGCACAGGTATATCAAAAACGCAGATATGATAAGACAGTTAAACCGTGACAGTTATCTGTAGGAGACAAAGTCCTACTTTTACTACCCGTGGAACATTCAAAATTACTAGCTCGATGGCAGGGACCCTACACGGTCCTCAGGAAGATAAATGACGTAGATTACGAAATATACATGCCCGATCATACTAAGAAAAAAGGTATATTTCACATTAATTTACTAAAAAAATATGAGGAAAGGGAGGTTTTCTGGGCAGATATAGAGGACGAGGATATGGGCCCGGATTTATGTGGAGAAACAGGACAGATAGAAATTTGCCAGGAACTCACAGAACCGCAATTGCGAGACGTAAAAAACATAGAAGCTGAGTTCACTGAAGTATTTTCACATATCCCAGGGCAAACCACATGGGCAGAACACCACATTGATACACCTACTGGGGCTATAGTCCGAGACCACGGTCGAATGTGGCTGAGACACCTGATACCAGTGATTGCAGAGGAAGTAGATAAAATGCTAAAACTGAATGTAATAGAACCATCGAATAGCCCTTGGAGAAGCCATCCAGTGGTAGCGCCGAAACCGGATGGTACCATTAGGTTTTGTATAGATTTCAGAAAAGTTAACAGAATTTCGAAATTTGACGCATACCCAATGCCGAGGATAGATAACATGTTAGACAGATTGGGGGAAGCGAGAGTCCTGTCCTCCCTGGACCTGACTAAAGGATATTGGCAGATCCCGTTAAGGGAAGAAGACAAAGAGAAAACTGCTTTCGCAACCCCAAAAGGGTTGTACAACAAAATATTCCGCTATATGCCTTTTGGGTTACACGGGGCGGGAGCAACGTTCCAGAGGTTAATGGACCGTGTATTAGACCCGTTCAGAACGTTTGCGACGGCCTACATAGATGATATAATTGTCTTCAGCGAAACCTGGGAAGAACATGTAGAACATTTAAGGCTAATACTAAACAGGTTAAGAGAGGCTGGACTACGGGTAAATCCCAAAAAATGTAAGATCACAAGGAAATCAATTGATTTCTTAGGATTCAAGGTACGACAGGGAAAGATTTATCCACAGGAAGAAAAAAATATATAAAATGTCACACTGGCCTGTTCCGCAGACTAAGAAGGAAGTATAACAATTCCTCGGTCTGGCCGGATATTATCAACAGTTCATAAAAAAAAATTCGTCCATTGCTGCTCCATTGACTGATTTAACCAGGAAAAATAGACCTAAAAGAGTTAGATGGGGTACCCTGGAAAATGCAGCTTTCGAAACTTTAAAACAGAAACTATGCTCCTATCCTGTCCGCCATGCCCCAGACTTTACAAAACCGTTCATATTGCAAACAGACGCTTCCAATAGAGGGATAGGGGCTGTCCTAGCTCAGAACATTGGAGGGGAGGAACATCCAGTTGTATTCATTAGCATGAAACTAAAAGATAAAGAAACGAAGTACTCTACTATTGAGAAGGAAGCATTGGCGGTAAAATGGGCGGTCAATACTTTGAAATACTACTATTAGGATTGCAATTCACCTTGGTGACTGACCACGCTCCTTTAACATGGCTTTCCCATATGAAAGACTGTAACCCTAGACTTACAAGATGGTATTTGACTCTACAGCCATTTGCGTTTAAGATACAATATAGAAAAGGTAAAGAAAATTCTAACGCAGATTATCTTTCCCGGCAGGGCCCATGGGCAACAGATTCCCACCCGCGGACAAGCCACTTGCTGGGGGGCGGGGGTGAGATGACAGACGCAGGCTCGTCCGTGGAATTACCAGAAATACAAAGTGAGGAAGAATCCTTGATTCAAGAAAGCCAAAAGAAGGAAAAAGACGACAAGAATTTAGAGGCTATGGGTATCAAGGATGAAGAGAGTGGAAAAGAACTAGAATTATGATTTAAACCTTCTAAGATTATTGAGGGGTTCTTGGCTGTAGTAAAAAGAGAAGTGACATGGGACATGTTGAAAGAAGAAATAGGCGGATTGAGTATAGGTATGGAGAATAAAGGTATACAAACTGATGGAAGAGGTGAAGAGTCCCAGATAGTAAGAGAGAGAGGGATACAGACAGATGATTGGAGGTTTACAAGATAAAATGTTACAGGTAGGAGGAAGATATGGGGACAGGACCGTTGGGATGTACTGGCACGTGGGGGTGCAGGTCAACAGGGACCTGGAGAAAATAGTGAGAATAGGCACACAAACAGAAAATAGAGTAAGTAGAATTCTATTTAGAGAGGCAAGTACACAAACGGAAGGGCTCGAGACAGGAAAGGAGGGAGGGGTCGCGAGAGGAGCGAGGGCAGTTAGAGACGTTAGGGAGGGGGTGCCCAGAAGAACGGATATTTAGAAGAAGGTGGACACGGGACTCCCTTTGCCCACTCCTGAAGGGATTCCCGGATTCCCTATGGGAATACCCCAACCGGAATATAAAGATAGAAAAGGAAATAATCCTTCTGGCCCGGTAGGATGGATCCCCGGATGGGGATGGAGCCAATCCCAAAACACTCAACACCACTATTGTGGGGGCAATTGCGGGAACCTCTCAGCAATGTCGATGAAAGCTCCGCACAAGTAAATGATGTTGGTATAAAAGGGAAAAATATTTTGTTGGAAAACTGTTATGAACCCAGTTTTGATGTCTCTGTTTTAACCCCTGTTAATAAAGAATTTGTTGCAAAAGAGAAACAAAAGCCAAGAGACAAAGAGTTCAATAAAGAAATGTTTATTTTACAAGAACCACAGCATCCATCTCGTGATTCTTCCATGAAATCAAAAGATTTAGATGGCGAACCCTTACACATGCCCGACAGGAAAGAAAGCTTAATACCTTCCATATGCACTGTCTTAGGTGAATATTCAAAATTACCTGACATGACAAAGTTCCAAATAGCATAGTCCTGAATTGAGCCGGAATCTCTAGCATGTACACTTTATTTAAACAGCGACGCCTACGCTGGCTTGGACACGTTGTGAGAATGGATGACGGCCGGATCCCAAAAGATCTTCTATACGGAGAACTAGTGCAGGGAAAGCGCCCCAGAGGGAGTCCAGAGCTGCGGTATAAGGATATCTGTAAGAGGGACCTGAAGGCCTTGGGAATGGACCTCAACAGCTGGGAACCCCTGACCTCCGATTGCACTGTCTGGAGGCAAGAGATACAGCATGGTCTACATAAATTTGAAGAGGCATTTGTCCAACAGGCAGAGGAAAAGAGGCAGGCACGGAAAGAACGAAATTTGAGGACCGGGCAAGAAACAGAATACATCTGTCCCCAGTGCGGTAGAGACTGCCATTCCCGAATTGGTCTATTTAGTCACACTAGGTGTTGTTTTTAGGATCTCTACTCCAGGCATGATACCATAGTCTTTCGAGACTGAAGGATGCCAATGGTGATGATGACAAAGAATGAGAGTAACAAAGTACAATGTTGAGCTAGCCTATTTAGTCTTAACCATATTATCAACAATCCTTCATATTACTAAGAAGCTTAAAGTATATTTACCTAGTTCAATATATAATAAACATACATTTGCATCTGTTGTCATTTAAAAGGTGAAGATAGCAAATTTGAGTTTTAAAATAGCCTGTCTAATCTGCAACATTTAGTATAAAATAAACATCATCAACCATATATATTTTATTTACTCGTCTAAATTCTATCAGATTTCAAATACTATACCTAATATAGCTAAGAATAATATTTTATGGGCTACTAACGAAAACAGTTGTATCTTGATCTCTCGATTTCGTATTGCATATCAAAGTTTCTTTTCTTGCCCAATATATTTCTCTTGGAGGTCTAACAGATTAGCATTTAAAGCTGGTAATCTCACTTCCAAATACGATGAGCAGATTTCTGCGTTAGACTGACCTATCTGGTTTGGCAAATGTTAAGTTAGCATAACAATAGTCTTAACTGATCTTAGCAATACATTAGCTAAACAACTTAGAATCATTTAAATTGGCTTAATATTTCAGACGATTTTCCACCTTTCCATTATCCCAAATCTTAGCAAAAATTAATAGCTTTAAATAATAAGTTTCAATACTGACCAAGCCTATCAAATTTTAAGACATTCAATGCTACTAATGAATATCCAGTTATTTCAAGTTGGTTTACACAATTCCATTATACAGTAGTACCTTGTATAAAGGAATTAATTCGTTTCAAATGAAATTCTGTTAAGCAAATTTTCCTTTATACAGATTTCCCATAGGAATGCATTGAAAACAGAGTAATCCCTATGGATTTGCCCCATAGACGATTCTGTTAAGCAAATTTCCCCTATCTCTGGAATTTTTTATATTGTACAGATTTTATGTTATAGAAACTGTTTGTTATATGAGGGTCCACTGTAATCCATTAATAGCTAATGGTGGTGTGTCTCCAATACACCAGACAACCAGAGACACCAGACACCATCGGCCAAACCACCAATTACAAAGAGAGGCTTTTTAAGTAATTGACTCATTAAACCAGAGATTCAGATTCCGAGTTTTGGTCTTTCCTGATAAATCAATTGCCTTCATGAATCATGCCGATCTGTCCATTCCGATCTTCTCCAGACTTGACCTATCCACTTCGTCTGTCTTGTGATGTAGCTGAGGCTTCCCAGGTAAAGAGAGATTGCACACTCCTCCTCTCCAAGGGCTCAATTCTCTGCTCCAGCTCCATGTTCCAAACAAGACCAAATTTGAGGCTCTCCCCTGACTCTTCACTATGTTCATGAGAAGATTCAATCTCCCCAGCTAGGCGAGGCTCCACATTCTCCACGCTTTCCAAAAACCCCTCCTGAATGTTTCTTGTAACGTTGCTTTGTGAATTATAACCTTGTAGGTTGGGGACAGTGTTCTGATCCAGCTCCTTGCTCCATTCAAGGCCGAGTTCAGAAGAAGGTTCAGTCTATCACATTCTGCATTTTGAGGAGCAAATCTGCAAATTGCTGATCTGTCATTGTTTCCCAGGCGATTCTACTCATTATGATCAGTTATAGGTCACCTCAAAGAGTTACTCTCTTGGTTCTACTGAGCTTCCAGAAGGGAGGGGTGTAGGAGAGAAGGCAGGGGAGGAGAGAGGGAGCGGGGAGAAGGTTCCAAGTCTGTTATCCAAGAATATTTTGAAAACATTAAACATTAAAATGTCCAAGGTTGGTGATTGCTGCTTTACTACTCAAACTGTCTTTGTATATATTAAGACAAAAGGAAGCTCCCTTTTCCTTCCAAGTGCTTCACCAGCCAAAAATGCCAAAAGCAAATAAATACACGGTGCAATATTATTCTCCCCTCGTAATTGTAGCCACCTTGTCGGGAAGAGGGCGTATTAAAGCTTGTTGAAGAAGGAAACCATCTAAGATATTACCAAGATATAACTCTCGTAGAGAGTTGGGGAAAAGCAAAAACTGTCTTACAGCAGTAAAGCTTCGTGATATCCACAATCATTTACATTTTGCTCCGGAGCTAGCAGCTAGGGACCGTCGCCTTTATGGCAGGCGGACTTTCCCCAACAGGAGATAAGGCTATTTCTGGAACTGCGAAGTCTGCTGCTGCATTCTTCGCAGCCCACAGATACTGCCTCTCTTCACCCCCACTCCAAGGGGACTTACCCTTTTTAGGGTCCTGTTTATCTGGAGAAATTCAGCTTGATAACCCGGAGAGCTTATCAAGGCGTCTCGCTGCAGCAAACCAGAAACTGGAAGTCCTTTGCCTCCGTCTCTCCCTCCTCCTCTTTCTTGTCCTCGTCCTCCTCCTTCCTTTCCTTCCCCCCTCCTTTGCCGCCATCTCTTCTTCCTTCTCTTCTTCAGCCTCCACCTCTTCTTCCTCATTTTCCTCCTCCTCCTCCTCTCCTCCCTCCTTTTCCTCTGCCTCCTCCTCCTACACCTCCTTCTCCCTTTCCTCTTCCTCCTCCTCCTCCTTTACCTCCATCTCTTCTTCTTTCTTGTCTTTCTCTTCATGTGCCTCCACCACTTCTTCCTCCCTTTCCTCCTCCTCCTCCTCCTCCTCCTCCTCTTCCTCTCCTCCTCCTTCCTCCTTCTTTTCCTCTGCCTCCTCCTCCTGCACCTCCTCCTCCCTTTCCTCCTCCTCCTCCTCCTCCTTTTCCTCCATCTCTTCTTCCTCCTTTTTCTCTTCCTCTGCCTCCATCTCTTCCTCCTTTTCCTCCTCCTCCTCTCCTTCCTCCTCTTTCTCTTCCTCTGCCTCCTCCTCCTCCTCCAGCATCTCCTCCCTTTCCT
>JAHTLZ010001786.1:0-10110 GCA_023846285.1 Phrynocephalus versicolor | reverse complement strand
TCCTCCCTTTCCTCTCCTTCTTCCTCCTCTTTCTCTTTCTCTTCCTCTTCCTCCTCCTGCTGCTGCTCCTCCAAGGTTCCTTCTGGTTCAGATCCTGGGCACCGGCAAGGCCCAGTGGGAGTGCCTACAGGTGGCGAATGTGTTTGAGAAACAGAGCAGTAGTAAGGGCTGCCTCCAGCTTCCCCAAGGCTATCACTGGCCTGGGATGGAGACCCTCCCGGCAAACAGGGGGGCATGATCACTGTGGCAGTTGGCACAGGCAAGTGATCCGAGGGAGCCATGGAGGCGGCAATGTTGGTGAGTGGCCTCCCTTCTGCCCTTCCTCTGTCACGAAAGCCCTGGGTCGGATCTGCAGAAATATTATCTGAACGAAGCCTGTGATTGTGGCCACCAATGGCTGCCCCACATTCAGGGCATTTGCTCTCTTCCATTGGCCGCCCGCAATGCCCAACGGTGTAGAAGTGGCCCTGGGGGCACATGTACCACTGCCCCTTTCCAAAGCGCATTGCTTCCAGGATGGAGACCTTCTCTGCCTCAGAGAGCCTTGGCCCCGAGTCTGGCAGCAGCTGCTCCAGCGTCTCCAGCAGGGGCCGAAGGAGCTCCTCTTGGGCCTCTGTGAAAGGCCTCTTCCCGCTGAGCATCCCCAAGGCCTCTGCGACGGTAGCCACCGCTTCTTGAGAGGAGGTGGAGTGGCTCTTCTCCCAGAGGCTCAGCCGCTGAAACACGTTGGCCAAGTAGGAGATCCTCTTCACCTCCCCCCTGCACTCCCGGAGCTGCTGGGCGGTGAAGGCCAGCCCTTCTTGCCTCCGGCACAACAACCAGGACTCCACCTGCCCGGCCTCCTCCTCCAGGCATGCTCTCCTCTCCTCCGTGCAGGTGGCCGATTGTTCTTTCAGCCTCTGGAGGCAGAGGAGGAAGCTCACAATGTTCTCCCAGTCCTTGAGGTCCTGAAGGGAAGCCGACTCCTGAATCTTTCCTGCCAGGGCAGTGGGTGCAAAACAGCTGCTGGCCTTGGACTCCGTCAACAATCTTCTCACCAACTGGGCACGCCTCTCCTGCAGCTCTTCCTCTGTCCCCTGGACCATCCGCTTGACCTCCTCAATTCTTTGCTGGGTTGTTTTGAGGATGTTGCTGTAGCGGGGGTTCCTCTGGATGGGGACCGAGCACCTGGGGCAGACCTTCTGCTGGATCTGCTGGGCTCCACCTGGGCCCGGCTCCCCATCCATCCAGCGATCCAGGCCCCCCACTTCCAAGATGTGGTGGCAGTCCTTGAGAAACACGAAGCGGGCATCCAGCTCGTCTTCGCTCCCAAAGAAAACCTCCGTCAGCTCGTCCCGGTGGCACACCCGGCACTTGGGGGGGCAGGGCTCCCCACACAGGCCCACACAGGGGTGCTTGCACTTGAGGGTCCTCGGGCAGGGCTTGTCACACCGGGGGCGGTTGCAGACTTCCCAGCACCTCCGCGTGCAACGGTAGTGTTTGCACCTCCAGCTGCAGGGCTGCTTGCAGGGGAAGCAGACCTGCCCACAACGCCTGTCGCAGCGGCTGTGGCAGCACCGGCTCTCACACTTCTTTCTGCAGGGAGGGCAGTTCTCGCAGCAGGAGCCCTGGCACGTGTGTGAGCACAGCAGCACGCGGGTGCACTTCTTCCGACAGTCTGTGTGCAGGCGGCCCTGGAGGCAGTCTGAACAGCTTCCCTGGCATGTGTGGCCACAATCCAGCTTCTGCTCGCACTTCACACGGCACCTCAGGGGCTCCCCCTGCCGGAAGCACTCTGTTTGGGTCACGTGGGCGCAGGACAGTGTGACTTCGACCCTTTGTTTGCAGCGGGCAGCTCGGCAGTCCTCCCCACAGTGAAGGGGGCACGGGTGGCTGCATTTCAAAAGCTGCTGGCACGGCTCCTTGCAGACCCAGTCGGCAGCAGGCAGGTGGCACGGGAGGGTCTGACTGTGCCCACACTTGGGAATGACTTTCTGCACTTGGAACTTGCAGGGCCCGCAGGGCACGCTGCATTTCCCGGGGCACTGGTGGTTGAGCTCGCACAGGGTTTTGCTGCAGGGGAACTTGCAAACATGCTGCCGGTGGTCCCTGTCAGTGGGATGGCAGTGGCGCCCACAAGGGTGGCCACACTCCAGCCGCACCTGGCACTTGAGTGTGCAGCCTCCGTCCCGGAGTTGGCTGAAGCCCTCGCTATCCTTCACGGCCGTCTTGGTCTCTGGATGGTTTTGGCACATCAGAATGAGCTCTTCCCCGAGAAGATCCTTTGCTTTTAGCAAGCCCACCATCCTTTTCCAGAGCGGGCTGCAGGCCGAGAGAGCCTCGAGGTTCCCAATACAGTAGAAGCCCTTCTTGGCCCGGGAGAGGGCCACGCACAGCCTGTTCTTGTCCCTGAGGAAGCCGATGCTCCCCTGGCGGTTGCTTCGCACCAGGGAGAGGAGAACAATGTCGTTTTCTTCTCCTTGGAAGTCGTCCACGGCGTGGGCGCTCACCTTCTCCATGTCTGCCTGCAACAGCAGAGCTCGGATCCTCATCACCTGCCCGTGGTATGGGGTGAGGATGGTGATCTGGCTCGGGCGATAGCCTTGCTGCAGGAGGTACGTGGCGAGTGAGACGAGGAAGGTGGCTTCGTGCGGGTTGCTGTAGCTCTCGGTGTCTGCGCTCGGGCTCTCTTCCTCTCCGTGTTGCACAAAGAACACGTTCCTCTCGACCCCCTTTGTGGAAACAAGAACAGGAGGAACTCGGGTAGAAGAGGAGGCACCACCAGGATCAAGAGATGCCCACATCCACCAGACAGACTGACAGACAGACACAGAGAGGGAGAAGGTGGCTTTGGGCCATTCAAACAAATTTTGGATGACTCCAGCAAAGGTTTTTTTGTTCACTGGAGGTCAAGGATGTAATAACACGGAGGTGGCCCTGGCGTATCCCTGTTGGGGTGTCCATTCTGTTCCCTGGCCTCCTCCTAGTTGTGAGTGCTGGTATTTTGGGCCACTTCTGAAGGCAGCCACTGCTGGGTCCTTGGCAATCAGAATTGGGCCGCAGCGTACCCACATCTTCTGGGAAAGAGGCCCTTTTCTGTTCCTGGCTGGAGAGCTCCATTCCCCCCCCCCCAGGGCTGCTGACGTGGAAGCCACGGCCTTGGCCCCTGACAAGCCCTGGCCCTAACCCTGGGGCCAGGGCAGGGCGAGAACCCTGGTTGCTGCCCGGAAGCAGGAGAGGACTCCCCAGGAAGCCGGTCTTCCACCTGAATGTCCTGCTGGGCATGTTGGGGTTGCATAAATAAAGCAGCACACAGCCGGTCAGATGCTTATTCCCTGGAGGAGAAGCCAGCGTCCAGAGGAAGCCCCTCGACCCTGGAGCGGACAAGGAGGCCCTTCCTTCCTTCTTGGCTTCCTTCTTGAACAGGGACAGTGCAGTCATCCCTGTGCTTGTACCCTCTGGTAAAAGGGAAAGGGAAAGGTTCCCCCCACTGCACCTGCGTGCTAGTCGTGTCCGACTCTAGGGGGCAGTGCTCATCTCCATATTCAATCCAAAGAGCCAGTGTTGTGCAAGTCCCTGGCCACGTGGCCGGCATGGCTGCAAGGAAACACTCTTTTACCTTCCCGCTTTTTTACGGCAGTACCTATTTATCTACTTGCATTCTACATGCTTTTGAACTGCTATGTTGACAGGAGCTGGGGTGATCAGTGGGAGCTCGTTCCGCTGCGTGGCACCCGGGATTCGAACTCCCGAGCTGCTGACTTTGCAGCCAACAATTTTTGGAGTCTAAGTCCGCTGAGCCACCACGCCCCTAGCCCATGCCCTCTGAACCCTCTGTGTGTGTGTGTGTGTGTGTGTGTGTGTGTGTGTGTGTGTGTGTGTGTGTGTGTGTGTGTGTGTGTGTGTGTGTGTGTGTGTGTGTGTGTGTGCGCGTGGTGTTTTCCAAAAGGGGACAGGGAAGCTGCTCTACAGCTGCTTTCTGCACTCCCCCGTCCCCACCTACCTACCTTGATGTTTTCATACTCGAGGACGGCCTGGTGATCATGCAGTTCCTTGTAGAAGCAGGGCACCAGGAGCTGGGAGATCTCTGGACGCATGCGATGCTGGGGGGTGGGGGTGAGAGAGAGAGAGAAGAGGGTCAATGCCACACATAGGTCTGCTCACTAGAGCCCTCTGTGCAGGAGAAAAGTCTCCCCATCAGGTGGGGAACAGGGAGAGGTGGCTGGTGGCCCCATTCTGGAGATTCCAGCTGTGCAGCAGCTCGGTAGACACACACACACACAGAGGAAGCTCCACAAAGCCCTTGTTGGCCAGGGAGGGTCTTCCATGCAGCCAGGGCCACCCTGGACCACTCAGCTGACTGCTGCCTCTGCAGGGGACCCTGGCATCCCATCAGCTGTGCTCCTCATAGGAAGAGGTTTTTCTGGTATGGGGCTGAACATTTTCCTATAGGAGATGAAGTCCAGTTCTGATAGACCCTGCCAAGGGTCAAGGGTGACGTGGGGACATGCAGCCCTCTGAACGGTTTAGGGCTGGGGATCTGCGTCTGCCACAGCCACCTCAGGCAATGGGAGGGGTCAAGCAGTTCAGCACACATGGAGGAGCAGGTGTCTCACCACCACCACCACCCACACACAGAAAAGCGTTGTTGAGATAATTCACCTATTGCTAGAGGGTGTGATCAGATGGATGTTTATCTTGCTGTAGGGACTGCTAGGGTGGTTTGCTCCTTTTTGACTGCGATCACACAATGTAATCCCTGGAGTGAACTAAATTGCTCCTTTCCGCCCGTCAGAGACTTCCCCTTTTCTGGCATGGGTTGGATCACTCCAGTTTGGATCAGTTCTATCTCATGTGATTGCTGGAAAACGAGCTCATAGGGAGTCTTCCTCCAATGCGCCTCTAATGTGCTGAAGTGGCTCCGGAATAAAGCCATGGATGTTGGTAATTGATGTTCCTCGCCTCTTTCCCGAAAAAAAGCAAATTATTTTTTTCAAAGGTGATTCTAAGGGCAAGGACAGGTCTCTCCCTGAGGTTCAAGCCCTGACAGGTGAAGGGAAACCAAGAGCCCAATTCCGACAGCAGGTCCTGCTGCCTCTAAGACATCACCTCTTCGTCTTCCCCTGCATCTTCTTAGGTCTTTCAAGTGAGGCAGTGAATAATTGCTGCCCTGGTACACACTTTTTAAAAATCTGTTTTCCACTTCCTTATCTTCTGCACTGAGGCTGACGAAGTTGTTTGTTTGTCAATATCATGAAGGGCCTCTTTTCTCAAACCCCTTCACAATGCTAGCAAATTGACTGCAGACCCAAGAGGATTGCTTGCGCCTGGGATGCCTCTGGACGTGGGGATCTCGCCCAAGGATGTCAGAGAAACCACAGACTCATAGAATCATACGCTTTGGAAGAGACCTCAATGAGGGCCACCCAGTCCAACCCCCTCCCCCCTGCCATGCAGGAACCCCTGTATTTCCAACAGGTGGCCATCCAGCCTCTGCTTAAAAACCTCCAAAGAAGGAGACTCCACCACCCTCCTTTGGGGCAGCATATTATTCCACTGCTGAACAGCTCTGTCATAAAATTCTTCCTAATATTTAAATTGAATATCTTTCCCTGTAGTTTGAGACCATTGCCCCGAGTCCTAGTCTCTGAAGCCATGGAAAACAAACCAGTCCCTTCTTCAATATGACATCCTTTCAAATATTTAAACATCGCTATCATATCCCCTCTCAGCCTTCGTTTTGGAAGGCTAAACATTCCCAGTTCCCTAAGCTGTTCCTTGCAAGAAATTTCTTCCAGACCCTCAATCATCTTGGTCGCTCTCCTCTGGACCCATTCAAGGTTGCCAACATCCTTTTTAAATTGAGGTGCACAGAACTGGACACAGTACTCCAGGTGGAGTCTGACCAGAGCAGAATAGAGTGGTACTATCACTTCCCTTGATCTAGATACTATGCTTCTGTTGATGCAACCAAGAATCGCATTGGCTTTCTTGGTCGCCTCATCACACTGCTGACTCATGTTCAATTTGTGGTCCACCAAGACTCCCAGATCCCTTTCACAGGTACTATTCTCCAGCCAAGTATCCCCCATCCTATATCTGTGCAAATCGTTATTTTTACCTAGATGCAGCACCCTACATTTCCCTCTGTTGAAACCCGTTCTGTTAGCCTTGGCCCAGCACTCTCTGGTAGTGTGTCAAGGTGTTTCAAAGGCCTTGGAGCTGCTCGCGACCCTGTTGAGCCACTTCCAGGCTGCTTCATATGTTAAGAATCCCCGAGGTTGGCTAGGCAGAGCTTGAGCTGGCAAGGTGGTCTCAGAGCCTGAGATAAGGATCTGGGGGGGGGGGGTTCCCTGGCTGAGCTTTCCTGCCCCCCACCCCCACCCCCGGTCCCCACCTGGTAGAGCAGCTGCACGTGAGGAAGCCGATTGTTGACCATCCGCTCAAAGAGAGAGACCCCCAGGCCGTACTTCTTCTCCAAGGTGTAATGGGCCGGCTTTGGACGCAGCTGGAAGACAGCAGAGGCAATCCGGAGGAGAGCCTTGTGGATTGGGGTGGGGGTTGGGGTTGTTCCAGGGCACTCCCTCTGGTTAATGCAAGGGGAAAGGAAGGACCGTGGCCTGCTGGTGGGGTGGGGGAGGGGGACGTCGGGGGGGGGGGGAACGGACTGGTGCCCACGGGGCTTCTTCCCACAGCCTCAGTTGCCTTTGCCCACGGGGCTCTGCTCAGCTCAGCACCAGCGGTGGCCACATCCACATTGCAGCTTGCTTGTGAAACCCCTTTCCCTTTCCGTTCCCCC
Source organism: Phrynocephalus versicolor (assembly GCA_023846285.1). Lineage (NCBI taxonomy): Eukaryota > Metazoa > Chordata > Lepidosauria > Squamata > Agamidae > Phrynocephalus > Phrynocephalus versicolor. The sequence goes on along the minus strand of JAHTLZ010001786.1, from coordinate 3,332 downwards.
CCCCCGCTCCCTTCCCCCTCAGATTCAGAACAGCGGGTGCCATCTGGGTTGGCTAGACTGCCCTGACCATATGACAAGGGTGGGCACGGCGAGAGGAGAAAAGGCAACCACCGGCCGCTGTGTGCATACGTGCAGGGGGTTGGCCCTTGTGTTCTCCCGCGGATTCACCCTTGTCATAGTATCATAGAATAGTTGGAAGGGGGCCTCTGAGGCCATCAAGACCACCCCCGGGGCTCCAGGCAGGAGCACCATTCCAAGGAGCTCTGCCTGGTGGTTGCCCAGACTTCTCCGGAAGGCCTCCAGCGTTGGAGCACTCGCCATCACCTCTTGAGGCCATTGGTTCCGTTGTCGTACTGCTCTAACAGCCAGGAAGTATTTCCCTCGATTTCTCTTAACTTGAGCCCATCGTTGCGTCTCCTGCCCTCTGGGATGATCGAGAACAGACCCTGCCCCTCCACTGTATGAAAGCCCTTCAAATATTTGCAAAGTGCTACCCTCTCTCCGACTCAGGGAAAGCTTTAAAAAACAAATACAAAAGAAGGACCACTGCCACCTAATGTGGTGCTGGGACTGGGCATGGATGACTCACACAGCCCTGCTCCCTCCCACCCTTGGAGGCGGCGGAGGTGGCCTGGGAAGGAACAGCCGCTTTGGGCTCACCTGCTGATGATCGCCAATCAGGATGAGATGCTTGCAGGAGGAGGAGAGTGAGGTGAGGACATGGGCCTCCAGGATCTCAGCAGCTTCTTCCACAATCACAATGGGAGGGCCAACACTCTGCAGCAGCTTCCTGTATTTTGCAGCACCTACGAGCGTGGGGGTGTGGGTGGGTGGGGGCAGGGAAAGGAGGCCCAGGTCTCTCTCTCTCTCTCTCTCTCTCTCTTATACCTACCTGCACATGTCTCATCTGGAGAACTGTGGATTACCATGTTTCCTGCACTGCTCTGGAATCCTTATCTTCTTTCTCACTTAAAAAAGGACTTTTGGCTGCACCCTTTCCTAAAACTTTCTGGGAAGTACCCTGTGCCCGTGTTCCTCGGGTTTCTTGCGCTCTTTCCCATGTTCTTGCTCTTTGTTTCTTGCTCGTTTGCTAGTCTACCTGATGCTTGATAGTTTCCCAGGGCACTTGCTTTCTCTGCAGAGTGAGTCCATGCGTGGTCAGGGGCACATGAGGCCCACGGGCATAGCAAGGATTTGGAGTGCCTGGGGGCAAATTTTGTTTTTGCGCTCCTCCTGCCACCCACCCACCCACCACATCGCACCCACCCAGCAACAGCGGCCCAATCCGGGGGGAGGGGTGGTTAGGCAAACAGGTGGACAGGTGTTTGTGTGTGAGAGAGAGCACACACGCGCCTTACACCTCTCCAGGGTACCCAGCGAAGCACAGCCACCTCTCAGAGGCTCCAAACAGTGCCCCGAGGCCCACGCCTCCGCCTCCCCTGTGTGCCCCCCTCCCTCCCATGGGAGGCCCGCCGGTTACCTGTGGTGGTCATCCCAATGACCCGACTCTGCCTGAGGATCCTCAGGTCCTCCTGGAAGCTCAGCATCTCCAGCTGGGCCGCCTCCTTCTCATAGTGTTTCATCTCCTCCGCCAGGGCTGCCTTCAGCTTCACCTCATAGGCAGCCACCCACCGCCTGGAGCCGGGAGGAGGAGGAGGAGGAGGAGGAGGAGGAGGAGGAGGAGGAGGAGGAGGAGGAAGGGGCATTGGGTCAGGCGGCCGGGGCGGCCGAGAGGCAGCCTGCCCCTCTTTCCCTCTGCCAGGTGCCCTCTTACACAGGCTGCCCAAGGACTAGTTGGGATAGCCATCCTGGGAGGCAGGACAAGGCGCATGGCAAGGCTTGGGACAGTGGGAGGCAATCCCCCCTCCCCCAGCTCAGAAGAGGCACTTTCCCGGTCCCAACTCTCATCCTCGCTGTCTGGGCTGGGAAGTTCCCGGAGTTTTAATCCAAAGGGGTCCCTCCCCAGCTCTGCTGTTGTCTTCTTTGAGTCTCTCCCGCCAACCCACGCATGATCATCCAAACAACCCTATGCTACCTATTGCCCGAGGGGCAGCAGAGCGGGGGGGGGGGCTTCACAGCCACAGCACATGCAGAGAGGGGTGCCTGTGCTCTGGGGGGGGGGGAGTGTGGGATTTGCCAGGGCGAGAAAAAGGTAGAGGACCCGGCATGAAGTGGCCCTCCCTCTCTTGAGTGACTCTTTCCAGAGGGAATGACACCCCCCTCCCCAGGTAGTGCCAGGGAAGTGGACGGCTGTGCTTCTCTCCCCCCCCCCATGACCTTCAGCCTCTGTGCCCCAGCCCCACCCCACGGGGAAGACTGAGGGAGTCCACCTGTAGAGGCGCCAGCGGTCCATCGGCCGCAGGCTCCAGACGTTGTGGATGGTGGCCACCTCCTCGTTGGTCATGGTGCCCCCTCCCGCCAAGAAGCCCAGCAGCCACGCCTGCGGGGTCCTAGAAGAGAGGGAGAAGTGAGGTTGTGAAGAGGAGGGGGGAGGGAGGGAGGGGAGGGAAGGAAAGGTGGCAGCTAGCCCGGGGTCTCTCTGCACCCGGCAGTTGTGGAAGGGGGCAAGCATCCTTGGGGGGGGGGCTCCCAGAAGCATCCTCTGGTGGCCCTCTTTCCAGGATCCGGCCCGGGGGTGGGGGTGGTGCTGGACCCGATGACCACCCCCCAAAGAGGCCCCCTGGCCACTTTCCACTTCCTCCCTCCTGCCGCCGCCGCCCTGGGACCTACCTCCTTTCCTCGGGCACAATGTAAGCGAATTTCCCCCGAGGGGTCCTGCCAGGCGCCAACTCTTCGTCCTCATCGTCATCCAGCCACCTCTCATCCCGGTGGTACTGGGAGAACTGGGTGTGGTGGGTGGCTGCCCAAGAAGGAAGAGCGCAGGGAAAGGGCCACCGTGAGCCACAAGGCCTCATGGGCCACAAGACAGGCTTGCACTGGCCTGGGGGGGGGGGCGGTGCCACGTTGCCCACTTGGAGGCAGGGGTGCCCTTGGCTACAGGCAAGGAGGTCGGGTTCCAGGGTTTGTTTATTTATTTATTTATTTTTATATTTATATCCCGCCGGATTTTCCTAAAAGGAACTCAAGGCAGTTAACAGATATAAAAATTCCATCATACAGACAACAACAAAATTAATCAGTTCCAAGAATAAATATAGGCAAACCAAGCAATAGCCTAAAAAAAAGAAAAGCTAACAACAATCAGAAAATCAGAAAAAAGATACTACTACTACTACTACTACTACTACTAATCAGGAAAGAGATACTAATAATAATACTAATGTATGATGTTATACTATAATACTAATGTGCGGGGGGGGGGGCACTGGGAA
>JAHTLZ010001784.1:0-16957 GCA_023846285.1 Phrynocephalus versicolor | reverse complement strand
CAAGGCAATGTTCCAGAAGGCTTGCCCTGTTGTTGGAAGGATAAGAGGCTTGAGCTCTAGGATATAAATGCTGGTACTGCTGTTTAGGGCACTATTAGCATTATTAGTTTTTCCCCCCTGCTCTGAGATAGCCAGACCTTCACTAGCTGAGGTACATAATGGAAAATTGGCTGGCATTGTCCCATCTCTTGCTTCTGCTTAATATTAGTTGCCCACCGTTTAATTTGAGAATCCAAGAGGGTTGCTAGAATGTATTTCCTTTTCTTTCATAATGAGGCAGACCTGTAGTGGAGCAGCTTCTTTAGCCTGATGGCCAGAAAAATGCTGTATTCTCTCTATAAAATCCCGACCCACATAGACTCTGCCCACATTATGCCCTTCATCATGCCAGCCAAATGCTGGAACATTGGGATCACCTGGCTAAGGATTGCTTTTCCTCCACTAAGGACCCGTGTTGCACTCTCAAAGCTTTGGAGGACATTGACCAATTGATGTGAAAAGTCCAACTTTGCCCACAGGAGCAGCCAAACCAATGGAAGTGCCAAATCAGGCAGTACCCTTTGCTGCACCAGCACTCTTTCAAGTAGGCAGAAAATGGATTTCCATTGAGTTGCCACATCCTGGATTAGGTGGTGTAGTGGCAATCTAAAATATCTTGCTTCTGCTGCAACAGCTTACAGCCCTGGACACTGTGGTGAAATGCCACATCACCTTTCTGGCCAACTCAGTTATATTAGGTATGCGAGTGTCTTCCATAATGTGCAAAGCACTCCGAACAACTATCTTGAGAGAGAGGGCCCAACACAACACCCTTTTCATCCTTCTAGCCTGCACCTTCTAGCCCACCATGTTAGCCCCATAGTCTATGACAGACTTTATATTTCTTCAAGGCTGCAGTACGTTCCTCAAAACCACTTAAATATTGTGAGCTATGTACAGTAACTGCCCCCCTTTTCACAGCCACATTCAACTAGGCCCAACTGTGTATTAGAGATGGGCACGACTTAGCGGAATTTCCGTTTCCGTTTCCGTTACTCGGTTCCGTTACTCTACGGAAACGGTAACGGGAATTACTCCGCCAGACTTCGAGCTCGAACCGACAAACGAACAATTTTGTCTGATTTGTCGTGCTTGTTACTTGCATCGCGCGATCGCGCGCGATGCCAAGCGGCACAGAAAAAAAGTTTTTAAAAGTTAAAAAACCCGGTTCCCGCCCAAAAAGCAGGCGGAAATATGCCTGCAGTGCCTCAGGGCACCTACCAGAGGGGTGGTTTCTGGAGGTCCCCGGCCTCCCCCCCTCCTCCCTCCTGGGCTGCTCTAGTGGGACTCGCCGGCGCCGCAGGCTCTCAGCAGCAACAAGCCGCACGGCATGAGTCTCGCCGCCGGCTCAAGCAGCACTGATGGCACAGGAAAAAACTTTTAAACTCTCCCCCCACCCATTCCCGCACGGCACGAGTCTCGCCGCCGGCTCAAGCAGCACGGATGGCACAGGAAAAAACTTTTAAACTCTCCCCCACCCATTCCCGGGCCAAAAAGCAGGCGGAAAATGCCTGCCGTGCCTCAGGGCACCTACCGGAGGGGGGGTTTCTGGTCTGGAGGGGGGGTCCCGACCTCCCCCCCCTCCGTCCTGGGATGCTCTGGTCTGGTGGGACTCGCCGCAGGCTCGCCCGCCGCAAAAAGCCCAGTCTCGCCGCCGGCCGCCAAAGCGCAAGCAAGCGGCACGGACGGCACAGGACAGGAAAAAACTTTTTTAAACTCTCCCGGGTCTCCCCCCCACCCATTCCCGGGCCAAAAAGCAGGCAGAAAATGCCTGCTTCACTAAGGGCGCAGGGCACCTACCAGAGGGATTGTTTGGAGGGGTGGTCCCGCCTCCCCCCCATCCTGGGCAGCCGGACTTGAGTTGCCATGCCATGCGGTGCGGGTGGGGGATCCAAAATGGGGCGGCGAACGCAATATTGTTTTTGAAATCGTGGATCGTGGTCCAAAAACACACAAGCACAACAGAAACACGCGGAAATTTATAAACTGCCAGATTTTTCACAGTAGCAGTGGGTTTTTTCTTGCAACAAAATGTCTCTCCTCTCCTCCTCTGTCCTCCATTGATTTGATTTGATTTTATTTTATTTACACCTGCGCAGTGCGCAATGATGGGCTGGCCCAGTGGCGTGGCCAGCCATGTGGGAGGGGATGACCATGCAAATTTTTGGAGCCATCCCACCAATCGCATGGCCACTTGGCCATGGAGACTTCTGGGATGTGCCAAAAAGCCCCCTAAAACCTGCCCTAGCCCCCTAACCCCCTAACCCTAATCCTTGACTCCTTACCCATACGTCACAGACTGTCTTCTTAGTGGGTCAGAGAGGCACCCAGAGGTGCAACCCAATAGCCCACCGTAACCTTACCCGTCATTAGCCTAACCCTAGCCCTAACCCTAATCCACCTTAGCCCATAGCCAGATCTACTTGCATTGCACTACACACGCAAGTACGATTCCCTTCTTTGTGGGACATGGCAGGTGCGACACACTCGTACCAAGGGATCAGGTACTTGAGCAGGTGTCACTGGCACTGCCTGCAAATGGTATGCATATCCATATGGTTATGCATGCCATTTTGCAGCAGCAGCAGGTGAGGAGGGGAGACCCCCATGTTGAGGGGTCTCTTGGAGCCTGCTGCTGCTGTCCCTTCCTAGTGGGTGAGGATAGGAGGCACCCACGGGTGCCTCCAGGAGCCCACTTTCCCTTTATAGTGGGCCAGAGGAGGCACCCACCCCACAGAGGTGCCTCCAGGAGCCCGCTACCCCCCAAAAAAACCAGTATAACGATAACAAAAAAACGAAAAAACGAACCGACTAATTTTTGCGAAGTTTCACGAAAAACGGAAACGAGCCGAAACGGACTGCCTCCGACACACGACAACTCGAAAACGTCATTTTCCCGAGTCGTGCCCATCTCTACTGTGTATTGACTTTGTGTACTGTTGTTTCTGCCTCCCATCATTGCTAGTAAGGTATAGATAGGCATTGTTTGTACCCTGGATGCTCCAGATGTCACTTATCAAATGTACCTCCTATGTCCTGGCCACCTGCAGCTGTATCAGTTATCGCATGCCCCAAAATAAATGGCAATTGGTAATGGCACAGTAGTTAAATGCCGTGGCACAGTGGTTAAATGCCTGTGCCACAGGTAAAACTGTGCTCACAACCTGGGGTTCAATCCCAGGTAGCAGGCTCAAGGTTGACTCAGCCTTCCACCCTTCCGAGGTCGGTAAAATTAGTACCAAGCTTGCTGGGGGGGCCAATGTGTAGCCTGCATACTGTAATTAAACTGTGAACCACCTGAAGCCTACTTGAAGTGGTAATGGGTGGTATATAAGCATAACAGTTTAATGGGTGCCAGTTCTACCACAAACCTGCGGGAACCATTGTTCTCCACCAAGGAGAATGGTTGGTCATCCAGGGTTATTGTCTTGTGTCGGCAATGAATAGTCCTGGATTTTTCATGTTTACAGAAATTCCCTTGTACCCCTCCAAGAGTAGCTTGAAATTTATTTTTGAGATGTGGGTCTGGCATTTTCTGCCTCCCACTTATTTGCTCACCTGTCTCCCTGTTTCACTGCACTGGTGACTTAATGTCTGCCATTTTATGGTGGATCTTATCTTCTCTATAAGGAAGCCATTTGCCAACACAATACACACTCCATGTGCCTGCAGCAATGCCCTGTGCTGAATATTCAGGTGACTGAGCATGCTACTGTTGCTGACAGAGCTGACCGTATTAGTCTGAGTGCTCATGCCATCCTTGACCTTCTCTTGCCCATCAGTTCTTCTGGAGAAAAATGTTGTCTTCAGCCTCTTTTTTGATCTATTGCTTGTTGCCAAAAAGGCATCACTGTAACATGTCTGAGGTTCATGCTTGTCTGTCCCTCCTTGATCCAGAAGCTTACCTGTCCCATCCTTGGCATGCATGTGTGCATGCACATACACACACCCTCTACTGCTGCACTTTCACAGTGTCAGTGCTGATCAAGGGAGATGAGTGTCATATTTTGTTTTGGGTGCTCATTATAGCAAATTTTGGCTGTCTTTTCCCTCTCCCTCTCTCATTGCTCTGAGACACAAAATCTATAAATTTAATAGATCTGTCTATTGTATATAATAAACTCTGATTCCCCTGTCTGAAATACCTCTGAGGGACCTATGCCTCATATACTATTTCTCTGTTGATTTATAACATATTAATCTATGAATCTAATCTTATATTTTATTAAGTAAAAATATAAATACAATACGATGCAATGGATTGAAATGTAATTTGAGAATCCAGAAAAGGACACAGAGAAAATTGCTGCAGTGCAGGCTTGTACCAGAGAATAACCAAATTGCAAATGTGTATGGAATTCATAAGAAGCTATGTGCACATTTCAATTGGAAAGAACCAGTGTGGAAAAAAAAGCCTTCTGGTGTCAGTGCCTGCTTCTATATTTCATTGGTTCAGACAGTCATCATTTACAGGTCTTATTCTCACCCCAGTCCCCTTCATTTGGGAAACCCATGACAATTCTATCCAGAAGACATTGAGTTCTCTGCACTCTTGGTGCCAGAATATCAGTAAAGTTTCATTTCTCAGGAAACCACTACACAATTCTTGACAAATGGGTTTCATTTCCACTTCTGCTTCTAGAAAGCAGAAATCTAGCCTGTTGCTTTTTGATCTCTAGGAGTAAATGAGCCTCTGAATGTTAGGCATTATTATTACAAATGCAAATATCTTAAACTGTCAGATTCTAATTCGTATATATTTGAAATTATTCACAATATGTCATTATTTTGTTAATTCTGAATATTTTAAAATCCAAATACACATGTCTCCTTTTATTGCAGTAAATTTGAAGCCCTGATAGTTCAAATATTTCATTGTTAAACCATGTCATGTAATCCCTTCAAGTCCTGCTAAGATAAGATAAAACCTTTATTGGCATCAGTAAAAGTAGACCATGGGCATAGTACTTAATCAGGTAAAAACATTTACAGGAATCAAGAGGTCAGAAAGGTGTTACGCATCTCACTGCAGCAGTTTGTCTCCTGACAATAAAACCAAGGAAGTCAGCAACTCTTTCCACCATGTCAGTCATCTCAGCCACTAGTATATAACGAATTTTATCTGGATCTGATACCATCTCCATACCAATTTTAATAAGATCCAGGCAATGAACCTTGAACAACTGTTTGAGTAAAGCTGGCAGTACAAAACTATATGAACATAAGTTTCCAAAAATCCTTGTTCACATGAACAGTAGCTTTCATAATAGGTAGTTCCATTAAATCTGCTGTTATAATATAGCATTAGGTATGATGTTACAAACATGCATCAAGCCAAAGAAAATGCAGACATTTGAAGGCATCTGACTGACCCATTTTAAAAGGAGTATGGAAGACAAGGAAAACAGTATTTATTGGTGCCACTACAAAGGTCCCGGAATTCATTATGCAAGAGTCTTCTTTCGATAATTTGGAAAGCTTGCTCTTGACTTAAAGATCCAAGATAGTCACTATCTGTACAAATTGATTTCAGTTTTTAAAAAGGGCTCTTGACATGAAAGGCCCAATAGAGTCCAACAAAAGTTGATATAGTAAGCTATCCATGTTTCAATTATAATTAAAACTCAACCAAAATTTGAACAATCTCAACCAAGTCACAGTCAGTACTAAGGATACCTATATTAGGTAGTCTTAACTCTTTGTGTAAGGAGGATTGCAGCTGTTCAGTTGACTGATTCATAAGATTTGCCGAGATTAGAATGCCATGAAGGGCTTGTCAAATAATTTTGGTAAGTCCTGCTGTTTATGATATACTTCGTATTATGAAGTAGAGATGGGCATGACTTAGCGGAATTCCCATTTCCGTTTCCGTTACTTGTTTCCGTGACGCAACGTCTTGCCAAAAGACGTCTCCGTTGATTTTATTTTATTTTTTTCTTAATTTATTTTTTTACACGTGCGCAATGATGGGCTGGCCATGGGATGGGACCATGCAAATTTTCGGAGCCATTCCACCAATCGCATGGCCAGGTTTTGACTGACACTTCTGGATGTGCAAGAGGGCATAAAAAGCCGAGGCAGTCCCAGTCCGTCGCAGTCTGGGCTTGGATCTTGGTGTGGAGGGTGGTCAGGGCTGGATTGCTGCGCTCAGTCTAGTTTCGATTTCACGGTCGCGGTCTCGTTAGGCAGGGAGGGAATTGAATTGAATTTTCCGGAAAAAAATAATAATTTCTTTCATTCCCTGTGGGGAATAGCAACGCAGCGTTTATTCTTTTTTGTGTTCTTCATTTTGGAGGAAGATTTCCTTTTTTTATTTGCTTATATTTGCTTCAAGGGGGAGGGAAGATTTGAGTGGGAGCGGGAGGGGAGGGGAGGTGCTGCGGATTTATTTCGAAAATATATTATTTTATACTACCAGTACCATACCATTTCTTTTCTATACCAATTTCCCACCAAGTTCATTTACTTGGCCAAGGTCCTTTTACCCTGCGCCTACAGCTTTGCTGCTGTGGCGATTGGGGTTTGGGAAGGGAATCAAGCAACCCTACCCTACCCTAGTAACAGTTTATAATTTTATAATACTACCATTTATTTTCTATTTTCTAAAGTGTATTAGCAAGTGGCAAGCAACAGCCAAGGTCCAGTACTAGTGCTTAGAAGGGGAGGCTGGAGGCTGTGGATTAAATTATTTTAAAAATATACAGAGTACAGACTGGGTAGGCAGAGTTCCCCTCGCCAACCAGTGCACTCAAAGTTCTCAAACACATTTGTTGGCAACAAGCCAAGGGCACCCTCCTCTATAGAAAATTTTACAATTACATTTTACTTACTTACTCTTTCACTTGTCCAACACCTCATTCATTTATTTGCAGTCAGGCACTCAAACAAACATATTTGTTGAAGGGCACCAACCTCTATAGAATATTTTTTTACAATTACATCTAGAAGAACTTAAAGTTCACTTAGTTACTTGCCCTGTACACCCCTTCTACTAGCTTCGTTGTTGTGCTGTTGTGTGAGTCAATCTCTCACTCATTTATTGGCACTGCAGTCTACATACCAGCAGGGTTGCATTGGCTTTGGCTTAATTGCTTGTCCTTAAGTGTGTGTGACTGTGAACTGAAGCCAGAAGGACCTTGGAGATGGGGGGCCAATTTGAGAGGAGTAGAGTAGACCCCTCATCCAGATTTGGGGAGGAACGGAATGTCTGTTTCTCCTGCTGCCTCTGAGAGAGGTGGAGGGGAGATGGGATGGATTCAAAACCAAACAACAAAAAAGTATAACAACAACTAACAAGGCACGTCAGCCAGACCAAGTAGGGTGGCTGGCTGGTTCAGCATCAGCAGATTTAGCAGACCAAGAGAAAAAAAAGAAATGCATTCTTTCTGCCCCACTTTGTTTGCTTATATAGGATGCACTAGCCTTGTTGTGCAGCAGCAAGTCCATCACCCAGACCAGTTTAAACTGTTTTTTGCCTGCTCATTTGCGGGACCAGCGCCTGCCCGCCGCCCGCCCGCCGCGCGCCCGCTTGCCCCTCCCGCCCTGCCGCTGCTGCCGCCCACCCATGGACCCCTGCCACCGCCGCCCGCACTGCGCCCGCAGCTCCCCGCCCCCGCAAGTCTTGGCCGGACATCAAATTGCACGAAATCACGGTAGAAACTACAAATGAAAAAACGAAAAACGAAATGACTAATTTTTGTGAATTTTTGCGAAAAACGGAAACGAGCCGAAATGGACCTGTCCCAAAAAACGACAACTCGAAAAAAAAAATTCCAAGTCGTGCCCATCTCTATTATGAAGCACTGCTAAAAACTGTGGTACATGAACAATGAACACTTGATTGTGTTGGAGAACAAAAAGTTCTCTATCTTGGGGCCTTTTTACACGACCCCTAAGATCCACTGGTCCCTTAAATTCGGACCAGAGATCTTGGGGGTTGTTGCTGCTGCTGCATCCCCACCCCCTCCGGAGAGAAAAAAAGGAACAAAAGAACACAGCCTTACCTCCATGCTGGTGGAAGCTGCTTCCAGCCCCGTCGCGTCATGATTCCTGCAGGGCTTTTTTACACGACCCCTAAATTCCTGCTCTTAAAGGGACAGGAGGCAAAACAACAACAACAACAACAACAAAAGAAGAAGCAAGGAGAGCCCGGCAGATCCGGATCAAGATCTTTCACCCTCCAAGAGCAGGTACCTGAAAGGTGCGCTGGAACGCGCTTAGGTGGGCGGGGTCGCACTTAATTGTCTGCAAACTCCGGAGCTGGTGGGAAACATTTTTAAGCTCTGGAGCTTGCAGCCATTTGCGGCGGAGTTTAGGGGTCGTGTATAAACACCCTTGGTCAGTTTATAGTTTCCATTCCCACCTCATAGTTGCCAATACATGTGCCCTTCCTCTGTTTTCATGGAGTATTGCGTTATAAAACTAGAACAAAATATGTGTCAGGGGAAAAGAGTTTAGCAAAGTTTATGTAGCCCTAATGTTGCAAGCTCCAAAATGGACAACCCCAATATAAAATGCATGCATGGAAATATCACAAGCCATTGGGCAAAATCTTATGATCTAAAAACAGTTGCTAGTTCTGAATCAACTGCTAAATAGTAAGCTAATAAATGTATAAATCCCATTATTCAAAGGGCCTACTCTAGCTGGATCCAGAAATTGGATTTAGGCCATATTCAGCTCATTGAAATCAAAGGAACACAGACAGAGTGGAGAAAGACAGTCACCTAAAGCCAAACTACTTTGGAAATAAACATATTTGAAAGAAGATTGGACCTTCAAATTCTATACTATATTTGTTAACTCAGAACCAAAAATGGCCAACACAATTACACATATTGTTGCTTTGTTTATTTTTTTAATCATTGTAAGCATCAACAGATTTGGCTTGCTTTTGTTTAACTTTTGGCACAGTAAGCATGCAATGAAAGTTACAAAGAAATCAGGCAGTGATTTTGAAGTGAATGTTTATGGATTAAAAAACATGAAGGTTGGCAGTCCCTTGACTTCAATATTAGTTCTCTTGTTTTGAAATCACAAGGTCTTTTTGCTCAGCTAGCAGCAAAATCTCTGAAACACAGATGGCACAGCACTGTTAAATACTTTATTGTAATTTAGTGGATCTTCCCCCGGGATTTGAGTTGAGTATGAATGAGCCGTTAAAAATTAACAGTGTAACATATATGCGAAAAAAATCAACAAAATATTCCCACCCTCCAAAAAAATGTAATATGAGTCAATTTCCATTTGTTCGTGAATGAAATATTAAAATCTAACAGACAGAATGAAAACATAGTATTCACTGAGAAGTGACTGTGTCCGGGAAGTCACAAATTGACAAAATGAATTAACTGTCAAGGTTTATATTACTATAGGAATTACGGAATGGAGTTGTTAAAGTCAATAACTAGACATTGTAAAGCCCCTTTTAATTTATCCCATTATTATTATTATTATTATTATTATTATTATTATTATTATTATTATAGGCACAGTCTGTGGAATCCCTCCACGCCAGCATGTTGGGTATTGTGGTTCAAAACAGTGATGTTTAAGCTCTGGGTAAGGCGACCTAAATATCACATAGAAAGAAGCAAAACAGATATGACAGGCCAAAAATTCGACTATGGCATTGCTCTCATATGATTCTCTTTATTCATTGCAACAAAATGAAAATCTGTTACATAAATATTTAATCTCATTAATGCTAGCAGTAGTTGGAATAGATGTAGCACAAACACTGAAGAAGATTTCAACACATAAATGAATATAGAAATTATCAGCAAAGGCAACTTCAGATAAATTAACCCAGAAAAGGAAAACAACAACAGGATATACATGGAGGGATGACTGAAAGATGATGGCTTTCTATGAACTTTATAACTTACTGAGGATCAGTGAATGGATTGCAAAGACAGTATCAAAAATTGTTAGGAGACAGTTTATAAAACAGCAGTAGTAAAAAGATATATTGAAGGCATGAAGAAAACTTGAAATCAGTAGTTGATGCTGTTGTTGATGCTGTTGCTGTTGCTGCTGTTGTTACCACCCTACCCAAAATAAACAGTACACCAAGAAGTACAATTAAAGGAACAGCACTCTTTGTGACTAGAATCCAAAGAGTTACTGTATTTCATTTGCCCCAGGAATCTCTGCAAGAAAATGGGTATTTGTACACGACACCTAAACTCCGCTGCAAATGGCTGCCAGCTCCGGAGCTTACAATTGTTTCCCCACCAGCTCTGGAGTTTGCAGGAAATTAAGTGTGACCACGCCCACCTAAGCGCATCCCAGTGCACTTTTCATGTACCTGCTCTCGGAGCGTGAAAATCGCCAGATCCAGATGTAATCTGGTGAGTGCCGGGCTCTCCTTGCTTCTGTTTTTTTTTTTTTGCCTCCCGCCCCTTTAAGAGAAGGAATCAGGACGACGACGGAGCGGCTTCAGAGGTGAGCCTGCATTTTTCCTCTCTTTTTTTCTCCCTCCCCTCATGCAGGGAGGAGCAAGGAAGTGCGGAGGGGTGGGGACGCAGGAAGAGCAACGAACCCCCAAGATCTCTGGTCCGAATTTTAAGTGGCCAGCGGATCTTAGGGGTCGTGTGAAAAGGCCCAATGTTTGGGTTGATGTTGTTAAAAATTATATACGTAACTATATTATCTTAATATAAATAGTTCATGCAGTTCATTCTCCATATCAGAAAGGGAGATAAACATAATTAGTTATTCGTCTTTCTTTTTTGTCTTGCACAAAGGAATATGAATGACTTCATAACCCAGTTTGCAGGATGTAAAAAAAGGAATAATATTATAGGGGGTCCCCTACAAAAAATGATATAATTTGGTATATTTTAGAAATGAAATGGGTTTAAAATGTGTTGCAAGGAGAATTAAATTTGCAAGGTTTAATCAGATCTCAGAAAAGTTAGTTATTCTACAGTTCCTAAGAGATTTGGGGAATCTCAGAAAGGAAAATAACTTTTCCAAGTTTCATGTTGTCATGATGAAAAGAGTTCTATTGTTTGGCATTGTACAAACTGAGGCTGCAATTTATCTTTACTGTGTGTCACCCTGTTTTATTATTTTCTGCCAGTGTTATCCTGTGGAAACAGATCAGGCTGAGTTGTTGTTTTAAGGACCTTGATTTAAACACTGAAATGGTGGCCTCATATCCTAATAGTATCTTCACCTGAGGCTTTGAGCTCATCTTATTTCTCAAGGCAAACAGCTTCAGAATCTGTTGAGCGCCTGGATGGCGGATTGTGATAAATGTAATCTTTAAATTAAAACTGGCCTGTACAATGAATCAGCGATCTAATGTGACATCAAGAGTCACCAAGGTAACTCTGGTCACGTGTGCTTGTTCCCTTGGAAATCCTAGAAAGAAGGAAACAGGATTTGGCAGTGACAAGGTGGGAAAGTGTTCACAATTGTTGTTTTGTTAATACCGAAGTTCCAAGTGAAGTTGAGATCCTTCTGTGCTTCAATGAGCTTGAGAGCCACAGTACTATTGTTCAGTCAGGAGAGAAGATGGGTTGCTGAAGGAAAAATACAGTATCATTTTTAAATGTTCCACCACAATTCAAGCTCCTGACAAAAGGCAAATAATCTAGAAGGCTCAAGTAAGGACAGAACAGCGGCCCAGAGAGGGGGAAGAAGAATTCATAGTATCAACCTCAGAGTACAAATTAGTAGCATAAACAGAGCAAGTACCATCCAAGTTCCCAGTCTAGTGTCAAACCATTAACATATTCATACTTTTTTAAAAAAAATAATAATCCTCAGAATGCTTTTCTCTTTTTTAAAGAAGGTTTCTTATAGGGAGATAGTTCTAATGCACAATAATTACTATGCATCACTTATTACACAACCCCCTTTCAAAATAGGGGTCAGGGCTGGGAATCGAGGGGGAAATTCTTTTTCCATAGCAATGTACACAGCATCAAAAAGGGAACCACGGATATACAATATTAAATCCTGCCTGAGGTTTTGGTTATACACCATGCTTTTTGTTCAAGCACTGCTGACAAAGCCAAGGCTGAAAGCAACCACAGCAACTAGATACAGACAGCATTTAGCCCTCTGAGGAGCTTTTGAGAGGTACTGTGACAAATGAAGGCAACGGGTGGGAACTGCCTCCCCGCATTCTCTGTGTCAGGATGATATTCCACTTATTGGAAGTTTGAATACAACCCACTGTTTTTTATACACTGGGATTCCAAACAGAATTTCAAGATTCCGTTACTGGAAATGTAGCAGTATTCTGTACTAACATTTTGTGAAATCATGTCACCCTAACCATGGAATTTTCTTTTCAGAATATTCTGGCCATGCACATATTTCAGTTAAAGAGATTGCTATTCCTCCAGGAATTTAAACTATATGTTTTAACAGTAATAACAGTGTATATGTTAATATGCTAACTGCCCCTTTAGATTTTATCTATTGCTGTTATTTTATTGTATATGCATCACTTGTAGCATTGCAGTTAAAGAAGAATATAGAGGAACAGAATAGTTACCCATATCCAAAGGTATCAAATAAAGGTGTATTTTATCCCCCTATCTGTTCAGTCTATGTGGTGGAACAATTATTAGCAATTTAAGATACGCAAATGATAACATATTACCAGAAAAAAGCACCAATGTCTTGACAGGATTCTAAAGAAAAGGCAGAACAGTAACTGAACATTAAAAAGATAAAACTCATGTCTGGAAAGAACTAAATAACTTCCACATTGACAATGAAGAAATCAAAGTTAATTACAGATTTTCTATACTTTGGTTCCATCATCAGTCAAAGTAGATACCGCTCTCAAAAATTAGACTGAGAGTCAGAAGGTCAGCTATGAAGGAAATGGAAAAGATCCTTAAGTGTAAAGATTACATAAATGCAAGAATAGGTGATCTCTTTTATCAGATTATTAAAAATAAAATGAATAGCAAGCTATTGTGGATGATAATCCACTTCTTCATGGATGTTGCAGAAAAATTGTCCATATGTTGATGTTACATACCTGACAGAGATGTTCAATTCTTCTTCTGAGGTGGGCTTCATACTGTCTGTAGTAAAATTTGGAAATTTTACACAAGACGCTCCCAAAAGAAGAGAATGATAATCCACTTCTGATTATTCTCTACCTGGATAAACCTTGAGTAAGGTCTCCGCAAGTCAAAATTATCTTGATAGCTCATAATTATTATATTAATGGAAAAGAACTTTACATATAGCATGACTGCTAGAAAAATAAGTTGGTTCTAGGTCAAAAATGTGTGTTAAAATGTATAACTTCATAGTGCTTAAAGCTCTCTCTAGGTGGTTTACCATTTAGTTATGCAGGCTACATGTTGTACCCTCCCATCCCAGCAATCTGGTGCTCAGTTTAACAATCCTGGAAGGATGGAAGGTTGAATCAACCTCAAGCAGGCTACCTGAGCTCAGTCTATGAACAGAATCTTTACTGCAGTACTACAATTGAACCATTGTGCCAAATGATATTTAATCAAGTTCAAATTCTCTCTAGTAGCTGCAATTACTAAACCAAGGCTATTGGAAACTCATCAAAGGGAGAACCAACCTGGAAATAAGGAAACATTTCGTGACAGTGAGAGCCATTAAACAGAGGAACAGCTTGCCTCCAGCTGTTGTGGGCACCCCGTTGCTGGAAGTTTTCAAGAAGAGATGATTGGATAGCCACCTGTCTGGGATGTTACGAGGTCTCTCACCTTGGGCAGGGGGTTGGACTAGAAGATCCCCAAGGTCCCTTCCAACTCTATGATGATTCTATGATTCAATTCTATGTACTTTGGGCTATTATGATTCACTGGGAAAATACAATAAAGCTGGGAAAAGTTGAAGCCAATGAGAGAATAGGAAAAGTGAACATGAGGCAAAGTGGCAACATAGAAGCCACAGCCTAGAGTTTGCAAGAACTGAGCAGAGATTAATTTTGAAACATTTTGGAAGTCACATAAGTTAAGAGCACCTTGTGAACACATAGCAAGAAAATATAGCTTACTTTCACTTTTACCTTTCAGATGTACAGCTGAGTTATCTGTTGTGGTGACACAGTAATATAATCGTGATCATCATCGTTATCATGTCATGTCCAGGAAAGAGTTTGCTTTTTCTGCCAGTTTAATAAAGTCCAACCATTTTTTATTATTTATTTATTTTTAATTGGTCTACTACTTTCGCCCAAAACAGGACCCTAGCTAGTTTACAATATTCAAACAGACATTACTAAAAGCTAAAACTACAATAAATTATTACCATCTTAAAAGCAATTAATTCAATATCAAAATTAAGGGTAGTACATTAAAACAATTTTAAACAATTTTAAAAACACATTTAAGAAAACAAAAGAAACAACACAAACTGGCCTGTTTTTAAAGCTCTCAAACTGCATCTCTCTTATAGAGTAAGGTCTTCATCTGCCAGCAGAAGGACAACAAGGAAGGTGCCAGCCTAGCCCCCTATGGAAGGGAGCAGCAACACAGAAGGCCTAATCTCATATCTTCACCAGATATGAGGGTGGCAGAACTCAGAGAACAACCCCCTCTGATGTTCTAAGAAAGCAGGGGAAAGTCCTTCAGGTGGCTTGGATCTGCTGAAGTTTCTGAACACTTTCCAAAGGCATTCTAAGCAGTATAGCTTACAGTATTACACACAAGATATAATTAAGGCCTGTATCAGCATAGCCAGACCAGATATCATAAGGAATGGGCATAACCGGTACACAAGATTTAACTGTGCATATGCATTCTTGGCCAGCCCTGAGACATGGGCATCCAGGCTTAGAGAGAAACTCAGGAGCACACCCAAGCTGCAAATCTGCACTTTCGGGAGGAGTGAAACTCTTTCCAGTAGAGGCTGAATCCCTCTCCTTTGCTCTGCCTCACTACTGACAAGAACACCTCTGTGTGGTTTGGATTTTGCTTTAATATTTCAAATTAACAATGTAACACTGTTGTATAATGCATAATAGAGATGGGCACGAAACAAACATTTTTTTGTTTCCATTATTCGTTATTCGTTTCGTTATGTAACAAAATGACAAACAAAAATTGTGATGAAAATGGAATGAAATGAACAGAACCACAAAAATTGTGTTCGTTACGTTTTGTTTTCATTAATAGTGACGCGCAATGAAATGAGCTGTTTTAAATGTTAAAAAATGCCCTGGACATCCATAAAAACACAGCGATAATTATTTATACTGTCTGATAATACCTACCCGGGGGGGGGGTCCTTAAAACGTGCATTTATGTCTTTTCTCAGATTGCTGTATTTTTTCCTTTAAGGGGAGTTAGGGGACATCGACCCAAAATGGCTCCCAGATGCCTAATATTGATTTCTTGGTTATTAAAACGCCCTGGACATCCATAAAAATGCAACGATAATGCAATAATTATTTGAAATGATTACCCACCAAATGCGGTCCTTAAAACATTTGTTTTTGTCTTCTCCCATCACGATGTATTTTTCTTTTCCCTTTAAGGATGACAAAATGGATGTTGCCACTCCAGCCACAACATGGAGGCAAGCCATGTGATGGGATCATGTAAATTCTTGGACAACTTCAACCAATAGCATGCCCAGGTTGCAGACTGGGCAGGTCTGGCAGCCACAGAGGGCATAAAAATCTCTGGCAGCTGCCATCCTCCTTGCAGTCCCTGGTGGGAATTAGGGTGGGATTGCTGTCTCTGCAATTCTAGCTTCAGTCCTGCAGCCTCCCTGTGCGTGTGTGTGCGTAACTCTTGGTGAGTGAGTACCCTCCCCTGCCCTGCAGTGCAGTCATTCTGCGGCTGCCTTGCACCCTGGGCAACGCCCGCCACTGCCTTTGCAGCCTCCCTGTGTACCTAGTCTATACTGTGTCTCTGCCAGCATCAATTTTTTTAGTGTTTTCCCTTTGGTCTGGGGCATTGGGGGACACCCCAACACAGAAATGCTTTAAAAATTGCACAAAAATTAGGTAGAAACAAAAAATGAAAAAACAAAAAACAAAAACAAAATTTTTCCAAAAATTCACGAAAAACGGAAACGAAACGAAATGGACCTCTCAATGACAAACGAAAGGCCAAAATGCCATTTTTATTAGTGCCCATCTCTAATGCATAGTACAATACTTAACTGGTTCATCCGACCATGTGAATATGTACACAGAAGGCACTAAGTGTATAAGTTTTAAGATGTTGGAAAATATGTGACTGAATAATTTGTTGGTGGTCTGTATCTTTTCTATAAATTGTATGAATTTCATGGTTATTTACTTGGGATGTAGTGGTAAATTTCTGCCCTACTCTGTTACTAAATCAGCCACTTACCAATTATCTAACTCTGTCAAGCCCTACTTAATGTTCCAATTATGGTGGGGGAAAGAAGCTTACAGACACTTGTGCAAATGAAGGATAAAGGTGTTTGTATAAATGGTCTTACGCAAAATAGTAATCTGAAAATGCATAGATGGACAGTGTGGTGACAGTACACATGGGTGAGAAGATTACTTATCTACAGGATGTATGCCACAAGGCCTTAACCAAGTATTATCAATCAACTCATCCTCAGCAGCAGTTACTTCTGATCTAATATTTCACTATAGTGACAATGAGATTTATAGATGAAGTTGCTGTAGCTTTCCTGATCAAACATCTTTATAAGTGAATGCAATGCCCAGTTCTTCCTATATGTGTATCCTGAATAAGTATTGGTATATGAGGCTTTTACATGAGAGTGCAATAGTACTCCAAGAAACCCACCAAAGGGGCAGCTGCATTTTAGTGATGAATAGAGTGATGGTTGTGTATACTGAGTGCACTCAAGTGCTCTGGGATTGCATAGGGGAAATGCACTGCACAACTGTAAGTTATTATTTGCTGGTAGAGATGGGCACGACTTAGCGGTATTCCCGTTTCCGTTTCCGTTA
>JAHTLZ010001783.1:0-10175 GCA_023846285.1 Phrynocephalus versicolor | reverse complement strand
CTCCTGTCCTGGGCTGCTGGTGGTACCAGGCTGGGGGGGGCATCGTCGTCTCCATTTGCCATGCGGCGGGGGGGGATCCAAAATGGCGACCGCAATATTTTTTTTGAAATCGTGGTCCAAAAAACCACCAAAGCACCACAGAAACATTTGAAAATTAGGTATTTTAAATGCCGGAATTTTTATAGTAGCAGCAGTGGGTTTTTCTTGCAACAAAATGTCTCCATTGATTTTATTTTATTTTATTTTTATTTTTATTTTTTTACACCAATGATGGGCTGGCCATGGGACGGGACCATGCAAATTTTTGGAGCCATTCCACCAATCTCATGGGCAGGTTTTGCTGAGACTTCTGGATGTGCCAGAGAGGGCATGAAAAGCCCACCAACCCTAACCCTAACCCTAACCCTAACCCATACGCCAGTACACTGTCTTCTTAGTGGGTCAGAGGCACCCAGAGGTGCAGCCCACTAACCCACCCTAAATTTAACCGTGACCCTAACCCTAGCCCTTACCCTAACCCCAACCCTAAGCCAGATTCGTACGCAAGTACACTTCCCTTCTTAGCGGGTCAGAGTGGTGCATTGAAAGGTGCCTCCAACTCCAGACCAACTCCCTCCCTTGTAACCTGTACGCCAGTACCCCAGTATGCTTTCCTTCTTAGTGAGTCAGAGTCAGCGCCGAGAGAGGTGCCTTTGACACAGTACCCCCAACCCTGGCTAATATGGCTAAGCTATAGCTATTTAATGGCTATAAATGTTCTTAGTGAGACAGCGAAGTGCCGACGAGGTTTCCTGTCACACTAACAACCCA
Organism: Phrynocephalus versicolor; assembly: GCA_023846285.1. Taxonomy (NCBI): domain Eukaryota; kingdom Metazoa; phylum Chordata; class Lepidosauria; order Squamata; family Agamidae; genus Phrynocephalus; species Phrynocephalus versicolor. The sequence goes on along the minus strand of JAHTLZ010001783.1, from coordinate 9,365 downwards.
ACATAACTGGCAGCGGCTGCGCGTTACGCTTCCCTTCCCTTCTGGGTCAACTCAGAGGGAGGCACCCAGAGAGGTGCCTCCCAGAGCCCACCCCTCCCCCTAAACCTGTACAAACGACAGACGACAAACGGAACGACAAATTTTTGAAAATTTTCGCAAAGAACGGAAACAACCCAAAACGGACCCGTCCCGACAAACGACAACCCGAAACGTCATTTTTTTCTGGTCGTGCCCATCTCTAGCTGGGGGACAGGAAAGAAGTCACTTTATTCTTATAAGGGGTTTTAAGTCTCCAGGTTCTTAATTTACAATCAGCTGCCGGTTGATTTATTGCATATAGAGATGGCTGGATAGATACTGTTGTTCAGTGGTGTCTGACCCTTTGTGACCCCATGGACCAGAGCTCGCCAGGTCTGCCTATCTTGCACTGCCTCCCGGAGTTTGGTCAAATCCATATTGGTTGCATCGATGACACCGTCCAACCATCTCATTCTCTGCCATCCTGAGCCCCCCTCTATTCCGTTGCATTACCTCTGCATTTTGTATCCCTTTTGATAATCGGATTGACCCCAGCCCAGAGCACTCCCTGCATTATCTGTTCAGTGTCATTGCCCCCTTAAGCCAGATCACTGGCCCCAGCCGAAGGTTGGCGGAGAGCTATGAATGGCTTCCTTTGCCAGGCCTCTCCCTCCATGGCTGAGTTGTGGGACTGCCGGGCGCTCCTAGATGGGACAAGAAAAAGGATGGAAAGATCTCACGCCAGGAGCATCCCACCCAGTGAGGAAAGAGAAAGTGACTTGAAGACCACGAGAGAAGCGGACCAAGGTGGACTGGGATACGTTGGGATTAGAGATGGGCACGAAACGAACAATTTTTCATTTCTGTTTTTGTTTTTGTTTTTTCATTACGTAACGAAACGACAAACGAATTTTGTCTCTAAAATGAAACGAAACAAACAGAAACACCGGAAATTTTGTCATGCGTTTCGTTTCCCTTACTGCAATATGAGTGAATTGCTTAAAATCCTTTAAAAATTCACAAAAATTGAAATAAATGGTAACGAAATGGTAACAAAACGAATGAAAACGAAAACAAATTTTTTGCAAAAATTCGCAAAAAATGGAAATGAACTGAAACAGACCCTCCAAACGGCAAACGACAAACGAAATGCCAGTTTTTTTATTCATGCCCATCTCTAGTTGGGATAATCCGAGACATCAGTGGAGACAGAGGAAGGGGGAGAATAATGTCTCAGAGTGTGTTACTGAGGCTATCAGTGCCACTTAATGAGAAAATGGGTGGTCTATTCTGGGGGAAATGAACCTCTGTGAAGCTTCTGCTACACAGCAAAAGGAACTTATCTGAAAATCCAAAACTCTGCAGCACTTCTTTCATGGCTCTAATGAGCTGAGAGACCCACTCACCTAGGTTTCTGTCAAGTTCAACACAGTCCTCACTGCCAAAGCTCAGCGGATAATTATTTGGCTCTCCAATTTTCCAGTAGGTGTAAGTGACTTTGGTATGATCCACCCAGGTCCATTGTTTGTCCTGTGAGCAAAAGTCAAAGCAACAAAGAAAGAATTAGCGTCATGGAAAAAGGAAACCAACTCCTTAAACTTGTTCTAGTAATGATGATTTGCCCCAACACACCAAGAGGACACACTACATGGACTTCCATATATAGTGCAGTGAATAGAGTGATGAACAAGGACCCAGAGGATCTGGGTTCAAATTGCTATGGAGTCATGGATATTCTGTTGCCGTGGGGGTAGAACTGTCAAAAACGCAAAATAGCTCATTGACTTTGAAAGTCCTATTAGAGCCTCTATAAGTTCACAGTTAGAAGCAGAACTGGTTTTATAACTAAAGGACAATTGATTACTTTTCAGCATCATTCTCTGGTTCTACAAGTTACTAAATAACTTTCATTCTTTTTGTTTGCCTTGTTTGTCTTGTCTTGTCTGTTTGTTTATATCCCACCTATCTAGTGAAAAGCCACAATTCTGAGATGTTTCCAAAAACTGAGCAGATAAACATCAGCTACATTATAGACATAACAATCAGAAAAAGAAATGAAAACCAAAAGGAAACATATATAATGCAATAAAACCTCCCCACGGTGAAAAATGGATTGTATAAGCGGCATAAAATGGGTTGGGGAGTCTTTCAAACAGAGAGGATGTTCTTGAATATCTCTTTACAAAGGGTTCTGAAAACCAGACAGAGGGCACCTGGTGAACATCAAGTGCCAGTGAGTCCCATGGTGTCACAGCCATCCCCAAGAAGGCTTGGTTTGGGGGGGGGGAGTCATTTTCCAGGCCACAGTCAGGGCAGCCACTCACAGTAATGAGCTGTGGTGTTGGAGGAGACTCTTGAGAGCCCCCTAGACTGCAAGGAGATCTGACCCATCCATCCTGAAAAAAATCAACCCTGAATGTTCACTGGAAGGACAAATTTTGAAGCTGAGGCTCCAGTACTTTGGCCACCTCATGAGGAGGAGAGAGGACTCCTTGGGAAAGTCCCTGATGTTGGGAAAGATGGAAGGCAAAATGAGATGGTTGGACGGCGTCATCTACGCAACCAACATGGACTTGACCAATATCTGGGAGGCAGTGGAAGACAGGAAGGTCTGGCGAGCTTTTCTGGGCTGCCCTGGAACAGTACAGCTTTTGCCCCAAACCACCTGGAATGGTTCTCCTCCTGGGAGGGGCTAAGGGGGAATCAGACTCCCTGCCTGGGTCCGCACCCAGAGACCAAACCACGGAGCCACAACAAAGGCAAAATCTGAAATTAGCAATGCTCCCATGACCAGAGTGATTGGTGGCATTACAGTCACAGAGGGTATATTAATGGCAACAGCTGCCGTTAATGTACTCCCTGCTAGATATCAAATGTTCAACAAACTGTCGTAGACCAGACCCAGAGCCCAAGTGTGTGTGTGTGAGAGAGTGTTTGTGTGTGTGTGTGTGTGTGTGTCGGGGGACTTACTTTAGAAGGCATATGTAGCCCAATCCACACATTCCGGTCTCCTCTGCCGTACTTGGAAATATACTGGGATATCTTCGTGGCCTCGTTGGTGCTGTGGATCGAGGCAAGGTGACCCCCCATTTTGTGACAGTCGACCTGTCAGGAAAGAGGCACACAGGCGTGTGTTTGTGGTTGTGTGCACATGCCTCTGTCTTGCATTTCAGGGCTTGGAAATCGCTAGGAAACGTTCCTTCATTCGTTCATTTATTCACTCACAATTTCTATGTCACCCCACACTCGCACAGGAATATCAAAATAGCATAATCATAGAAATAAAACAAAAACATTTTTTAAAAGGCAGACACATTCAGAAAAGGGAGCACATTTATCATCAACTGAACTTAAGCACAATTAAACTGCGGTGAAGGCGGTGAAAATTATTGCGAAAACAGCCACGTGCTGTATTGCCTCCTAAATAGAGATGGGCACAAAATGAACTTTTAGTTTGTTTTGGTATTCGTTATTTGTTTCATTACGTAACGAAACGAATAACAAAGCCCAGAGTAGATTTAGAACGAAACGAAACGAAACGAAACGAAAAATATTGGCTCGGTTTGGTTCGGTTTGTTAATGGCAGCACCGGAGATGTCTCCTACCTAGTGCTGGTCCTGGAGGTCTGGGTGACCAGGGAAAAAGAGCCAGTGGCCGTGCTACCGCTGTAGCACAGGCCACGTGGCTGAATAAAAAAATATTAATAATAATAATTTTAAAAGGAACACTGACCCGGCCCCAGGGGTGGCCGGGTTGGTGCCCTAAAATAATATATATATAGATATATAGATATAGATATAGATAGATATAGATATAGATATAGATATAGATATAGATATAGATAGATAGATAGATAGATAGATAGATAGATAGATAGATAGATAGATAGATAGATAGATAGATAGATAGATATAGATATAGATATAGATATAGATATAGATATAGATATAGATAGATATAAAATAAAACCAGCACCAACCTGGCCCCAGGGGCCATGCGGTCAGTGCTTGAAAAAAATAAACATAAAAAATCCAGAAAAAAAGGAGCGCCGACCTGGCCCCAGGGGTGGCCAGGTTGGTGCTCTAAAATCAAGGAAAAAGAAGAAGCGTCCATCTGACCCCAGGGGCCACGTGGTGGGCACTTTAAAAAAGGAGGCACTGGCCCCATGCCAGCGCCTCAAAAACCCCCTGCCATACGGGCCAGGATCCACCACCACCACCACCATAGAGCCGCCGGCGCCGGTAAGAACCCAAACCGGTTCGGGTTCATACGATTTTTTTAAAAAAATACGTATGAACTGGAACCTGAACCGAACTGAACCAAGGGTGGGCCCAAACCAGACGAACCCGAACCATGGGTTTTCTGATTCGTGCCCACCTCTGCTCCCAAAACCAGGGAGGGGTGGGGCCGGTTGCACCTCTAACGGAAGGGAATTCCAAAGCGGCAGGGGCCACCAACGCAAAGTGTTGGTTTGCGTTCCTGGGCTTCTCTTGGGGTGGCCATTCAAAGCCTTGCAATGATTAAATGTAGTCCAATGAAGTAGCATTTTGAAGCTTGGGTGTCTCTCTCTCTGTGTGTGTGTGGGGGGGTGTTCCTCTATGAATGGGAAGAAGACACTCCAGACTAGAGGAGGCACCAGCTTGAAGATGGGGCACCGGCCGTCCTGCTGAAACCATAGTGTGTTTCCGGTCCTTGTGCTCCATGGGATAAAATACCGCAAGTCCTTCTTGGGATTTAATACACGCAAGAGGCCAAAAGAGCTGTCTGTTCCTCCTCACCTCAGCATCTGCCCACGTCTTCTTCTCTTGGAAAATCCCGTAGCAGAAGCCTCCGTAGACCAGCCAGCCCTTGCGACAGGAATATGATTCTGCTCCTGGGGGCATTCACAAGGAGGAGAAGTCAGGCAGGGCCAGAGGGAGTCAAGCACTGCCCTAACTCGGGATTGAAACCAGAGGCCGGTCAAGACCTCACCCTTGCTCCCACAACCCACAGCCCAGGTCACGCGATGGGAAGCACGCCGGCAGAAAGCCTTAATATTTTTTTAAATAGATCTTTTTCTCTCTCTCTCTTTTGGGACCAGTAAAATAAGATTGCCTGCTGCCGCTGTTATTTATGGTTTTTATAAAGGCCCCGGTCCCACGTCCCCTTAAAAGCAGTTTAAATTACCAGATAAACTGTGTCTAAAAATGCCATCCCCACGGCCACTGGGGTTTTTGGAAAAAAAAGAAAAAAGCAAACCCGGTAATGCTTCCTTAAGCAAAGTTTCTAAGACTTATCCAGGAGGTTGAGAATTTTTTGCCTCGCTTTGTAAATCCAACTTTTAAGGAGGCAGATGCAGTGGGACCACGCAGATGATCTGGGTTTCTTTTTCTTTCTTTTTTCATAGCACCGACGGGCTACTCCTGGGGCCGATCAGTGCTGATTTTTAAAATTTCCCTGCATATTGGAGTAACAGGAAGCTCTATCGGGTCCTCTAAGCATTAATTTTCCCCAGCCAAGTGGTCTTTTTCTTTCAAATGCTAGCGCCCCCTGCTGGCCAAGGGGGGTGAACTGCACTTTAAAATAAAATAAAAAAAACAGTTTTGGACATGGAAACTCTTGTCTCACATATTAAATCATGTGATGGGATGAAGAGAAAAGCCAGACTGTCAGAAGATCAGGATCAAAACCCAGGTGTGACCACAGCCTTATAATATGTTTTGTTGTTTTGAATATTTTACTGTGATTTACTGTTTGGGTTTTTTTTTCCTATCTCTCTCATTTTTATTCTTATTGTACTACTGTAAATCATCCAGAGTTCTGTTTAGAAGATGGACAGTAAATAAATAAACAAATAAATAAATACAGACAGACAGACAGACAGACAGACAGATAGACAGACTTACTGACTGACTGGCTTTCCTTTTAGTTTTACCCATACATCATATATAGCAACTAAAATGATTGCTGGGTTGGAGAACCTCCCTTATGAGGAAAGGCTAAAATGTTTGGGTCTCTTTAGTGCAGCACAAAAGCGCCTGAGATGGGATATGATAGAGATGTACAAAATTATGCAGGGCATGAGTAAATGGATAGAGGAACGCTCTTCTCCTTCTCACAAAATACCAGAACAAGGGCACATCCATTCAAACTGAGGGCTGGGAGAGTGAGAACAGACAAAAGAAAATATCTTTTTAAACCCAGCGCGTTGTTAGTCTATGGAACTCCCTGCCACAGGAGGTGGTGATGGCATCTGGCCTGGATGCCTTTAAAAGGGGATTGGACAGATTCCTGGAGGAAAAGTCCATCCCAGGTGACAAGCCATGATGGAGATGTATCATCTCCAGGCTTAATACCAGGGTCCTTCAAGGGCCCGATGCAGGGGAGTGGTATCAGGAGAAAGATATGTAGTCTCATGCGCTCCCAGACGCATTTGATGGGGCCACTGTGAGATACAGGAAGCTGGACTAGATGGGCCTTTGGCTTGATCCAGAAGGGCTCTTTTTAGGTTCTCATGTTCTTATGTTAACCCTCAGGCAGCCATTTGTTTTAACTTGCCTCATGGCGCAGTGGTTAAACTGTCAGACTGCAGGTAGCCTTCTCAAGGTTCACTCAGCCTTTCATCCTTCTAAGTTTGGTAAAATGAATACCCAGCTCACTGGGGGAAGTAGGCAATGTGGAGCCTGCATAATTAACTTGTACAGTAAAAAAACTCAGAGCGCTTTAAGTGCTTTGGAGCAGTATATAAGCAGCATGTTTTGCTCTCTCTCTCTCTCTCTCTCTCTCTCTCTCTCTCTCTCTCTCTCTCGTTTCATAAGAATATAATAAAGCTCAGGGGGAAATAAACACATATTATTATTTTTTCCATCTCAGAGGAAGCAGTAACTACCTGAGCCAGGTAAGATCAGAGCAAGGTTGTTCAAAAACCCATGCTTCAATTGCTAGGCCAATGTATTGTTTGTTGGACACATCTAGACTCAGCTGTCTAGGAGACCTGTTCCTCTTTTTATTCCCAGTCTCTGGCCTTTGCAGATATACTATCTGCTGAAGATGGAGGCTACGCTTTGACTCACCTTTTAAAAGCAAGCTGGCCAAAACAAAAGCACTAAGGGGGAGGATGAAACTTCCATGGTGCCCCATTCTTCCTGTTCCACCTGGGAAAGAACGCAAGCGCTGGAGAAGAATGAAGTCAAGAGAGGTAGGGTGGGCATCATCCTCTACCCCAGATGAGGAAAAAGGGCAGGCCAGTCATTCACCCAATTTAAGGAGAGAAAGCATGGTTAGTGTTATGATGACAAATTAGCTCTAAATTAGCTGCGGGGGTGGGGGAGATACTGTAAATTCCTCACATTAGAGCCTGTTGGGGGAAGAAAGTAACAAATTGATAGTTAACGAGTTAAAATAAATGAATTATTTCCAAATCCTGGTTTCTGTGTCCCTTTCACATGAGGAAATTTGATTTCAGAAGAGCATTCATTGAATGTATTCTTTAAGGCTTTCATGGCTGGAATCTGATAGTTGTTGGGGGGGGGGGTTTCAGGGTGCTTGACCGTGTTTGGAAGTTTGACGTTTCACCAGACTCTGTTGTAACCCAGAGCACAGAGAGAACTCCTAGTTCCCTGAGCTCCTTGCCCTCTGAAGATGCTGGCCACAGAGTCTGGTGAAACATGAGAAAGAAAAACTTCCAGAACACGGACAAACAGCCCAAAAAACTCACAACAACTATCATGCATGACGGAGTTGCAAGGTGCCTCTCTAAGGGCCTTTTCACACGACCCCTAAGATCAGCTGGCCACTTAAATTCGGACCAGAGATCTTGGGGGTTCGTTGCTCTTCCTGCGCCACCACCTCTCCGCACTTCCTTGATCCTGTCTGTGTGAGGGGAGGGAGAAAAAAGGGGACAAAAGAATGCAGGCCCACCTCCGTTTGCCGGTCCAAGCCCCGTCGTCGTCCTGATTCCTTCTCTTAAAGGGGCGGGAGGCAAAACAACAACAAACTGAAGCGAGGAGAGCCCGACACTCACTCCTTTACATCCGGATCTGGGATTTTTCACCCTCCAAGAGCAGGTACCTGAAAAGTGCGCTGGGACGCGCTTAGGTGGACGTGGTCGCACTTAATTTTCTGTAAAGTCCGGAGCTGGTGGGGAAACAATTTTAAGCTCCGGAGCTGGGAGCCATTTGCGGCGGAGTTTAGGGGTCGTGTACAAATACCCTAAGACCATGCAGTCCAATTCATTTCTCAAAGCAGGAATCCCAGTCAAAGTACAAGATCAGAGATGTCTCTCATGCTTTCTCTTGAATCCCTCCAGCGTTAATGCCCTAACCCCACCTTCCGAGCTCATGGATCTAACCGTTAGGAAGTTTTTGCTGAGGTTCTGCCGAAAGCTGGCTTCCTGTCACTTGAGCCCACTGTTTTTATTCGTTTACAGTGGACCCTCGTATAACCAACGGTTTGTATAACATCAAATCTGTACAACATAAAAAATTCCAGAGATAGGGTAAATTTGCTGTAGCGAATCGTCTATGGGGCGAATCCGTCCAACATAAAAAAGGCCGTGATTAGGGATTACTCTGTTTTCAATGCATTCCTGTGGGAAATTTGTATAAAGGAACATTTGCTTAACAGAATTTCATTTGGAACAAATTAATTCCTTTATATAAGGTACCACTGTATTACATTTTAGAGTATTTTTACTCCTGCCTTTCTCCTCGGAAAAGGACCCAAGGCAGCTTACAATAATGAGGAACAATATACAGTCCAATACAATTAAGACATGTTCAAGTATTTGAGAACAAGGAATTGAGGGACACCTTACAGCATTAATCGAAAGCATTACATTAAAAGCTATGTGGTTAAAAGTAGTTATAAACACAAAGTCTGTGTGAACCTATGGTTGGTTCATATGATGAGATTTGATCTTCGAGGTAGCTAGGACCCAGGTCATATAGTGTCTTGTAGGTCAAGGTCAGCACCTTGAATTGTCTTGAATTGTTACGTATCCTCCACTTGAAGATGTTTGAGATGAAAATGAAGGAGTGAAGAACCCCCTCCAAAAAAAAAAAAAAGGAGCACTCACCTGATCACCTCTCAGTCGCTGTGACTTGACAAGGAATGGTTCACTATTTAGCTTTATATATTAATTGATTGATTGATAGGCTCCCCCACCCTCCGCCCCCGCAAGAGCTGTCTGAGCTACTGCTTGGTAGAGAACTGGCCACCCGTGGAAATTTATAATCCAACAGGTACAGGGAGTGTCACTTGTGCACGATCTAGGAGACGGATGGCTGCCCAAGGAAAGTGTACCAGCCGAAGACAAAAAAAGCCCAGAGAAGTCGAGCTGTTGATCTTGCAAGGCAGCCAATCTGAAT
>JAHTLZ010001782.1:0-10827 GCA_023846285.1 Phrynocephalus versicolor | reverse complement strand
TGTGTGTGTGTGTGTGTGTGTGTGTGTGTGTGTGTGTGTGTGTGTGTATGTGTGTGTATGTGTGTGTGTATGTTTTCTTGTTTACCGATTGTTACCAAGAAGAGAATTGACTCAAAAACTTTTAATTGCACAGAGTCTAAGAACATAAATACTGTGGAAGGAATGGGTCATGACTGATCTTTTAGTGGAGTTATATAGTGTACAGAGGGGCTGCGTGGAGCTATGATGCAGCAGAATCAGAATCAGAATCAGAATCAGAATCAGAATCTTTTTATTGGCCAAGTATGGTTGGACACACCCAGAATTTGTTTTGGTAAAAAATGCTCTCCCTATATAAGAAGGAAATATAAAAATAATATATTCTACAATAAAAACACAGTACAACAACACAATGTAACCTATTATTAAAAAGGAGGAAAATAAGAAAAAATTAAATATTCAACAGATGCATCTTCGTAATGCATCTTTGTAAGATCAGGCAGAACAGCCTCCACCCACCTGTCATAACCTAGATCTGTTGGACTATAGCTCTGATCGAAAGCAACCAGGGACAATGAGAAACACAATCCAGCATGCCTGGAGGTTCCTCAGTAATGATGTGGTTGAATGATACTTTTGGATGAAAGTTTTTAAAAAAAATAAAATAAAACCAAAAACCCAGGGCTCAAAAGCCAAAATTAGAAGTAGCATTGAAGGGCACCAAAGAGGGAGGAGGCAAGGGATTGTTCTTATTCCTTTAACACTGCAACTCCCCGCTTTTTTTTTTTTACTCTCAGTGGCCCCTTTTTCCTTTTCTCTCTCTCTTTAAAATAGAAAGTGGTGCTGCCTTAAAAAGAAGGGCAAGTGGGTGGGGGAGAGAGAGAAAAATCATCTCTCTTTTATGCCTGAGCTGTGTGACGGTATTGCTTTATTTTGTACTTTTAAAAAAACCCAGCAACCCATATTTGGCCTGGCTGGCTCACAAAACCCAATGTTACAGGAAGAGCGCTTGCGCCCACTTGCTGTAATCAGAGAGGTAATTCTGTTTTTCCTGGCAGAGGCCTCGGCCGAGACTGCTGTGTGCGATGTATGGAACAGATTCTTTTTTTCGGCCTCCTGCCAAAGTGACCATCTGCTTCCAGTTCTAACCCTCCTTGCTCCCCCCAATCTGTGGCTATTCACTGAACTCTCTCTCTCTCTCTCTCTCTCTCTCTCTCTCTCTCTCTGTGTGTGTGTGTGTGTGTGTGTGTACATACACACATAATGGCTGCTTCATTCCTGCACCCACTCCCAGAGTGTACACGGAGGCTCCCTGGGAATGAGGCAGGATGTCAAGGGCATGCCTGACCTCCATGGATCACAAATGTGGCCAAGATAAGAATCTGTCCCATTCTTTCTTCGGAGATGTTTGACTGTCTGAAATCAACCTTTGTGTTGTTTCAAGCTGTGGCTCCCATACATCCGTGAATAGAGAAGGCCACATCATGTCCTTCCCAGAACCGGCAATACGACACTGAGAAATGCAGCTTTGTACGCTTTGCCCCCAAAGCCGTCACTGCACACTCCCGTTCGCACAAATAGCTGCCCCTTGCACTCCAGACTTTTCTTAACAGCTTCTTTCTTCTTACAGTAAGGAAAGGAAGGCTACCAGAAATGGTGGTCCAGGAGCAAGGAGGAGGTTTATTACTGTCACCGTGCCAACGGAGGGCAGCTACAGGATCAAGGAAAATAAGGCTCTGCCACCTCAGGCAAGGAATTTTGGGCCTTGTTAAGGCTGCAGTGAGGTGACAGTTATGCAATTTGAGCCACAGAACGTGGTTACCCAGTTTTCCTCAGCAAGCCAGATCACAAAATAAAACCAATTGGTCTTCTTCAGGTTGGATCACCCTGAAGGACACCTTGCCTGGAGACTCCTCCTCATCAACCCCAAGAAGAATAGAAAGAAGGCGGTGCTAGTAGCTGAACTCTAAAATAAAAAATCAGGCTGTTTAGTGCACGAGGTAGAAAACTTAAAGGGCTCCTTCTCATATGTAATAGTATAACATCCTTCCGGAGGCACATCTTTGTGAAAGACCCTCCGAAACGAACACGTACATCTCAAAAATGGGCTCCTGATCTTTCCAGTGGATCGTGAAGATTTGCTTCCAAGGGATGTTATAGTATAACATACGAGAGGGAAGTCTTAAAGTTTTCTGCCTCGTACACTCAAGAGACTGCTCCAAATTTTATGGCATTCCTTTTTTTTGGTCGTTATATATGAGCTATTACCACCCTTCCTATTCCTCTTGGGGTTGGCAATGAATCCCAGAGAATGGCTATTTTTCCTGGGGTCTCCAAGCAAGATAAACCCCTGAGTGAGCAAATTGGTTTTATTTTTTGCCATGGCTTCAATGGCACAGGGTCCGTCTGCTGTGCCAACTGATGCCAGGGTTTACTAGCTTTGTTGTTTGTATGTGTGCTGAGTACATACCTAATATTTGTTGAGGATATAATGCTGGAAACCTGTACTCTCTCTTGCTCTCCCTCCCTTCTTCCCCCCCCCCTCTCTCTCTCTCTCACACACACACACACAATTTTAAAATCTGTGCACAAGAGCCTGCTCCTTCAACATCACTGTGAGTCACCCCTGGCCTCAGGTTTTGGCCCTAAGATGTCTGAAAATGTGAAGCTGGTGACCTGGCATCCTTGATTCCTCCTCCATCTGGAAATAAACATTCCCTGCTCTCAGCATCCCAAGCAGAACACACTGCTTTGTTTCCACTTTCCTCGTGGAAAGCATCACATTAGCAAATGTGAGCAGGATGACACCTGCATTTACCTAGCAGGACACTGAAGTTTCCGAAAACACAGACAAATTGGGCTGCCTTTTGGACTGGAGGCACCCCACCCCACATCTTGCCCAATATACACACCAGAGAAAAAAGTGGGGGGTGGAGGAGAGGTGCCTTAGCTGACTTGTGCAAAAGACCCTCCTACTCCAGCCAGGCTCATGCTTTTACCAGATGTATAAATTCACTCTTCAAATCACTGGGGCCTTTTCATTTGCATTGTAGGGGCAGTAACAGGTAAAACAATCAGCGTGCTCGTTTATTAGTGCTTCATTAGCAGAAATTGTGTCCGGCTAGAAGGGTCATTAATGACTGAATAATTGTGAGGGGAGGTAATGCTTGCCATGAGATTTATTATTAAATGCTTCCAGTGTGGACAGAATCCAGGCACACAATGGTGTAAAGCTAGTGGTGCAAATTGTCTAGCGGAAAAGCTGCCTTTTCTGACTGGTTGACATGTAGAAAGCTTTCAATGGCAGGACTTCTCTCAGCAAAAGCCAGGGGTGTGGTTGTGGGTTCCGACTATAATCCATGCCTTGGGCCAGTTCGCAGAACACTGTTCCCACTGGTCAGCTCACTAGGTTGATGCCCCAAGTTGTTTGGATGAGCAGGGATAATAACACTACCGGTCAGTGCCTCTTTCCTGACCCACATGGGTAGGGCCCAAGTGGAGCACATCACCCCAGATCCCTTCCCCCCATCACCTCAAGCTCAGATCATGTATCATGTACGTCTCTGAACTTTATTGAAATCTTTGCAATGGTTGGGGTTTGGATTTTCCCAGCCACAATGTATCACCATGAGCAACCCCTTTAACTTTACAAAATGCCTGTGCCTAATGGATATGCAGCATGATGGGAAGTATGATTGGTATTCAGCATGGCAGAAAACATAAAGACCTCCCCCCTTCTTCTTTCTTCTTCTTCTTCTTCTTCTTCTTCTTCTTCTTCTTCTTCTTCTTCTTCTTCTTCTTCTTCTTCTTCTTCTTCTTCTTCTTCTTCTTCTTCTTCTTCTTCTTCTTCTTCTTCTTCTTCTTCGTTTGTAAAATTTGTGAAAAATTCCAACAACAGTTTTTTTTCCTACTCAACTAAGCCGGATAGCACAAAAGGCTGCACTGCTTCTTCACAAAGATACATCAAACAGGAACAGGCCACCAGTTATGATTGTTTAAAGTGTAGCATAGCCACACCAAAAATGATGCTTGAGCATCTGAGACCAAGAGTTGGGGGGAAATGAATGCAGGAAGTGCTGCCCCTTTCTCATTTCGTGTGCAAGGGCAAATCTGGTCACATATTTAACTCATCACTATTAGAAAATGCATTAAAAATACAACCAACCATATCATAATGCCTATGTCATAATACCATCTCTGCTGTGATAATATTTGAAATACTACATAGATTTCTAGTCAACGCACCTGGAAAGCAGAGTTGGAATGACTGGCAAGAACACCAGTGCATTAATATTAACTTGTACATTAAGGCAATCTAATTCATTGATCTTGAACCATTAAGAAATGCAATTCATTTGATTAGTCTGTTTTAAAGCATTAAATTGTTCACCACTAAAATATGGCTTAGAACTGCTGAAAATGACCAAAATGAATTAACAGGCAAAGAAAATATAAAGTAGTAGTTACTATTTTCCATTCTCACAATTTTAATGTTATCTTTGTTGTTACACATTTTTACTAGTAAGGGCAATCAATTCTTTTTAAACAAATTACTTCCAAGCTGTATATTGGAAAGATGGAAAAGGTGAAGAAACTGAAAATCATCTTTGAAAGGTTGCAATGTTAGGCTTGCTCAGGTTAGGGGGAATGCAGAGGATGGATTGACATGATGGAGGTGTGTGACTAGGGTGCAATCCGATGGGAGAATGACTCATATTTTGGACTGCTTGTGACTGCTTGGGCTGGTGGAAGCTATTCACTTCTGGTCAGACAACATCAGTGAGATTACGAACAAGCCCAAGCCCAATCCATCCCCAATCTGAATCTTTTTGGTCCAGCAACTGGGCGACTAATTTTTGTAGCCAGGCTCAAGTAATTCCTCCATAGACTGATAGGTTGCTTAAAGCAACCTTTTCCAGTGTCATCAGGAACAAATGTTTCTTGTCTAATCACACCCTGACTTGTAAAAAGAGTAAGTAGGAAGAAGCTTTACTAGATATTTCTAGCACTCTAGCTGGTGCCGTGGGGGATTCAAAAGCCTCCTTGCAACTGCCTCCCAGCTGATTTTGACAGCTCAATCCCAGCTGGGAGGCGGGTGGTAGGAGGAAAGGAGTGGCCAGCCAGAAGTAAATTCCCTGCCTGATTGCTCCATTCTCCCCTGCCACCCCCTCCTTCCAGAGAGGTATTTTAGAAAGGGCTGGCCACAGCCCTCCCTGTCCAGAAAACCTCCACGGGAGGAGGGGGAGCATGGGAGAAGGAAGAAGGAAGAATGCAGCGGTAAATTCAAACAGGGCTTCACTTTACCGCTGCTTCCTTCCTTCTCCCTTGCAATCCCTGCCTACCAGCTGGGGCTTTTTGACAGGTTGGGGTTTGGAGGGGGGGCACTACCCCCATCCCAACCTGTCAGAAAGCCCCAGCTGATATGCGAGGGGATGGGTGATGGTGGTACACATCATAAACAATCTCTCCACCAAGTCAGAGAGGGTCATGAGCCTGGTAAGAGCATTTGTGCTACACACACTACAGCTTAACATAGTCTCTACCAGGCAGATCCCGGGCCTGGACAACAGTCTAGTGGATGCCTTTTCCTGTCAGCAGATCCAGAGGTTCAGGGAGCTTGCCCCGGGCACCCACACACAACCAGAAGAGCTCCTAGGAGCCATCTGGGAGATTGGAGAAGGGAGGCAGAGCATGCCATGGGTCTGGCCTTAGCTCCTCGAACTTGAAGAGGGTAAAACACATTGATGAAAGAGTTTGAGGTCTTCAGGAGTGAGGAGGGCCTCCAGCCCTCCTGGCCCATCCCACTGGAGCATCTGCAGCAATTTATTGGATACATTTATAGGAAAGGGTTGGTCCCCGAGTCGATTCATGCTGTTATTGGCACTATCATTCTACGACAAAGTCCTGGGCTATGTTGACACAGTGAGCATCAGGAAGAGGGTAAAGAGCTATGGGAAAGAGAAGGGGACCAAGAAAGACAACAGGTGCCCCATCACACCAGAAATCCTAAAGCATTTGGATGTACAATGGCAGCATGTATGCCGTGATGTGTACGAATAGGCCCTGTTGGTTGCCTACTTTGCACTTTAAGGGTCAGTGAACTCGTAGCAACTGGGAGGGAGGATATGTCAAGGGCAGCACTGCAGATAACAGATGCCAGCATCAGCCAGGGCAGGTGGACTCTTTCCATTCGCAAGTCAAAAACCGTCCAGACAGGCAAGGGGGCTTTGATAGAACTCAGCCCCTGCCTAGTAACTGAGATTTGCCCAGCAGCAGCAACCCAACAATTTCTGCAGCTCAGGGGTGAAGCCAAGGGATACCTGTTTTGCCACCGGGATGGGTCCCCCCTGACGAAATCCCCAGTCCTGGAAAATCACCTCCGAAGCGCTGCAGAGGGTGGGACTCCAGAATGTGCGCTTCGGCACACATTCATTTCGCACTGGGACACCCTCAACTGCAGCAGCCCCTGGCTATGATCGGGTGGGAATCCAAAAGATTGGCTGCTGGACATCCCATAGATATAGGTCTATGTGTGTCCCCTACCTACATTATAGAGGTGGCCAGTACCTCTCCTTCCTTCCTATCCATTTTGTTTCCACAGGGCCAGTACCTTGTATGGAAAGACTCAAGGTGCTCTTAATCAGACATAGTTTTCATCTATTGGGCGGCAAGACATGCAGCCCGGTTGGGGTGGGGATCCCAGCTGGGGTTAATCTCCAAGGCCATAATTGAGTGGAAGAAGAGGCATGTGGTGGTCAGAGATCCTGCCCATAGCTTTCCACTGGGCCGAGGGAGCACCACCAGACATTTTGGTGTTGTACACTGGGGGGAAACGACCTGGGTTGCCAGACCGGCAAGTCATTAATAAATGAAATCACACATGATATCAGCCTATGGAAGGCCAGATATCCCAGAACCAGGGTGGTTTGGTCAACGATCATCTCCCCCAAGCCCCACACACCAGATGATAGGGGCTTGGGGGGGGGAAGCTCCCCCCCCAGCACCAATCAGCTGGCCCATGGGGCTTTGCTTCAAGGTATTCCTCTGGGAAAACAAAAAACAAAATAGAATGAAATGAAAATTTCCATTTCGTTTCGTTTCATTTTTCTTTCATGGGTTATTTCATTTTTAGTTTCATTAGGGAATGAAATGATAAATGAAAAACAAAACAAAAAAGTTCATTTCATGCCAATCTCTACTTGTTGTAGAAATAGTAGGTAGGAAGCTTTTCGAGATCTTTCAGAATTAGAGTTGGGCACAAACCATCAGTTCAGTGGTTTTTACCAATTTATTTATCAGCCAAACAAGTGACTGGTGCTTAAAAACCCCACCTCCTCTGTAAAGCTCTCACTCAGAGAGTACCTGGAGGAGGCGGGGCAGAGAAACCAGGCTGCTGCCTCTGAGTGGGTGAGTGCTGGGGGTGGGGGGCTTTGAAGCACTGAACACTTCTTTGGCCAATGTATAAACTATCACAAACCACCAAAGTGGTGTTTCATGCCCATAGAGTAAACTCCCTGATTTGCCACCATGCTCCCAGCACACTTTGCCAATTAACTACCCCCAGTCCCTTAGAGCTTCATAACTAAGTCCCCTTCCCCCAAGTCTTTCTAGATTTCACGGGGTTCCCTCAATTCGCTTCAGGAAGGTACCCCTGCTACTTTGGAGCCCCAAGGTAAGTAAATTTTAAGTGCAGCTTTTAAAAAATAATTTTGAGTGCATTTTTTTTTAAAAAAAAAATGCACTCAAAAATTACCTCGGAGCTCCAAAGTAGCAGGGGTACCTTCAGAAAGTGCTTTTAGGGAACCCCCTGAAATTTGGAAACATTTGGGGTAAGGCGGCTAAGTTATGAAGCTCCAAAGGGGGTGCCACTAGGAATAAAAACCTTCCAATTGGAATCATATGGGAAGTGGAGGCAGCACTATCACTCACCTGATCAGCTTCTGATTCCAGTTAGAAGGTTTTTGTTCCTAGGGGCACCCCCTTTTGAGCTTCATAACTCAGATCCCCAAACCCCAAACCTTTCCAAATTTCATGGGGTAGGCTAGAATCGCTTTCTGAAGGTACCCCTGTCATGTCCTCCTGAATGAATCATTTTGTTCTAGAGGGGGAAATGGTGTTTCATTTTGTTTGTAAAGAAACCCCTCTTCCCCATTTTGTTTCATTTTGTTTTGTTAGCTAACGAAATGACGAAATAACATTTCATTTTCATTAGGTGCCCATCCATACAGAGCAGCTGACAGTGCTGATCCAGGCATAAGGAGTTGATCCTCTGATTAGAACAGCTAACAAGACCAGACTCACTTTCACACTATCAATGCCTACACAATATTCTGTATTCAATTGGTTACAAAGAGGTGCCAGTTCTTGGTAGCTTAGGGCGCTTTTACACGACCCTAAGATCCGCTGGTCCCTTAAATTCGGATCAGAGATCTTAGGGGCTTGTCGCTCTTCCTGTGTCCCCACCCTGGCTGCTGGCTGCGTGAGGGGAGGGATTAAAAAAAGGAAGAAAAGATTGTGGTTCACCTTTGTTCTGCCTCATTCCTGTCTCTGTAAAGGAGCTCTTAAAGGGGCGGGAGCCAAAAAAACAACAAACAGAAGCGAGGAGAGCCCCACACTCACTATCCTTACACCACATCAAACAATTTTCACCAGGGAAGAGCAGGTACAAGAAAAGTGTGCTGAGTCGCGCTTAGGTGGGCGGGGTCACACTTAATTTCCTCTAAACTCCGGAGCTGGTGGGGAAACATTTTTAAGCTCCGGAGCTTGCAGCCATTTGCTGCGGAGTTTAGGGGTCGTGTATAAACACTCTTAGAAGAACCAATCTGTTATCTGTTCCCCTTCTCTGGGGAATTAACAAGATGCCACCTTAAAAATGATGGATTCACTTAGTCACTCACCCTGACAAGAAACATCATTTAGTGAATACCGGTGTTAGAAAGGTCTTTCCAATGAAATAAGAGACTACTGGCAACCCTATAACTCAGCTGAGTTAATGAAGCAAAAAAAGGGGGGTTGGACCTGTGCCAGTACATTATTAATTTTCTCTGTGTGAATTTATACAACCAGATGCAGATCCACAGTTCTTTCCAAAGTCTACATCATAAGTACACTCTCCAGAGTTTGTAGTAATGGATCCACTGGTTCAGAAGAGGTGCATATTCATGTGTGCGTGGACATGCACAGAGAGAGGAATATTGGTATATGAGAACTGTCACGTTAGTGTTTGCACCTCTACAGCATGCAGGCCCTGGTGGCCTTCTGAGAAACTGAGCTCTCAGAGAAGTCACTCCATCTTTTTTGTTTGTGAGAGATTGGGGGGCAGGGTAAGGAGGGAGAGAGGCCTCTATTGAGTCCTGCAAAGACCATTGCTGTGGAAATACCAAAGGCATTCTATTTCTATCTGTACCCCAGAGCTGAATCATTACATGAACAGCCAGATAACCCACCCAAAAAAGAGGAGGGCAAATCCCCCCTCCCAGATTGCAAGCTATAGTTGCAGTATAAATGTCATTTTTTTCACAAAGAAATGATTTTTTCCCCCAGCAAAACATCCGACCAAGGCAATATCTAAATTTTCCAGATTTTCCTACAATAATGTCAGGTTCTTCTCCGAACCTCAGGCTCCTTGCAGATTTTCTTGGTTCCCTGAAACTTAACACGGCAATAATTTCTTCTGTCTCACCAATGGTATTACAGCTGGTGCTACGGCTCTGCCAGCTAGTACTACAAATAGATAAGGAAGAGATGGTGATGTGGCAGCCCTGGAAACGAAAGATTTGGAATCAAATGCAGGAAAGAATTTGAGCTTTTTTTCTTTGCCAAACAATGTCTCTCATTTTAGCTACATCCTGCCCTGCTTTTCATTCATTTCTTCTTGGACATGTTTAGTGGGAGTCAAATGGACCACTGAAGTGACCCTATGTCCATATTTGGAGATATTGTGATTCCATTGAGATAGTAACCCCGTTCCTAGTTCTTCCAGATCCAGTGGTACCTTGTATAAAGGAATTAATTCGTTCCAAATGAAATTATGTTAAGCAAATTTTCCTTTATACAAATTTCCCAGAGGAATGCATTGAAAATAGAGTAATCCCTAATCACGACCATTTTTATGTTGTACGGATTTGCCCCATAGGCAATTCTGTTAAGCAAATTTCTCCTATATCCAGAATTTTTTTATGTTGTACAGATTTTATGTTATACAAACCGTTTGTTATATGAAGGTCCACTGTATATCGAAGGACCAGGAAAGGAATGAATGAATGAAAAGAAAGAAAGAAAGAAAGCATCACCCAACCACTCACAAGAAGCATGAGGCACAGGATGGACAAGTACTTAAACCATCATGTGATATTTGTCCTCTACTATGGTGCCTCTCTCTACACGGCCAGGATTTGCGTGTTCAATTCCCCACTATACTGGCAAGAGGAAAGCCAGCCTGTGTGGCCTTGGGCAAGGAAGGTCCGCAGTCTCAGTCTTGAGGGCGAACCTTTTAGACACCGAGTGCCCAAAGTGTGATTCAACCCCCCTTATTTTTCCACAAAGTGCCAATATGGTAATTTATCCTGAATACAGTGGTACCCTGGGTTACAGATGCTTCAAGTGCTACTCTTCAGGAAAGCGAGGATCAAAGAGCAAGCAGGGTTTTGAATTTCAAAATTTCGAAATTCAAAAACCTGCTCTTTGATCCTCGCTTTCCCAAAAGGTAGCACCCCATGGGCAGAATAAACTTTTGGGATGCCCAGAGCGGCGTGGCTGGAGAACAAACTGGGGCTACGAAGGAGCCCACAAACCACTGCCTCCCCCCTTCATGTGGCTCTCTGCATGAAGGCAGCCGTTTGTGGGCTC
>JAHTLZ010001781.1:0-11800 GCA_023846285.1 Phrynocephalus versicolor | reverse complement strand
GATGGAAAAATGTATGGTACATTACCAGAGATGAAGAAATTTTGCCACAGATGTTACCTGTTGGGCACTAAATTGTACAACTTGATATGAAACAGATAAATGCCTGTGTTGATTTATTAACTAGAGGCCATTTGCTTCCAGCAGTTGCATCATTAATATTAGTTAGTTACACCCATCAGTATAATCATTGTGCTGATGGGTGTAACTAACAAGATTTTGACTGCAGCAACTTTGTCAGTCTCATTGCTTGTTACTCAAAGGTAATAAAAAGGTAAAGGTTCCCCCCACCCGCACGTGCGTGGTAGTCGTGTCCGACTCTAGGAGCAGTGCTCATCTCCATATTCAAGCCGAAGAGCCAGTGTTGTGCAAGTCCATGGCCATGTGGCCGGCATAGCTTCAAGGAAACACTGTTTTACCTTCCTGCTTTTTACAGTGGTACCTATTTATCTACTTGCATTTACATGCTTTCGAACTGGGAGCTGGGGTTAACAGCATGGCACCTGGGGTTCAAACTGCTAAGCTGCTGACTTTGTAGCCTGCAGTTTTCAGTACTCTAACTTGCTGAGCCACCACACTCAGTGGTAATAAGTCACAGCTATTGTAACTGGTTATTTCTACACTCTAGTATGGAAAGATCAGTTTCTTCCCCACCTACCCCCGAGGAGTGCAGCTAAGCTCCGAGGAATCTGGGAAGCCTGGGAGTGGGAAAATATAGTTGTGCCTGCAAGTAAAGGAGACCTGGCTGCATTGCTATACCACTGTGCCTATTGGCAGAAGATCTGACTGTGACCATTGGCTTTCAGTATAAAAGAAGAGGGTCTGTGGATCTGGGTATGGCTGTCACTCCCAGCTGTAGAAGAGGCATTATGAACATTGGCTTTAAAAATGTGTAAACTACTCTTTGATCTGCAAGGAATATTATATATAAATTTATGAAAGCCAAAATTAGATTATTTGTTGTTGTCATTTGTTCTGTTTCATTGCCTCTGACTTGTGCTTACCCTATAAATGAGGGACTGCCAAATTGTCCTATCATTAAGCAGCCCTGCTCAGCTCTTCCAAACTCAAAACCAGGACTTTCTTTGTTGAGTCAATCTATTTAATATTTGGTCTTTGTCTTTTCCTGTTTCCTTCATTTTTTCTAGCATTATGGTCTTTTGCAGCAAGTCTTCGTTTCTGATGATGTACTCAAAGTACAACAGCCTCAGTTTCATCCTTTCTGCATCTGGAAAGAGTTCAGGTATGATTTGATTTGCAGTTGATGGGACGTCTGAGCAGTTTTCTCTCCTTTCTTTTGTAGGGTGCATGTGACGCAGCAACTAGAGCCCTCCTGTTAATCATACAGTTGGATAGCAGCCGTAAGCTTTGAAATGTTGAGCCTTGCAACCACTGATATAGAGAGGCGTTCTGTGAGAGGTCTGAGATGCAAGGAGCCTGAGCCTGTAATCCAATTTGTTGTAAGCAGACAATCTCTGCGTGTTTAATTAATCAGCATTGTGAATATCAGCAGGATATCATGACATAAGCCCTTGTGTAATAGACATTCTTCAAGCAGGCATAAAACAGATTGATATACCCACATTTTGTAGGCCTAGCTGGACATTCCTTTGAGAGCAGAGTGGTTTTTATTTTAAAACTCTGTAATGGAACTAGTTCTAGGATTGAGCCAGAAAAGTTAATCATGTCAGGATCTCGGTACTTTTGTAGCACATCTGAATACTGTAGTTTAGGGTTATAATCTGTGGTAATTTCTGCTATTCAAGTTGTGTGTGTGTGTTTTCTTTTTAAAATGCTCATGTGTCTAGCACTCACAATTTTTATGTAAAAATATCTCATTATCTACTGTTTTCTGCTGTACCTTGCTTTTGGCCATTTGGTCTTTTTGAAAGAGTAATACATCAGAAAATACACTTTTGGCCTAGTCTTCCCCCTGCCCACAGTGGCACATGTTAATGTAGTAACTGGTGCCATCATAATACAGTAGTAGATTTTACCATGGCTTGGATATGGAAGGTGGTATTTTCAGGGCACTATTTTTGAGGTCATTTTATCAGAATTGGTTTCAGGTACCAGTGATTATTCATGTTTAGGTTTTTGCACACCTATTGAAAGCTGTTCACTATGCTGTTACATGTGGGATAAAGCTGCTGCTGGGATAGCCCCATGGTGTTTTGTAGTAATGATAGAAAGGCAATTGTAAGGCTTTAAGGCTGAACTAGGCCTAATTCCAGAAAGCTCCCAGCTAGCCCTGGGGCAAGATCAGGAACCTTGGGTAGAGCTAATGTTCAGATCTGGCATTAATGAGGAGTTGGATTATTTTATTGGATGAAATCCTTGCATGATCACAGCTGGGTTGTTGTTGAGCCACTTTAATAATCTACAAGCCATTTGTCTGTTTCTCGACATGCTTCTTCCATGAGTTTTATTCAATTCTCTTAGCTTCTGAAACCAAATAAATTAATTGTTCCCCAGCCTAAAGGGTTTCTTCATTCAAGGGATTTTGTTCAGATAGTGAAACATTATTATTCATTTGGGTGGCATCCAATGTTAGGCCTTGCAGGAATTTGGCTCTGCATCATTGGGATATGACCAGTTGTGATGATCTGTTTACTCTTTCAGCAAACTGGTCATAGGCTCTGGGACAAACATTCTATGGGATTCTATTCTGTGCTGCACTGAGCTTCTGCCCATTGGATTTTACGAGACTGTTTTCTTTTGAGGATTGGTCCTATTGGTGGCCGAACAGTGCCCATGAGTTGTGCCCATATTGTAGGCCTATGCTGCATATTTGGAATAGAGGTACGGATTAACTTCTCACACTGTTGGGCTGTAAATTACCTAGCAAATATTAGGCCTGGGTTATTCTCTTCCTGAGAATCATTTGATTTGGTCCTGACCGACAGGGTAAAAAGTTCAGACCTGCCTGCTCTCAAGTTTGCTGCAATGTTTATGTTTACATTTAGAATGTTGACATTTATAAGAAAGACAGAAACTCAGACTTTTTATCTCTTTGAAATGGCTATTTTCACAGTCAGTATTAGAGCTCTGGATGCCTGGATTCCTTCCAAATAAAAAAAAGGCACCTGGGACTGGTCATTCTCTTTCAAGATAAGCAAGTTTGATCTTTTCAATGTACTGTATTTGATATGTTTTAAATCTGCAGAAACAGAATGTCATAGATGTCTTCATGGGTGTCTGTGTCAAACAGTGTCAATATAAAAAAATGACTTGAAAACTGTTTTGCCCAAGCATCCCTAAATTTGGTACAGAACAAGAGCAAACTGTCTACTACATCTGTTCCACATCTGATATCCAGAAATCCACCTGTGCCACATTTGACTTACAGTTTCAGGGTTAAAAGTATTCTGATTCTGATTCTGATTCTGATAATTTTTTGTTTGAGGTTACACATTTTTGAATTGCCTTATGAATCCTGTGTTGGACTGTTGCTGAATAGTTGTGCATCAATAATACCCCAACTGGAAATTAATATATATGGAGGATAATTTATATTGTTCTCTGCAATTTGAATTGTTTTCTTCTGGAGTTGTGTAAGATGCAAAGGAAGTCCTAATAATCTTACTATTATTATTGCTGTTGTTTCTACTGCTTGTATCACTATTATTATTGCTATTACTGCAAAGGAATTTTGAATTACAAAGTTTTTACTTGAGTACACTCTTAGATGCCAGTATATTGAATTTAATGTTGTTAGAGGCTGGGTTTTTTTTGGTAGTGCTTTCACCAATATCTTAGTCTGCGTGGGCACATTTGAATAAATTAAAATAAATAAATCATCTCACAAAAATCAATTTATGGTGAATTCATCATGTAAAACATCAATGTGGGGGTTATCTGATCTTGTTTGGAATAAAATTTGAAAATAGCCAATGACATTTGATCCTTCTTGCAATTAAAGAGACTACATGGATGTTTCAAAAACAGCCATAGGGAAATTGATTGGGTCTGTCTGAACTCAGGACTTTCCTTCCTTCTTAAAATGGTATATGTTTATGTATAATTTTCCTTTCTCTTTCCCCCCTAGCATGAGCTGTGGGATCAGGCCCATTTCTCTGTAAAACATTTGATCTGCAGAGGCCTCTGTCTCTAAAATGGTAACTGCTTCTCTGCGTCATGGAGTGACTATCATTGGAGCTATCCTGCTTGTGACAGGAACACTATGTTTTGCTTGGTGGAGTGATGGTGAGATGGTGGCCACCACCTCTACTAGCAGTGACCTGAAGGTCCTGTCTCATGAAGAAGCTGAACCAGGGGCAAGTTCTTCCTCTTCTAATGCAGTGCTCAGGTCCATCAGCTTCTTCTGTTGTGGAATTGGCGGACTCCTTCTCCTGTTTGGACTTTTCTGGTCTGCCAGTGCTGGAATTGTTTCTCGGCAATATCACTACCATTTCCCCAGGGACCTTCATTACTCTACTGTGGAGCCTCTGGAGAAACGGACCTCCAGGTTAGTAACAATACTTGGTTGACTGTAACAACACTTTGAGCTGATATGTCAGACCTTGGCCAAGAAATGCGCTAAGAAAGTAAAGAGGGAAAAAAATCAACTTTTTAAAGCATGAAAAGGCATTTCTTAATGGGCTGCTCAAGCCTGACGGAGCCTGATCCTGCAAAATACAAACTCACCAAAGCTGAGAGGAGTGTTTAGAATGGGGAAATTAAAGGTAACAGCAGGGGTGGTGGGGGTGGAGGAGACCTCAAGGAGGATTTATTAATATTATTTATTGGGGGGGAGCCTAAAAAGTAGGGAGTGTCTAATAAAAGGCAGAGTCTTAGAGACGGAAAATATGTTGTCTCCTCTATCTGGCTCAGTGGATGCTCGGAAGAAACTGTCTGTACAGGTGAACGTGCTGTTTGAGGTATAGTTGATCTAAAATCAGGGCCGTCAGCAATGAAAATGCTATTTTTTGTTTTGTCAGTAGGCTTCCACATTTGTGAGTGATACCTAAAAATATGATACAGGCTGAAGTACTGCATTTCACAATGAGTTATGTTTCTTTTTGTTTCTTCTGATCCAGCCAGAGTAGTATCCTCTAATGCTGGTCCTGTGTCAAGGTGACCTCTGCAGTTTTAGTATGTTATTACTTTCTATCTCTAAACACATTTTTTCTCTTGAAAAAGAGGAAGTGAGATGATCAAAGTTTATGTGAAAGTTTTACCTATACACAAGCTGTGTTTGCCTAATAAAGGGCAATAAAATCAACTGAGACATATAATCAGTGGCTCATGCAGTGCACATTTTATTTTACAGCAGTACCTTGTATAAATGAATTAATTCATTCCAAATGAAATTATGTTAAGCAAATTTTCCTTTATACAAATTTCCCATAGGAATGCATTGAAAACGGAGTAATCCCTAATCGTGACCATTTTTATGTTGTATGGATTTGCCCCATAGGCAATTCTGTTAAGCAAATTCCCCCTATTTCCAGAATGTTTTATGTTGTACAGATTTTATGTTATACAAACCGTTTGTTATACGAGGATCCACTGTATTCTATTAATATTAGGTGCTATTTTAATATTGTGGAAGCATAAAGAGGTCCCATAAAAGCACTAAAGGCGGCAACAGATACAGAGTGTTTTCATGCATTGCTCGATGCTTTTTTTTTTTTTTTGCATACCATCTTCTATAACTCTCACATGAAGGGCCTTTCTTTGGCACTCTTTTGTTGCCTAAATCATGCACTGACCTGTCAAGTGTCCCGATTTGGGCGGGACATTCATGTTTTCTAGCCCTTGTCCCACCGTCTTCCTGGAACATTTCTTTTCCCGGAAATGTCCCAGGTGGTGACGGCAGAACAGCAGCAGAAGAGGAGGATGAGGAGCAAGTGAGGGGGCAGAGCGCAGGTGCAGGGGGAACTCGCTCACCCGCCGGCTTCCTGCGGCTGTCCCCGGCGACCCTTTCAGGTCTGCCAGTGCAAGGCACTCGGCCGACGGCAGCGGGCTCGAAGTTTGGCTGGTGGCTACGGCTCCTCCAGCAGTCAACGAGAACTCCTCCCACCTGAGAAATCGGCAAAGCCCAGCATGGCGCCTATGGCTGCCGTCCAAGGGCTGTAGCATACTGAAAAAAAGTCAGCATGCTCTCCTCCTCCTCCTCCTCCTCGTCGCCCTCCTTGTCCCCTGGCACGGCTTCTATGGGGGCCACGTCCAATTTGGGCTGTGCAGTAGGAGGTGTGGCGCGTGTGCGTGCATGCATGAGAGCATATGGAGTTTTGTGTTTGTGCTTGTCCACGCTAGCTCATGCACGTTCACATTACACATCCCTCCTGTCCCGCGCAGCACCTGGAAAAACTTGACAGCTGTGTATGCACAAGAGAGTGCAGAAGACAGTCCTGTATCTTTCTATTCAAATGTAAGCCCCATCATGTTCAGTTAAGCTCCAGCCTGAGTTGCATTTCGCACCATATGCCTACTACTCATGTGCGTTTTTTTTTTTAAATTTTACATGGGATTACACATACTTTGTTTTTCTCTGAAACTGATACTTAAAAATTCTGCTAAAAACAGGCATGATTTTACCTTATTTTATTTTCAGACACCTCTTTTTCCTTGTCTTTGATTGTTTGTGGCTTGATTTTCTTTCAGCATCTGGGAAGCCAGTGCTATTCCCACCTATGAAGAAGCCTTGAATTGCCAGCCTGCTGTCCCAAGCTGTACACCTGCTCCTCTTTTGAAGGAAATCAGGCTGCCCATGTATCAGGTGTTGGATGGGAATGACACATGGCATGGAGGCCGTAGACGCAGCTCCTCTGATAGTGTTCTGTTCCGGAATATTCCACCAAGGCTAGACTCCGAATCTTGGAATGAAGGGACCATTGGCTGTGACACTCCACCACCTAGTTATGAAAATATTGGTTCTTGCGATGGATGACCAAGATATCTGGTTCACCTCCAGTTGCAAACTTATAAACTGTTCCTGAAAGCTCCTGAAAGCTCTTCCTTAAATTAAATGAATTCATTGTGATAAACTGGAACAGAAAGGGGATAAACAGTTGTTAAATGTCAAACCACTGTATAGTCTCTCGTAGGAGTTACTTCCAGATTATTTGAAATACTTTCAATATTGCTTTCTGTGTATGGCTGGCTAATGTATATGTAGTAGGCCTTGTGTATCCAAATGCTATGGAAGCGTCCAAAATGTGAACTACAGCTAAAGAAAAGCGCTGCTTACACGGGTATAGAATTGTAAAAGTAGGCAGTGGATTCAGATGACCGGACTCTGCGTAAATGTCATCTGGGAAATAATATTTCAAAACATTTTCAATAAAATAATTATCCAGTGGCAGTCCCATAGATTTTAGATGACCAGTTGTCTGTGGAAAGAGGGTGTAGGTAGGAAGTCTAATGCACCCTGAGATATAGTCTCCTCTTTGATTCCCTTCCTCTATAAACAAAAAAAGATTATATGTCAACTTTCTTGAGTTGTGATTGTTGAATTCATGGGCAAGGATGATAATGCTGTGTGATATGTAACAGCCGACCAATCTATATGCTTAATGATATTAGAAGAGGAAGGGCAGATTTCCCTGCTTCTTATATATGGTGACCGCTGGTGATGGATGAATCTCCTATAAAACTGCCAAGATGGGAGTGAAATCTGAAGAGGACTAATGTGAAATAAAAAACAGAGCTGAAAGAGAGCCAAAGCCTTTCACAAAAGAGTTATTGAGAGAGGATGTAGCCGGGTGCATAAACATCTAATCACAGTGTGGACCTATGTCACTTCATACCAAGCGGAGGATTGTTTGATTGATTGTTGGAATCGGTTTCTGAGTCAATAGAAAGCAGTTCTCCAAATCTGGACCAGTGCCTTTTGCTGCCTGATGCATCAGTCATGACTTAGATGTCATTCTGCCTGGACAAGCTGGCCAGGCTGGAATTGAGCATTATTTCAGCACTAGCAATGCCACAGTGTACTGTATTTGTTCATCTATATAAGATGACCCCCATTTTTCCAACACAAAATTACAATTTTGTAATCACGCAGTTCTCTCCTCAGCTTGCTTCCGTGTATAAAATGACCCTCTTTTTTTAGTCCAACAATTTTAGACAAAAATATAGACATACATAGAAAACTACTGTATTCTGTGTTGTAGGTACACTAGCATGGGGGTACAAGGTGTGTGCATGTTTGTCTTGATCTGCTGCCTCACTCCGTCTGCTGTGCAGCACCCAGGATTCGAACCGCCGAGCTGCTGACGTTGCAGCTGACAGTTTCAGTGCTCTAGCCCGCTAAGCCACCATGCCCCTATTGAAATAAAGCATACTAAGATTCAAGTGTTAAGAAGTTCCTCTTGGCCAGAAGAAAACTGACATCCTGCATAAATAGCCACGGGCACCACTGTGCGTTGTCTAAATCCAGCTGTTAAGCCGAACTAAAGCAGAGACATTAAATCAACTAGTTATGGTGAGCCAACATTTATGTACATTTTGTTGGTTTGGTGGGTCTACTGCAGTGTTGGCGAACTTATGGCATGGGTGACAAAGGTGGCACTCGGAGCCCCTTTTGTGGGCACATAACATCGTCCCTTCGCAACCACCTGTATTCGGGTTAAATTGCTGTATTGGCACTTTGCGAAAAATTAGTGGGTTTTGAATCGCAGTTTGGGCACTCGGCCTCTAAAAGGTTCGCCATCACTGGTCTTCTATAAATGAGAGATTACAAGTTTCATTCAAAGTTAGGGTGGTGTGGAGAGCTTGTCTAGGCAGACCTTCCAGTGAGTTCCAAGGACTTTGGTATATTCAAAATTAAATTGCAAAAATCCCTAGTGTATTTTCAGAGACTCATTGCCCTTAATGTTTTAATTAACATGACCTTTTCATTAATGCAGGAAATATTTCTGGGGGTGGGGAAGAGGCAAAATTATTATCAGTTGAACATGTGACCAGTGTACAAGAATGGAACTATTGGCAGTGAGTCTATATTTAGATCTTGTGAATACCTAAGAGATGGAAAAGAACTGCTTGTTTTCTTATGATTTGGTTGTTTTGGCCTGTTGTTTTCATTGATATGGGGGAGTATTAGGATTGAGTCACATATTTATTTTGAGTTGATAGCCATCGTTAAGCAATGACTTGACTGCTTTATTTTTACAAGGGAAGCTATTTGTCCCAGGGTTTGCCTACGTCAAAGTCTTATTATGCATAGAAGAAAAACCTTTAGAATGAATATTTTCTCTGAGGACATGATAATTTGGAAGATTCTTACACAGGAGTAAGATAAGTAGCTTCTCAAATAAAGATGTAGTGGTCACAACCGTCCTCGTGAGAATTTCTTTCAGTTCCAGAAATAACCTATGAGTCTGGCATGTGGTTTTTAAAGAACGTAACTGCTAAGAAATTTGGCATTTTTAATCCCCCCCAACTACAGTAATTCCCATTTAATTTATCCCCCATCAACTTTCCTTGCACACATGATACTGCAGTGGCACCGTATAGTGTCCACACAATGCAAGACTGAAATGAGTGTCAAAAAAGTCAAAGCAAGGGGGGAAAACTTTATGTTCTGTTTCTTTTTTTGGGGGGGGGGTGTTACAGCACCCCTGTGTCATGGTCTATTTTTCTTTTGCTCTATAATGCAAAAGTGAAAACGCTGAAAAAAGTTTTGACTTGTTTTTACTAAAGATTTGACAAGGGATGGTGGATAAAAACAAGAACAGAGTGAAAAGGGTACAGAAGAGAGCTGTTCTTGAGTTTTGCATTTTTGTTGTTTTTAGTGTAACCACTTTTGCTGTGATACATGGTCAGGTAGCATAAAAGTAAAACATTTTTTAAATATAGGAAAATGTGAAGGTTTGAGAATGATGGGCAAGTGAGTCCTGTGGTGCAGTGTTTAAACTTCAGTACTGAAGTCAAGCCTCTGTTCACAACCTGAAGTCAGTCCTGACAGGTTTAGGTAGCTGGTTCAATGCTGACTCACCTTTCCATCCTTCTGAGGTCAGTAAAATGAATACCCAGCTTGCTGGAGGGCAAGTTGTTGCTTGCATAAATACAGTGGACCCTTGTATAACAAACATCTTGCATAACATAAAATCTGTACAACATAAAAAATTCCGGAGATAGGGGAAATTTGCTTAACATAATTGCCTATGGGGAGAATCCGTACAACATAAAAATGGGATTACTCCATTTTCAATGCATTCCTAAGGGAATTTGTATAAAGGAAAATTTGCTTAACATAATTTCATTTGGAACGAATTACTTCCTTTATACAAGGTACCACTGTATGTTATAATTCGCCTAGAGCAGTGTTGGCGAACCTATGGCACAGGTGCCAAAGGTGGCACTTGGAGCCCTTTCTGTGGGCACCCTACATGGCCCCTTCACAGCCACCTGTATTCTGGTTAAATTGCTGTATTGGCACTTTGCAAAAAAATTAGTGGGTTTTTAATTGCATTTTGGGCACTCGGTCTCTAAAAGGTTCGCCATCACTGGTATATACCATCGCTGAAGCAATCATGTAATTTGAGGACAGTAAGATTAACTTTTGAAATGCGATGATGTGGATGTTCTTGCTTGACATCTTTCCTGTAAGACAGCCAGCTTTTCTCCCCTTTGGGCACTTCTTTCGTGTCTTTGAACCAGGTTATACTTTCCTGACATGGAGAAGGAGTGATGGGGAAGGAACAAGCATAGGAGCAGTGCTGCTAAAAAGCTAGGGATCCTGTTTTCATGAGCTCATAAAATTATTATTATTAACTGGAGTAAACACTGTAAGATTTACTTTTTGGTAAACATGCCCAGGACTGCACTGGATATCACGTTAGGCAACTGAACAGCATGGGGAAAGAAGACAAAAATATTCCTTCTACAAAACGTTACTGCAGTCGAATTACGATTGGGGCCTTTCCCTTTAACAAAGCAAAGGGTGCAATCCTGCTAAAAATATCTCAAGAGACTTAATCATGTTCCTGATGCTGCCATATCCATTGTCTAACACCCACATGAATAACCTATTCTTTCTTTTGAAGGAAAAATTGATCAAGCATGTGACAGAACCTGCCATTGTGCATGCAGTCCTCCTACCCTTCAGTTAGAAGAAGCTGAACTTGAGAACTGCTCCTGCTTTTGTTAACTTCTCACCACCGAGTTCAACCAATAAAACATACGTATTTTATATTGTATCATTTTTCATTCTCTTTTGCAGGAGTACATTTTTCTTAGAAGCAACAGCAAGCAGACATCTCACGCAAGGGGGTGGTGAACACCGAGGTCTCCACGGAGCGTTGAACTACAGTTCCTGTTATCTCACCATTAGGGGATAACTATATGTATTAAAATGCAATGTATCAAAATATAGAATATTTTAATACATATGTCTTTTAATACATATAGTTAGCCCCCAATGGTGTACTTGTATCTTAGATAACTATATGTAGTTATTTGTTGGAGCTCATGAGAATTGAACAATATCTACAGAGTCAGATTCTAGATCTGATTCCCACCCCACCCCCCACAGTCTCTGCATTTTAAAAAAAAATTGTGTGAGGCCCAGTTGATTTGAGGAAGAAAACAAAAAGATAAAGGATTCTGATGTGGCAAGAAGCCATAATCTGCATGGTTAAGTACAGTTCCATGGTGTCACAGGATTTACTCAGCATCAGCAAATTTTGATTCCCTCAGTATAATTGGGCTGTAATACCATCTCATATGGACTCTAGAGAGCCACAAACTACCCATTACCACTATTGTGAAGGAACACCTACTACCCATTCTATCAGGTTACATAATGTACAATTTAGGCTTTCATCAGAGTAGTGGAGCTGGGTGAAATTTAATA
>JAHTLZ010001780.1:0-12231 GCA_023846285.1 Phrynocephalus versicolor | reverse complement strand
GGACTGGGTCGCACCTGCCATGTCTCACAAAGAAGGGAATCGTACTTGCGTGTAGTGCAATGCAAGTAGATCTGGCTTAGGGTTAAGGTGGGTGAGTGCAAGGGCTAGGGTTAGTCTAGTGACGGGTAAGGTTACCGTGGGCTAGTGGGTTGCACCTCTGGGTGCCTCTCTGACCCACTAAGAAGACAGTCTGTGACGTATGGGTAAGGAGTCAAGGATTAGGGTTAGCGGGTTAGGGGGCTAGGGCAAGTTTTAGGGGGCTTTTTGGCACATCCCAGAAGTCTCAGTGGCCAAGTGGCCATGCGCTTGGTGGGATGGCTCCAAAAATTTGCATGGTCGTCCACTCCCACATGGCTGGCCATGGCCACTTGGCCAGCCCATCATTGCGCAGGTGTAAAAAAAATAAAATGAAATAAAATCAATGGAGGACAGAGGAGGAGAGGAGAGACATTTTGTTGCAACTTGCAAGAAAAAACCCACTGCTACTGTGAAAAATCTGGCAGTTTATAAATTTCCGCGTGTTTCTGTTGTGCTTGTGTGTTTTTGGACCACGATTTCAAAAACAATATTGCGTTCGCCGCCCCATTTTGGATCCCCCGCCCGCATCGCATGGCATGGCAAGTCCGGCTGCCCAGGACGGGGGGGAGGTGGGAGCCCCCCTCCAGACCAGAAACCACCCCTCCGGTAGGTGCCCTGCGCCCTTAGTCAACTAGCAGGCATTTTTCCGCCTGCTTTTTGGCCCGGGAATGGGTGGGGGGGGAGTTAAAAAAGTTTTTTCCTGTGCCGTCCGTGCTGCTTGCTTGCGCTTTAATTGCGGCGGCTGGCGGCGAGACTAGGCTTTTTGCTGGCTGCGAGCCTGTGGCGAGTCCCACCAGAGCAGCCCAGCCAGGACGGGGGATGGGGGGGGAGGCCGGGACCCCTCCTCCAGACCAGAAACCACCCATCCGGTAGGTGCCCTGCGCCCTTAGTCAACTAGCAGGCATTTTTCTGCCTGCTTTTTGGCCCCGGAAAGGGGTGGGGGGGGAGTTAAAAAAGTTTTTTCCTGTGCCGTCCGTGCCGCTTGCTTGCGCTTTAATTGCGGCGGCCGGCGGCGAGACTAGGCTTCTTGCTGGCTGCGAGCCTGCGGCGAGTCCCACCAGAGCAGCCCAGCCAGGACGGGGGATGGGGGGAGGCCGGGACTCCCCCTCCAGACCAGAAACCACCCCTCCGGTAGGTGCCCTGTGCCCTTAGTCAACTAGCAGGCATTTTTCCGCCTGCTTTTTGGCCGGGACCCGGGTTTTTTAAACTTTAAAAAAAAAAAATTCTGTGCCGCGTGGCATCGCGCGATCGCGCGACGCAAGTAACGAGCACGACAAATCAGACCAAAATTGTTCGTTCGTCGGTTCGAGCTCGAAGTCTGGCGGAGTAATTCCCGTTACCGTTTCCGTAGAGTAACGGAACCGAGTAACGGAAACGGAAACGGGAATACCGCTAAGTCGTGCCCATCTCTAGTAACCATTATAAGGAGGCCAGGGTTGGGAATATATTACTTAACCCATTCCAAAAAGTGAAAGAGTTAGTTTTGAGACTGTGAGCAAAGGGGGGGGGTTCTAATCCCACTCCCGGCCTGCCAATCTCTCCACTGCCCAAAGAAGAAAGCCTCTTACACATGGATAGCCAAAATCCTCCTCTGTTTTTATGCCAGCACGAAATAAATTTCAGCAATTGCAAGTTGAAAAGTAAGGGCAGGCATTTGCTGTGTTACAGTAGGTTGATCTGCAACAGCAAATGCCTATGCTCTTTTAAGTTTTAAACTTGCAACAAGTTACTACAAATATTTATACCAGCTGTGTGTGTGTGTGTGTGTGTGTGTGTGTGTGTGTGTGTGTGTGTGTGTGTGTGTGTGTGTGTGTGTGTGTGTGTGTGTGTTGTGTCATTACAGTCGTGACTGACTCTTCATGACTCCACATCCATGGAGTTTTTCTTGGCAGGAATACTGGATTGGCTTGACACTTCCTCCTCCAGGCTCCCACAGCACCTGGTGTTCCCTGGTGGTCTCCCATCCAAGTACTAACCAGGGCCAACTCTACTTAGCTTCCGAAATCAGGTGAGATCGGATGTGCTTAGGGTTAGGCCATCTAGGCAGCACCAGCTGTGTTACACCTGCCTAAAAATACAATAGGATTTTGGCCACTGTATTGTCTCTCTCTACAGCTCCTCCAATTCATGTATGCCCTTTAGTATTTAGCATCTTTTGGTGATGGACCCTGCTCTCTCTGTCTCTGTACTTTCCCACACATATTCTCTAATTCTCACACAACAGGCATCTTGTTCACGCACAGGTACTCCAAGCTGCCTCTTCCATTGTGAACCGGCTTTTCTCGGAGACCTCTCAGAACTAATTGACTTCAGGGCTCACTTGCAATCACCTCTTGTGTTTTGACTGAGTCTGTGGAGGCAAACTCCAGCTCCTGTTTAATCCCCCCATCAAATCTGGAGTATATGTAATGCTTCACATCCTCTCTGGACTATGATTCATCCTCATGGATACTGGCTATGAATACTCGCCCCCATCGGTGTGACCAAAAAATGGCCGTCCCGTCTGACTGAAGCAGCCCAGAAAACCACAGAACAAAACAAAAACCCTTTATGGCTGGATGGGCAGCTATGTCTCTCTTCTCCTTTACCAGTGATTACATTTCATGAGATGACAGACAGATTCCTTAAGTGTCCAGGAGTCAGGAGATACATTACTGCTAATAGGAGTGCTATCAGGCTTTTCTCTCCCACCCACTCTCTTTTTAAAAAGCCTGCTTTGTACAAGTTCTTGTTCAGAAACTCAGGTGTCTGAAATACTTTTCAGACAAAGCAAGCCCGGGTGTGCCATTGTGTGTTTCCTCAGCAAGAAGCTGCAGTCACTCACAACTCTCTGATTCACATACATGTATGGAACGTACTTGTCCCCTTCCTGTTACACAGGAGGACACCTTTTTTTATATCTATATGGGTGGAAGGTTCAGAATCGGTGCAGCTGGTGGCATTCAGAGCATCCCCAGTTCGATCCCATACTGGAAAAGTACTTTGTCTGAAACCCCGCAAAACCCATGTGGATGATGGAGAGAGTAATGCTTGGACTTAGATTCAGGCAGCCTCCTTGACCCGTGTTGTGCTCTTACCCTGAGCAAAACGTGAACTTTTCAAATACCGTAGTATACGTGTTTTCAATGAGACAATCCATATTTATTTATCACAATAAAGAAGAATGGAGGTGTGTGTGTGTGTGTGTGTGTGTGTGTGTGTGTGTGTGTGTGTGTGTTTACAGTTGTTTTTGTCATGTCATTCTGACCTATAGGAACCCTATGAATGAATGATACCCAGCGAGATGGACGAGGACTCTCGAGATCCAGATTCAAATTGCTGCTTAGCGATGGAAACTCATGGGGTGGGTTGTGTGGTGCCACTAAAAAAAACAAAACAAAACATTATTTCGGTATCTTGCTTACCTTCAAAGACCTATCAGGGTCCCTATAAGTTGGAACCATAACACACACAGAGACGAATGAATGAATGAATGAATGACCTCCATAAACTGCCCTGCTGACCCTTGCAGACCACGGCCATGGCTTCCTTTAATGAGTTGATCCATTCCATATTTTGTCATTCCTCATTTCTGGCTGCCTTCAAAGTGGTCTTTTCCAGCAAGAGAGAGACATTTACAAGTAGAGAGATGAATTTCAAGTGGGCTCCCATGCATTTCATTCCAGATCCAGACAACTTTTTGGAGTTTAGTTAACAATAGAAGATATAGATGACAGCCTACTATCATGAAGTATATTTTAGTGGGAAGGCTAGTAAATAATTGTAGGGCATGCCATGTAGGGATCAGACCCTGTTACTCTTGGCTGTGGTTTTTGCTTTATATATAAAAGGAAAGCCAGCTCTGCATCTGTAAGGGTATGGAAAGCACATCTGGCTTAATCAGTGGATTGATTTGCTTAACAACTCCAGGTATCCTGGGCTCTTGCTGTTGGCAGTGAATACTTAGCACTATTTGAAGATGCATTTCCTGCCAATTAGAGCTTTACAGAAGTGGTTTCGCTGCTTTGAAGAGTACCCATAAAGGAATCTGTATTTATGGTTGCCTCTGCCATCTGGGCTCAGGAACAACAATGCACACACACACACACACACACACACACAGAGTTACCTCTCTTTAACGGTTTTGCTTTTTGCCTCCTCCAGAAAAAACACAGATTAAACATTCACAACAGTCATGCAAGCATTCTAATAATTTCTGAAAGCTTCCACATCCAGCATCTCAGTAATTCTTACAATACCATTGTAAAGTAGACCGGTAATATTATCTTCACTTTATTTATTTATTTATTTATTTATTTATTTATTTATTTATTTATTTATTTATTTAACATATTTCCATCCCACCTTTCTCCCCAAGGATGCGAGGCAGCTTAGATGATAAACAATATTTAAAAGCTAAAAACAAGAGATATATAGTTATTTAAAAAGAGATAAGTATGATATTAAAATAGTACTAAGATCAGTATTCAAACACACTTAAAACAGAGCATAAAGATTCATTTTAAAAACCCCTCTCAAACCATCAGTCATTAAGGAAAAACCTGCCTAACATTGATAAGAGGATGAGGAGAGGGGAGGGAATGCCCTGCCAGATTTACAAGACTAAAGATTTGAATTAAGGACTCAACTTTGTAGTTCTTTAGAGAAGTCTGTGATCTAAATGTGGGGGGAGTGCTTTGATATGTGGGACTCAAGCATACATGATCAGATGAGGTCTGCTCCTGCTTAGACTATGAACCAATGGTGTCGCTCTTGATCACACAATCTGAAACACCTGTGAAACACTGGCTGAAATACAGCAGTAAGGTGGTTACTTCACGTCCATTTTGTCTTAGGAGTAGAGATGGGCATGACCAGGAAAAATGACGTTTCAAGTTGTCGTGTGTTGGAGCCGGCCCGTTTTGGCTCGTTTCCATTCTTCGCGAAATTTCTCAAAAATTTGTTGTTTCGTTTGTCATTTTTGTCTGTTGTTAGTACTGGTTTGGGGGGGGTAGCGGGCTCCTGGAGGCACCTCTCTGGGGTAGGTGCCTCCTCTGGCCCGATATGAAGGGAAAGCGGGCTCCTGGAGGCACTTGGGGTGGGTGCCTCCTCTGGCCTGCTATGAAGGGAAAGCGGGCTCCTGGAGGCACCTCTCTGGGGTGGGTGCCTCCTCTGGCCCGCTACAAAAGGGTACGCATAGCCAATTGGATATGCATACCAAGTTGCAGTGGCAGGCAGAGGCACCTCTTTTGGGTGCCTTTACTCTGACTCACTAAGAAGGACAGCATACTGGCATACTAGCAGCATACAGTGCACTTGTGCTGGGTGGGGAGCGAAGTGAGAGAGGACCCCTATGGGCGCCCTACGGCTCACTAAGAAGGGAAGTGTACTTGCGTGTAGTGCAATGTGAGTACACAGATCTGGCTTAGGGTTAGGGTTAGTGCAAGGGCTAGGCTTAGGGTTACAGGTAAGGTTAGGGTGAGTTAGTGGGGTGCACCTCTGGGTGCCTCTCTGACCCACTAAGAAGGACAGTGTACTGGTGTATGGGTTAGGCTTAGGGTTAGGGTTTGGGCTTGGGCTAGGGTTAGTGGGCTTTTTATGCCCGACTGGCACATCCCAAAAGTCTCTGTCAAAGCCTGGCCAAGTGGCCATGCAATTGGTGGAATGGCTCCAAAAATTTGCATGGTCCACTCCCATGGCCAGCCCATCATTGCGCAGGTGTAAAAAAATAAAAATAAAAATAAAATAAAATAAAATCAATTGAGACGTTTTGTTGCAAGAAAAACCCACTGCTGCTGCTACTGTAAAAATTCTGGCAGTTTTAAAATAGCTATTTTCGCATGTTTCTGTGGTGCTTTGGTGTGTTTTTGGACCACGATTTCAAAATAAATATTGTGGTCGCCCCATTTTGGATCCCCCGCCCGCACCGCATGGCATGGCGAGTTGGCGAGACGACGAGGATGCCCCCCACCAGAGCAGCCCAGGAGAGGAGAGGGGGGAGGCCGGGGACCCCCCCCCAGAAACCACCCCTCTGGTAGGTGCCCTCACTCAGGCAGGCATATTTTCGCCTGCCTTTTTTGGCCGGGAATCGGGTTTTTTTTTAATTTTTAAAACTTTTTTTCTGTGCCGCTTGGCATCGCACGATCGCTGCAATGCCATGAACGACAATGACAAATCAGACCCAATTTTTCTTTTATTGGTTCGAGTTCGAGTTCTGGCAGAGTAATTGTTGTTCTTCGTTCCGTTACGTAACGGAAACGAGGAACGGAAACGGAAGCGAGAATTTCACCAAGTCGTGCCCATGTCTACTTAGGAGTGGTACCCAAAAATGTTATTTCACATCTGTTGCACAACTACTGAAATTTGTCTTGACCAGAATGGGTGCTAAGCGTGACAATCCTGTACCTGGGGCTTGTCCTTTACCTTGTCACTCCTTGTTCCTGCTTTCTGTTCCCAGACAAGACACCATGTAGTAATGACTGTCATGCAACAAAACATTCATTTTTCTCAGAAAACTGTGTCCAGGTTATTTATTTTGACGTTTCAGAAGTGAAATATCGAAAAAGAATTTTTTAGGCCCCCTAAAAAAGGAAAAGGGAAGCTAGACAAATTCAGTGTTTGTCACGGTACAAGACTGTGAGGTAACAGTTGTCACGAAACAAGTTATCATGACCATGGGAACACCGAAACAGGGACAAAACCACGTGATCGCGACCAACGCTATCACAGTACAACACTAGTTGCGGGACAAAGAAGGACGTGAAGTAACAACCTAAGTCACAACTGAATTGGTGGGGAATTGGTGAGTTGACATCTATGTAAGTTTCATTGATTCAATGGACCTACAACAGTTGTGTTTTCCCCCTTTACTGTATTGTCATTAGAAGAGAAAGTTCATTTGTTCAATTTTCTCACCTGCCAGCTGTCAAAATTACATGAACTCTCTTCAAGACCCAGACTGGTAAGTCAGTTGTCCTTAAGCCAAAATGTCCTCCCACAGGCCAACATCAGAAATATTCATGGGTTGACCTGTTTCTAGCTGAGCCTTCCTCTTGCTGGTGCCTCTAAAATAAGTTGGTTCATACCATTACCAGGTGGGGAGAGCACACCTTCCCCAAGGAACATAAGAACATAAGAACATAAGAAGAGCCATGCTGGATCAGGCCAAAGGCCCATCTAGTCCAGCTTCCTGTATCTCACAGCAGCCCCACCAGGTGCATTTGGGAGTGCATGAGACTAGATATCTGTCTCCTGATACCACTCCCCTGCATCTGGCCCTTGAAGTAACCCGGTTTAAAGCCTGGAGACTCCACATCTCCATCATGGTTTGTAACCTGTGATGGACTTTTCCTCCAGGAATCTGTCCAATCCCCTTTTGAAGGCATCCAGGCCAGATGCCATCACCACATCCTGTGGCAGGGAGTTCCATAGACTTACAACGCGCTGGGTGAAAAAATATTTTCTTTTGTCTGTTCTTACTCTCCCAGCCCTCAATTTGAGTGTATGTCCCCTAGTTCTGGTATTTTGGGAGAGAGAGAAGAGCTTCCCTCTATCCACTTTACTCATACCCTGCATTATTTTGTATGTCTCAATCATATCCCCCCTCAAGCGCCTTTTTTCCAGACTAAAGAGGCCCAAATGTT
Source organism: Phrynocephalus versicolor (assembly GCA_023846285.1). Lineage (NCBI taxonomy): Eukaryota > Metazoa > Chordata > Lepidosauria > Squamata > Agamidae > Phrynocephalus > Phrynocephalus versicolor. Next base: position 4,531 of record JAHTLZ010001780.1, on the reverse strand, counting down.
TTAGCCTTTCTTCATAAGGGAGGTGCTCCAGCCCGGTAATCATTTTAGTCGCTCTCTTCTGCACCTTTTCCAGTTCCACTATGTCTTTCTTGAGATGCGGTGACCAGAATTGTACACAATACTCCAGGTGGGGCCTTACTATTGTTTTGTATAATGGCATTATAATGTTGGCTGTTTTATTTTCAATCCCCTTTTTGATAATCCCTAGCATGGAATTGGCCTTCTTAACCGCTGCCACACATTGGGGAGACACCTTCATGGAGCTGTCCACCAACACACCAAGATCTCTTTCCTGATCCGTCACGGATAACTCAGAGCCCATGAGTTGATAGATGAAGTTTGCGTTTTTTGCCCCAATATGCATTACTTTACATTTGGTTACATTAAAACGCATTTGCCATTTCTCAGCCCACGCCCCAAGTTTGGAGAGATCCTTCTGGAGCTCTTCACAATCTTCTCTGGTTTTTACCACACGGAAAGGTTTTGTGTCATCTGCAAACTTGGCCACCTCACTGTTTATCCCTGTCTCCAGGTCATTTATGAACAGATTGAAAAGCACCGGTCCCAGGACCGAGCCCTGGGGCACACCGCTTTTCACTTCTCTCCATTGCGAAAATTTCCCATTGACACCTACTCTTTGTTTCCGGGATCTCAACCAGTTCTCAATCCATAAGAGGACCTGCCCTCTTATCCCCTGACTGTGCAATTTTCTCAGCAGCCTTTGGTGAGGGACTGTGTCAAAAGCCCTTTGAAAATCCAGATAGACTATATCAACCGGTTCACCCAAATCCACGTGCCTGTTGACCTTTTCAAAAAATTCTAAGAGGTTTGTCAGACAAGATTTACCCTTACAGAAGCCATGCTGATTTTCTCTCAGCAAGGTTTGTTCTTTTATGTGTTTTAAGATTTTCTCTTGGATGAGGCTTTCCACCATCTTCCCTGGGACAGATGTAAGGCTAACCGGCCTGTAGTTTCCTGGGTCCCCCCTCCTTCCTTTTTTAAAAATTGGTGTGACATCTGCTATCCTCCAGTCCCCCGGCACTGTGGCCGTTTTAAGAGACAAGTTGCATATAACCGTTAAGAGATCTGCAATTTCATTTCTCAGTTCCCTAATAACCCTTGGGTGGATGCCATCTGGGCCCGGTGACTTGTTAATCCTCAATTTATCAATTAGTCCTAAAACCTCCTCTCTTTTAACCTGTATTTGATTTAATTCTTTAGTCAAGAGGGGCGGCTGAGGCAGCGGAATCCGCTCAAGGTCCTCTGTCGTGAAGACAGACGCAAAGAACTCATTCAATTTCTCTGCAATGTCCAAGTCTTCCTTAACCTCCCCTTTTCCTCCCTCACCATCCAGAGGGCCAACTGGTTCTCTGGCAGGTTTTCTACTTCTAACATATTTAAAGAAGCTTTTATTATTACCCTTTATATTGCTAGCCATTCGTTCCTTAAAGTCTTTCTTTGCCTCCCTTATCATCTTCTTACATTTCTTTTGCCAGAGTTTGTGTTCCTTTTTATTATCCTCATTTGGGGAGGATTTCCATTTACAGAAGGACCTCTCCTTGTGCTTTAGAGCCTCTCTAACTCCACTCGTTAACCATGCCGGTGCCCTCTTGGACTTAAATGAGCTCTTCTTTCTTTGTGGTATGCACTTGTGCTGGGCCTCTATTATTGTTGTTTTAAACAGGCTCCATGCACTCTGAAGAGATTGGATTCTTTTAACCTTCCCCTTCAGTTTCTCTCTAACTAGTTTCCTCATCTGAGGGAAGTTTGCCCTTCGAAAATCAAGGGTTGACACTCTTCCTCCGACATGCATGGCAAAGGTAATTGCAGCATGGTCACTGTTCCCCAGAGGCTCAGTGACATTCACACCCCTGACCAGGTCCTGAGTATCACACAATATTAGATCCAGAGTTGCCTGTTCTCGGGTGGGCTCCGTGACAAGTTGCTCTAAGGCACAGGCATTCAGCAAGTCGAGAAACCCAGTTTCTCTTTCTTGCCCGGAGCTCGCATTGGCCCAGTCAATGTGGGGATAATTGAAGTCCCCCATGATTACTATCCTATCCCTCTTAGCCACCTCCATGATTTCTCTCCTCATTTCAAGGTCCCCCTCAAGGTTTTGATCTGGTGGACGATAGAATACTCCAATGATCACATCACTCCTTGGACCTGATAGTTTAACCCACAGTGATTCTATGGTGGAGTCAGACCCTCTGTCCATCTCCATTCTGCTGGATTTTACCCCTTCTTTGACATAGATGGCCACTCCTCCTCCAACCCGCCCCTCTCTATCCCTTCTATAGAGTTTATAGCCTGGGATTGCTGTATCCCACTGGTTCTCCACATTCCACCAGGTTTCTGTTATGGCTATTATATCTATGTTATCCCTAGCTGCCAAATGTTCAAGTTCTCCCATCTTTGCTCGGAGGCTTCGAGCATTGGCGTAGAAGCACCTGTACAGTGGGTCCCGCAACAACAGCTGCTGCCTTGTTTTTTCTCCCGCACAGCTTTTATTATCAGTAGACAAACTGTCATATTCCGTTATTCTCCCAGTGCTAATACCTGCTATGCCATCTCTATTTGATTCTCTACCTTCTTCAACCTCATTCCCCGAGGATGATGTGTTCCGAACCGGATGCCACTCAGCTCCTGTCGGCTTTCCCCCAGTTATCAGTTTAAAAGCTGCTCTGCTGCCCTTTTGAGGTTGAGTGCCAGCAATCTGGTCCCATCCTGATTCAAGTGCAACCCATCCCTCCTGAACAGGTTTGGCTTGTCCCAAAATGTTCTCCAGATCCTGACAAATCTAAAGCCCTCCTCTCGACACCATCGCCTCATCCACGCATTGAGGCTTCTGAGTTCTGCCTGCCTGGCGTGTCCTGCACGAGAAACAGGTAGCACTTCTGAAAATGCTACCTTGGAAGCCCGGGACTTCAATCTTCTACCTAACAACCTGAATTTGGCGTCCAAGACTGACCGCTTTGCCTTCCCAACGTCATTGGTACCAACATGTACCATGACCACTGGCTCCTTCCCAGTTCTCTCTAACAAGCTATCTATATTTCTCGTGATGTCTGCAACCTTTGCACCTGGCAGGCAAGTGACCATACGGTTATCATGCTGTGTCCATGTTTTCCTCACGGAATATTACCATTGAAAATGTATTTGGGTTTGTGGATTGTGGAGCTTCAGTCCTATTTTCGAGCACATTTACTGCCCAATGTGTTTCTAGTGGGCTCTTTTACTCTGTTGTTGTTGTTGTTCAGTCGTTCAGTCGTGTCCGACTCTTCGTGGCCCCATGGACCAGAGCTCGCCAGGCCTTCCTATCTTCCACTGCTTCCCAGAGTTCGGTCAAATCCATGTTGGTTGCATCGATGACACCGTCCAACCATCTCATTCTCTGTACACAGAGACAAAGCGGCAGTGCTGTGTAACAGTACAGCATAGTTCACATTCACTGGAACAGGATCAGAGGGCCCCAGGAGCATTCCATTCAAAATGTGACCAGAAAAAAACCCTTGACAACTGCAGGATCATTTCTGATTAGAGATGGGCACAACTTAGCGGTATTCCCGTTTCTGTTTCCATTACTCGGTTCCGTTACTCTACGGAAACGGTAACGGGAATTACTGCCCCAGACTTCGAGCTCGAACCGACAAACGAACAATTTTGGTCTGATTTGTCGTGCTCGTTACTTGCAACGCGCGATACCATGCAGCACAGAAAAAAAGATTTTAAAAGTTAAAAAAAACCGGTTCCCGGACAAAAAGAAGGCGGAAAAATGCCTGCCGTGCCTCAGGGCACCTACCGGGGGGATGGTTTGTTTCTGGAGGGGGGGTCCTGGCCTCCCCCCTCCGTCCTGGGCTGCTCTGGTCTGGTGGGACTCGCCGCAGGCTTGCAAAAAGCCCAGTCTCGCCGCCGGCCGCCGCAAACGCAAGCGGCACGGACGGCGCATAGGAAAAAACTTTAAAACTCTCCCCCCACCCATTCCCGGGCCAAAAAGCAGGCGGAAAAATGCCTGCCGTGCCTCAGGGCACCTACCGGAGGGATGGTTTGTTTCTGGAGGGGGGGTCCCACCTCCCCCCCATCCTGGGCAGCCAGACTCGAGTCGCCATGCCATGCGGTGCGGGCGGGGGATCCAAAATAGGGCGGAGAACGCAATATTGTTTTTGAAATCGTGGTCCAAAAACGCACAAGCACAACAGAAACACGCGGAAATTTATAAACTGCCAGATTTTTCACAGGAGCAGTGGGTTTTTTCTTGCAACAAAATGTCTCTCCTCTCCTCCTTTGTCCTCCATTGATTTTATTTTTTTTTATTTTTTTTACACCTGCGCAATGATGGGCTGGCCGAGTGGCCATGGCCAGCCATGTAGGAGTGGACGACCATGCAAATTTTTGGAGCCATCCCACCAATCGCATGGCCACTTGGCCATGGAGACTTCTGGGATGTGCCAAAAAGCCCCCTAAAACCTGCCCTAGCCCCCTAGCCCCCTAACCCTAATCCTTGACTCCTTACCCATACGTCACAGACTGT
>JAHTLZ010001779.1:0-12615 GCA_023846285.1 Phrynocephalus versicolor | reverse complement strand
CTTTGGCCTGATCCAGCATGGCTCTTCTTATGTTCTTATGTTATGTTCATTCTCAGCTGGCATCAGGTTCAGCACAAAGATATGTGTGCATTGTGCTTGGCTCCCTCCCAAACTATGGACAGTCCACTTTTGGGACATCACAAGGACCCAGTCCATTGCGATTAGAAGGACTGACCTCTTGATCATAGGTGTCAGGCCTGATACCTCAAGGAGTGAATGCTGCTGATGTGGAAATCCTTTATGATGTTGTCGTTATGCACCCTCATGTCACTTCCATATGGTAACCTTATGAATGTGTGTGTGTGTGTGTTGTGTTGTTACAATCGTGATCGACTCTCCGTGACCGACTTTCTGTGATCCCATGTCCATGGAGTTTCCTTGGCAGGAATACTGGAGTGGTTTGCCAGTTCCTACTCCAGGCGCCTATAGCACCTGGTATTCCCCGGTGGTCTCCCATCCAAGTGGTAACCAGGGCTGACCCTGCTTAGCTTCCGAAATCAGGAGAGATCAGATGTGCTTAGGGTATTTAGGCAGTGCAACCTTATGAATAAATAACCTCTAAAAGAGCCTGTATTTGGGGTTTTGAAAGGCAAAGCTGTCATTTTACATTGATCAATCAAGTCAGTCGTCTATTAGTCTTCCTTCTTCCTGCCGTCTTCAGTTTTGTAACACAATTGTCTTTTCCAGTGGCTCTTACCCTCTCATGATTTGTCCAGTGTATTAGTCTAGTTAGTGCTTTGGTGGTGAACGTTTGGCACTCCAGAGGTTTTGGACCACAACTCCCACAGTGCTTTGTCATTGGCAATCTGGGCTCTGAATTCTGGGTGTTGTGGTCCAAAACGTCTGGAGTGCCGAAGGTTCACCACCACTGGTCTAGTGATTTCTCCTTCAAGAGAGTTCAGGTTTTGTTTCATCAAGAACCCATTTATATCTTCCTGATGGCCCACAGTATTTGCAAAGCTCTCCTCTGACACCACATTTCAAATGAATTTGGATTTTTTGGGGTGTATGTGTCATCTTTCCTAGCTGTCCCGCTTTCACTTGTGTTTGGAGTCTTTAGGAATACCATAGTACGGATTGTCCCAGCCTTGGTGGCCTATCCTTTCACTTCAGAATTTTTCTAGTTCCTTCATACCTCCCAAGGCTGTTACTTCACATCCATCTCATCGCTGTTCGCGGTCCCGCTTGGGACCGGTACGAAGTAATCTAACTGCACGTCCATTGTGCAACGAGGGGAGTTCGTCCCGACCACGCCCCCTGAACTGCAATTTAAGCAGGATGAGAGATTCCCCTCCCTGGCCTCAGGAATTTGCTCATCACGCTTCTCGTTCTGAGACGAGTGCCCGTGAGGTAAGGCTCGTCACGCAACGTGCCATTCTCCATCTAGTGGCAGGAGTGCGAAGTGCCATTTGCCAGTACATTCCCTATGGAGTCAGCAATGCAGTGCAGAGAGATTAAAAGACAAATCCTCAAACTTAGCTCCCTAACGCATTGAAGGCAAGGCTTCGGAGAATTGAAACATCAAAAAACGGAAGATCGGGCCAAAAAAAAATGGAGAACAAAGGCATGGAATTTCACATCTCATCACAGAACAAGGATGTGTGGTAACAGTCATGCTGGTATCATCCATCACACCCGTGCGTACACGGGAATAGGGACAAAACCGGAAGAAGACCACGTGACCGCGACCGACATCAGCATGCAACGAACTTCCTCCCGGGATGAGAATGGATGTGAAGTAACCATCCAAGTCTCAGGGCTTGGCTAGATGGACAAAAATTGGAGCAGGTTGGACTGAGCTAACAAGGGCCACTTAAATTGGGTAGAGACCTGGCATTCCAGTGAGCGCGGCCCTTGGATCCACAAGGCATACACACTTCAAGCAACTCTATATGTTTAGATAATGTAAAATGACCAGATATGTATATCTGTTGTTGTTATGGGCTGTCAAGTCACTTCTGACTTATGGCAACCTTAGAAATGTGTGATGTCCAAAATCTCCTACTGTCGGCTGCCCGGCACAGTTCTTGCAAATTCAAGCTGGTGGCTTCTTTTAGGGAGTCAATTCATCTCCCCAGTGAGCTGCGCCTGCTTCCGTCCCTGCCCGCCTTCAAGAAGGCCTTGAAGACCCTCTTATTTAGAGAGGCCTTCGGCGACCTCGTGAATTAGGTTTTTGTTTGTTTGTTTTGTTTTCTTGGGCTCGTTGCCATCTTGTCCTCTGCTGCCCTACTGCTTGCAGTTTCAACCATTTTTTATGTGTTTCTATGTGTTTTTATCGCTGTTAGCCGCCCAGAGTTCCCGCTGGGAAGATGGGCGGGATACAAGCTCATAAATAAATAAATAAATAAATCTTGTAACTGGCCTTCCTCTTTTCCCACTGCCTTTCCCAGTATTGTCTTTTCTAGAGAGTCCTGCATTTTCATGATGTGCCTAAAGTCGGACAGTCTTAGCTTCAACATTTTTTCTTCCAGAGGTAGTTCAGGCTTGTTTTTATCTAAAATCCACTTGTTTACCTTTCTGGAAGTCCAGTGAAGATCTTTCTGTTTTGGAGAGCTTTCCTTAGTGATTATCTATATCTATACCTATATCTACTGTATATCTTTAACCTATGGAACTCCCTGCCACAGGATGTGGTGATGGCATCTGGCCTGGATGCCTTCAAAAGGGGATTGGACAGATTCCTGGAGGAAAAGTCCATCACAGGTTACAAACCATGATGGAGATCTGTAATCTCCAGGCTTAAAACCGGGGTATTTCAAGGGCCAGATGCAGGGGAGTGCTATCAGGAGACAGATATCTAGTCTCATGCACTCCCAAACGCATCTGGTGGGGCCACTGTGAGATACAGGAAGCTGGACTAGATGGGCCTTTGGCCTGATCCAGCATGGCTCTTCTTATGTTCTTATATTCCCCTTAAATCTGGCTAGGATTGGTCTTGATTGGAAACAGGATCAAATTAACCAATCTGCATTTGATTGGGGAGCTGTTGTCTTCATTCGTCTCCATGTTCTTCATTATCAATCATTGCTGCTCTTCCAAGTGCTATCCTGTATTATGTCTTCCAATCTGCAGTCACCATTTTGATTTATTTTAGAGCCAAGAAAGTTAAACTCCTTTACTGTTTCAATTACCTCGCTGTTGATCTTAACACTGGCTTGCATATTCTCTGCCATTGTCTTTATTTTTGATTTCTTGGTGGTATTTGTAAATCTGTTATTCCATCATTAAATAAAAAACAGATGTTGTTCTGTTGTTTTCCAAAGGAAACACAACCAGAAGTCGGGAGAATGAACTCAACTGAAACAGCACATTTTGAACCACTCAGATAATACCTCACTTTGGAGCCATTTTTATATCTATGTACAGTATAAACTTTTATATCCAAGTTAAAAAAAATGATGTGGCTGGTTCTTGTTGCACTTTTGAGGTGGGGAAAGTAGGGAATAAATATGTTTCTTGGTAAGCAACTGAATCCTAATATCCAAAACAACTACATGGATCAAAATAAACCAAACCACCAGTTCTAAGCCTTGAGTTGGGCCAGGACTTGGGGGCAAAAAAAAAAAAATGTATTTGGAGCAGGAGATACTCTTTTTTTCTTCCCCTTCCATGGGACAAGCACTTTTAGAGACACAAAAACAGGAGACAAGGAAGAAAGTGAGAAGCTGGTAAGTGGAACAGAAGGTGCAAGTGTCTATCTACTCTATATAGTACTGTCATTTTACATTCAAAAACGTCTGAGGCATACAATTCCTGCTAGAATTAGTGAAGAGAAATGGAAAGCACGATCGTGTCTTTGAGCCCTTTTACACGACCCCTAAGACCTGCTGGTAGCTTAAATTCAGATCCCCCAGCCAGATATCATGTGGGTTTTGTTCCTCTTCCTGTGTTCCCACCCTTCCGCACTCTGTTGCTTCTGTCTGCGCTGAGGGGAGGGAGAAAAAAATGCATGCTCACCTCACGTTGGAGCAGCCCCGTAGGGATTCCTGTCTGTTAAAGGGGCGGCGGGGACAACAAAGACAAACATAAGGTGAGGAGACCCCAGCATCCACAGCTTTACAATCCGCATCGGAAATTTTTTTTACCTTCGGAGACCAGGTACTTGTAAAGTGCGCTGGGGCATGCTTAAGTGGGCGTGAGCGTACTTTATTATTTTTTTAAAGTCCATTGCTGGTGGGAAAACAATTTTATGCTCCGGATCTGCAAGTATTTTGCAGCGGATTTTAGGGGTCGTGTAAAAGGGCTCTTTGTTTTTATGTCTGAAGTATAATGCTTTTTAGTCAGGCATATCTATGGGAAATATGCATTTGGCAAGACAGTGAGGTGTAGTAGTTAGAAAAGAAGCAATGACTGGAGAGAACTGGAACATTGAAATCTCTGTTCATTGGTTGTGACTCACCACTTAATCTGAGAAAATGCCAGGGGATGTTGGAGCTGAAGACAAAGAATTTGATAAATTAACAAAATACAGAGCCTGGCAATAGAATTAACTCACTTGTGGAGAAGACATGTTTGAGTGATTTTCATAGCCATTAGGGATTTTATAAAAGACTGTATTAGATTCAGCCGCAGAACTCCGAAATGACACCGCCAGAGCTGCAAAATTAGGAATAGCACATGCCTTACAGTGATAGTTAACTGATGCATAGGTTTTTGGTTTAAACCTATATCTGTTATATAATACCAATCAAAATTTGTCGCTTGGATGATGATGATGACGATGATGTTCCATCAAGTTGTCTCTGAATTGTGGTGACCTTTATAAGTGGTGGTGGTGGTGGTGGTGGTGGTGGTGGTCGTTGTTGTTTTAGGGATAAAATACTCAAAGGTGGTTTATCAGTCTCTCCCTGTAGGACAGGGGTGTCCAAACTTTGGCCCTCCAGATGTTTTGGACCACAGCTCCCAGAATTCCAACCCTGTATTGCCAATGACAAAGGACGGTGGGAGTTGTGGTCCAAAACATCTGGAGGGCCGAGGTTTGGAGACCACTGCTGTCGGACCACCATGTAGTATGCCCAAGACCACCCGAGTGGCATGGCACATGACCCAATCCATCAGCCATATGCATCAATTAGCATGTGAAGTTGGAGGCGAACCACTTCCCTCTTGACTTTCGGAGAGGCGTGCCCTCCTTTGGGACAGTTGGAAACTAACTCCCAAGCAAATGTGTGGAGGTTTCCTAACCTAATTTCCCTTTGTGCGTTTGTGTGGGCGTATTATTGGCGGCACCACCCCTGTCCTTTCATAATCACTCTGCTCCCTGAGCAAGATTTTTGACATGGTGGAGGATTGATAGCAGTGTAATATCACCAAACTCCCTACGGTTATTCGACGAGTGTATAACATTGTGAACTGATACCGGATTGACGTTAATTTTAGATGCCTCATTTTTTTGATTTATTTAAGCGTGTTTAAAAATGTACAATGCTGCTGTCAGTGCAATTAGGTAGTCAGCTTGATGTGTAAAGGATTTGAAGCCAACAAAATGTAATGGGGGAGGAAAAGAGCAGAGTGTGCATGAACAGATGCAGACACTTTTTTTGAGGGTACTAGTTGTGTGGGTGTCTCTGTATGCTCGTTTTTGGCCAAAGTCCAACAACATGTTCCTAAAAGTTGCTCCAAAATCTAGCATTTTGTAGCATTGAAGAATGCTCGAAACGTTGTAAATACAGCAGTACAGTAATTTTTGCAGGTCTCAAGGTGAAGCAGGAATGATGTTGTGATATTGTTATTATCAGAACCACTGCTGCAACGTTTCATTTTTATTATGCTTCCAAATGGTACTGATTGCATTTGCTTCATGCCCCATTTGTGTCTGGATCTTGTATGTTTTTACTAATTATTTATATAAAGTTGTTTTGAGGTCCTGTTGAGAGCCTGAAAAAAACTTCAACTATTGACATTTCATCTGAGAGTGACTTTGACTATGTATGTTTTTACTCATGTTTAACATGGTTCACATTTGTTTTTTGGGGGGTGTTGTACTGTACAGTTTATTTGACTTTTTTTTTTGGGGGGGGAGGATACATTTGTACTATACAGTACAGTATTCTCGAAGGCTTTTATGGCCGGGATCTGATAGCTGTTCTGGGAGTTTTTCTTCCTGACGTTTCCCCAGAGCATAGAGAGAACTCCTAGTTCCCTGAGCTCCTTGCCCTCTGAAGATGCCGGCCACAGAGTCTGTCAAAATGTCAGGAAGGAAAACTTCCAGAACACAGCCAAACAGCCCCCCAAAAAAATCACAACATCCTTTCAGATATTTAAACTTAGGGCCTTTTCACACGACCCCTAAGATCCGCTGGCCACTTAAATTCGGACCAGAGATCTTGGGGGTTCGTTGCTCTTCCTGCGTCCCCACCCCTCTGCACTACCTTGATCCTGTCTGCGTGAGGGGAGGGAGAATAAAGGGGACAAAAGAATGCAGGCTTGCCGGTCCAAGCCTCCCCAAGCCCCGTCGTCGTCCTGATTCCTTCTCTTAAAGGGGCGGGAGGCAAAAAACAACAAACAGAAGCAAGGAGAGCTGGGCACTCACTCCTTTACATCCGGATCTGGGATTTATCACCCTCCAAGAGCAGGTACCTGAAAAGTGCGCTGGGACGTGCTTAGGTGGGCGTGGCCACACTTAATTTTCTGTAAACTCCGGAGCTGGTGGGGAAACAATTTTAAGCTCCGGAGCTGGGAGCCATTTGCGGCAGAGTTTAGGGGTCGTGTACAAATATCCATAGCTAGCTATCATATCCCCTCTCAGCCACTCAGAGGTGGTTGGAGTTTCATTTTTTTGTGGGGTGTGTGTTATGTGTCTATAGGTGGCTTTCTGTGACCATGCTGGCTGGGGAATTCTAGGTTGGGTAGTCCTAAACTGTGGTTACACTTGTGTCTTTTGCACAGAATTCTGGGTGATGGAGTCTTGCCACACTACAGCTTCTGGAGCTCCAGACTCAGTTAGGCCTTAGAACAGAGGCCCTGTTGCTAGGAAACAGACATGTACTCCTTGGCCTCATGGAAGATGGCCGGGAGGAAATGGGATATATTGGCTGGGAAGCAGAATGCATGTCCAGCTTCCGGCTAAGGACCCAGGCCTACCTCTCCATGCCAGGGTTGATGGGGGTGTGGGTCGTTCCTTCCTTTGCACCCGCACCAAGAGTCCGTTGGGTCAACAGTCTTCCATTCACGCTGGGAAGAATGTTTGATCCGGCTCTTAGCAACATATTAAAAACAGGGAAACACTGTACTCCTCTAAGATTTATGGCATGTCCTAATTCCAAGGTCTCAGGGAAGGTTGCAACATGCAATCTTTACAATCAGACAAAGCTAGGGATTTTCGGCTGTAGGGATGGATGGAAGGATATTTTCAGCCTGGGAAGACAGCTGACATCTGAAATCCAGAGTTTGGATTGAGAAACACATAGGTTTGGGGCTGAGGTGTTGCCATTTTGGGGGGTGGATTCTGTTTACCAAAAAATTTCCCAGTTAGGGTGATTGTAGAATCTGGGTTAACAGTTGTCACAACAAGCTGCTTTCCTTTCTTGTCCTTTGTGGGGGGGGGATGCACAACAATATTATTTTGTGCTTCACTCGGCCATTGTAGGTAAGAAATTCAGAAGCTGTGGTGCAGGAGGCCAAGATCCTGGGTGAACGCCTGTCCATCCTTTCCCTCTTTTCATAGAATCTGAAGCTGTCTTGACACATCACATGAATGTATGCACAAACACATATACCATTTAGGCTGCCTGTCACAATATTTTTGGTAAAACGATCCCTTTCAGCAACCTAATATATCTAGATAGCACAAAGGCATGCCATTCCCCATGTCTGGCAGAACAAAAGAACAAACATAAGAACATAAGAAGAGCCCTGCTGGATCAGGCCAACGGCCCATCTAGTCCAGCCTCCTGTATCTCACAGTAGCCCCACCAGATGCGTCTGGGAGCGCATGAGACTAGATACCTGTCTCCTGATATCACTCCCCTGCATCTGGCCCTTGAAGTACCCCCCTTTTAAGCCTGGAGATTACACATCTCCCTCATGGTTTGTAACCCGTGATGGACTTCCTCCAGGAATCTGTCCAATCCCCTTTTGAAGGCATCCAGGCCAGATGCCATCACCACCTACTATGGCAGGGAGTTCCACAGACTAACAACACGCTGGGTAAAAAATAATATTTTCTTTTGTCTGTTCTCACTCTCATTTTGAGTGGATGTCCCCTGGTTCTGGTATTTTGTGAGAGCGAGAAGAGCTGAACTACAAAAGCATTCATAAAAATGATGTGCCATCAAGTCCACGCTGACGTGGTACGATTTTCCAGGTACAGAATATTCAGAAGTGGCTTACCATTCCTTTCTTCTCAGGGGCAACGTGAGACGGTGCAGCTTGCCCAAGGCGATACAGGCTGGCTCTATCTGGAGGAGGCACAGACGGGAGGTGAACTCTCAGCGTCTGGCTCTGCAGTCAGATTACCTAACTCAAGGAGCCCTCCAGCCAGCTCACAAAAGTATTATTGGAATTCAAGTGAGAAGCAAAAAGGAAAGGAAAGATATTAAATTTGAGAGGCACTGGGGAAGGTTTGCCTGAACTGCCAAAGTATAATGAAGGAAGTGCAAATTTCACTCCAGAGTGAAGGATGACAGGAACTGTAGTACAAGGAACCCAAAAGATTAAACTTATTTTCAAAATGGAAATATTTAATTTGATTTATTTTTTAAAAAAAAGCCTTAATAGTCACACACATACAAACACACAGTGGTATCTGAAGAGCTTAGGATGAAGATTTGAGGTCCCAATATTAGAGAAAGCCAGATTTTTTTCTAGCTGTTCACACCTCTCTCTCTCTCTCTCTCTGGGGCCGCCTATGCTTTTGCAGGCAAGAAGACGGAGGCCCGGCTCACAGCGTATCTGCTCCTGATGAGTCCGAACTCCCATGGAAGGAACTGAAGCTGTGGATCTCGTCGTCTAGATTGGCAGATGGTACCTGCACAGGCATTTGGGCTGCTGCGTGCGGGGAGTTTAAATGGGGCATGACTTCTCCTCCTGAAACAGAAAGGATACTTAATGATTTGTGACCCGACCCAAATAAATACAAGAAACGCTAAAACCGCAAACTGACGACATCATCATTTTCATGTGGAAAATAGGCAGGAGGCCTCATGCAACCGGCGTTAAGACATCATCAGAACATTTTTACAGAGAGCCGCTGTTGATCCAGGTTTTTCTGGGTGTGTACATTGATGTTGGTCAGCCACCCACCTACAAACCATCATACCAGATGGGCTGTGTGTCTGCGAGTTCCTTTCCAAATCCAAAAATAGACATTAAGTATTAGGTTATTGAAGCTTAACCATACTGATTCCATAACAATAAACACATCCAAAGACCACAACATCCTCTCAGTGCAGGACTCCATCTCTCTCTAGAAGCCACATAGGCAACTACCAGTGTTACAGGCAACCAGCCCCTTCAAGATCTGGTTTCGTGTGCTTCTCTGTGAGTGAAAACAAACTCAAATAACTTGTCTGCTTGGATGTAACAGCAAACTATGTTCTCCTTCAACAAGTGGCCAATGAGAGGGAGTGAAGCAGGCTTATGACCATGAGTCTCAAGTACAGTGGTTAAACCAGGACTCATCATTACATGTTGGTTCCTTCGGAAGTCAAATTCCGACATTCGTACAGTACGGTAAGATTACCCTATGCTCTCTCTATGGGTGTTGCTAGAATGAACTGGTATAAGTTCGTTATCAATGGAACTAAAAAGAGTCTGAAAGTATTTTATCCTAATTGTAATAAGCCTGGCTGTGAAGATTCTCAGGCATCCAGGTGAGTTTATCTGGAAGTTGAGTCATGGCAAATGGACCCCCCCCCCTTTTTCCCCATGAGAGATTGAAATGTTTTGCTGCTCGTCCAAGCAGCTTCATCAGTCTGAGGAAAGCTAGTTGCGAGTATTCCATTTTATAGTTCACTTGACCTCTTGTCAGCCTGGTCTGAAATAGGCTCATAAGATGGACAGTGGCCTGAATAGGCTCATTAGGTGGACAATAGTCTCAATAGGCTCATTAGGTCAACAATGGCCTAAGGTGTGCGAGTGTCCCACCTCATCTGCTACTTATCAGGCAGTGATTTCAATAATCCCCAGACAAATAAAAACTACTTCACACCTCCACCAGCAAGGCCACGGCTAATGACTCATACTTTATGGGTGTTAGGAAGGATGTAAAGGTGGGACTTTTGCCTTTTGTGTTATTAGAAAAGAGTTTGCAATGACCACCTTGTTATCTTGACAAAACTCTATTAGCCGTTGCCCTGCGTCGTTTGGAACTCCAAGACCAAACTTGCCAGTTATTCTTTTTACCACTTGACTCCCTACTGTAGCATTCCAATCGCCCATGATGAGAACATCTTTCTTTTGGTATCAGTTCTAGAAGGAGCTGTATTCATAGAATTGGTCAATCTCAGACTCTTCAGCAACAGTAGTTGTTGCATAAGCTTGGATTACTGTGATGTTGAAAGGGCTGCCTTTGAATCGTACCAAAATCATTCTATCATTTTTGAGGTTGTATCCCAGCATAGCTTTTCCCACTCTTTTGTTGACTATGAGGGCCACTCCATTTCTTCTATGGGATTCTTGCCCACAGTAATAGATGTGATAGTCATCTGAACTGAATTCACCCATTCCTGTCCATTTAAGTTCACCAATGCCCAAGATGTCAATGTTTATTCTTGCCATCTCATGTTTGACCACATCCAGCTTGCCCTGGTTCATAGATCTCACATTCCCGGTTCCTATGCAGTATATTTATTTGCAGCATTGGACTTTCCTTTCTCTTCCAGGCACGTCTGCAGCTGGGCATCCTTTCAGCTTTGGCCCAGCCACTTCATTAGCTCTGGAACTACTTGTACTTGTCCTCTGCTCTTCCTCTGTAGCATGTTGGATGCCTTCCGACCTGAGGGGCTCATCTTCCAGAGTCATATCTTTTAGCCTTTTGTTACTGCTCATGGAGTTTTCTTGGCAGGGATACTGGAGTGGCTTGCCAGTTCCTACTCCAGGTGGGCCACATGTATATAACCTACGGCATCACTCATAGCTTCTCTCAATTACTCAAGCCCCTTTGCCGTGAGAAGGCAGTGATCCATTGAAGGGGATCACTTCACTTCACATAAAAAAAAAATAAAAACAAAACAAAAATGAAATGAAATGAAAAATGAAATAATTTTTTAAAAATAAATTCGTTTCAAACAAAACAAAACAAAAAACCAAAACAAAATGCCATTTTAGTGTTTCGTGCCCATCTCTACACCTATGTGGTTTTTTCTTTTATATTAACACAAATACCTTGAATGCTTACTTGTAATTCATCCACTCTGTTTATACTCCACCTTCCTCCTAGTAAAGGGGGTCAAGTGAGCCTTACAAAATATTTAAAAGACTATCATGGCTATGAATTCTAGCATTTAAATATTTTGTAAGCTTCCTTGAGTCCCTTTGCTGGGAGGAAGGTGGGGTATAATTCATAGCCATAAACGCACTTGGCTGCACTTGGTTAACTTAATTGCAACAAGCGTCTACACATGTCAACCAGAGCTACTTGAAATAATCCAGAAGAGGCAGTAACTGGTGTGCATAGATGTTCATAAGAACATCAGAACATAAGAGTCATGCTGGATCAGGCCAACGGCCCATCTAGTCCAGCTTCCTGTATCTCACAGTGGCCCCGCCAGATGCCTCTGGGAGCTCACGAGACTAGATACCTGTCTCCTGATACCACTCCCCTGCATCTGGCCCTTGAAGTACCCTGGGTTTAAGCCTGGAGATTACATATCTCCATCATGGTTTGTAACCTGTGATGGACTTTTCCTCCAGGAATCTGTCCAATCCCCTTTTGAAGGCATCCAGGCCAGATGCCATCACCACCTCCTGTGGCAGGGAGTTCCACAGACTAACAACACGCTGGGTGAAAAAAGTATTTTTTTTGTCTGTTCTTACTCTCCCAGCCCTCAATTTGAGTGTATGTCCCCTAGTTCTGGTATTTTGTGACAGGGAGAAGAGCTTCCCTCTATCCACTTTACTCATGCCCTGCATTATTTTGTACGTCTCAATCATATCCTCCCTCAGGCACCTTTTTTCCAGACTAAAGAGCCCCAAATGTTTTAGCCTTTCCTCATAAGGGAGGTAGGTGCCCCAGCCCAGTAATCATTTTAGTCGCTCTCTTCTGCACCTTTTCCAGTTCCACTATGTCTTTCTTGAGATGCGGTGACCAGAATTGTACACAATACTCCAGGTGTGGCCTCACTATTGTTTTGTATAATGGCATTATAATGTTGGCTGTTTTATTTTCAATCCCCTTTTTGATAACCCCTAGCATGGAATTGGCCTTCTTCACCGCTGCCACACATTGAGTAGACACCTTCATGGAGGTGTCCACCAACACACCAAGATCCCTTTCCAGATCTGTCCTGGATAACTCAGAGCCCAAGACTTGATAGATAAAGTTTTGATTTTTTGCCCCAATATGGATTACTTTACATTCGGCTACATTAAAACGCATTTGCCATTTGGCAACCCATTCCCCCAGTGCGGAGAGATCCTTCTGGAGCTCTTCACAATCTTCTCTGGTTTTTACCA
>JAHTLZ010001778.1:0-13752 GCA_023846285.1 Phrynocephalus versicolor | reverse complement strand
CAACAACAATAATATTGTTGTATTTGTTGACATTTCAGAGAAATTTATTTTAATACATTTCCCCAAACTTCCATTCACATAGAGACAAGGATCAATAAGCTTGACTAGAAATCTGCAAGATCAGGGATATAGAAATAGAGAAACAGATGCAGTATTTATACTTTCAGAAATCCGAAACATAATTCCAAAAAATATTACAGGTTTTGGAAAACCCATTGATAGTTGACTAGGGATGGGCATGAAACGAAAAATAAAATGCTGTTTTGTTAAAATGAAATGAAACACAGTGAAACAAGGAAGCAACATCTGTTACAGACAAAACAGTTGTTTTTCCGTTGAAATGAACTGTTTCATTCTGTCTGTAAAAGGGGTCCCTTACCTGCAGGGTGGCCGCTACCATTGCAGCCCAGGAGAGGAAAGAGGAGGAGGTGGGTCACCACTGCTGCTCTGGCACTCCCTGCCTCCTCTCAGCCTGGCTTCCGGCCTCCTCTCAGCTGGGAGGCAGGTGTGTGTGGGGTGACTCCCCTGGGTCCTAGAGGCATTGGATTTGGTTCAGGGGAGCCATTTTCAGATGGCTCCTTCCCAGCTGTCAATGGCTGGACTCCTTTAAAACTGGCCCAGGCAGCACCAGGGGATTCCCCTGGTGCCAAGTGGGCCATTTTTAAAGGAGGCAAGCCTATGACAGCTTTGCAGGAGCCCTTTAAAAACGGCTCCCAGGCAACAAATCTGGTGCTTCTGGAACCCAGGGGAGTTGTTTTGTTTTGCTTCATTTTGTTTCATAACAAAACAGGTGGTGGCCATGAAATGAAATGATTTTTTTTTTCATTTAGTGCCCATCGCTATAGGGGACACATGAGTTTGTTTATGGCTAGAAGATACATTTAAGCTATCAAAAGGCACAAAGTGGGATGTTGTGCTATAATAAATTGGTGAGATAAGATGACTTCATGACATAATTGGGTATTTCAATGGAGAGCTTAAATTGAAACTTATCTATGTATACTGTTGCCCTCAACATTTAAGATGAAGGTAGTTCAGTATGACTTTACCTTTGTAAACAATTATATTTAGCCATGAAAATATTGGTAAAGTAGACTTGTGAATATGCACTGTGCTGCCATATGTGGTCATAATTGTACTCAGACTTCATTTCCTTTTGATGTCATTGCTTTAAAATGTCCGTCTTTATAATCAAGGGTACATGCAACTCAGATAACACATTGTGTCTTAAAATGTTTTAGTCCATGAATGTTTATTGCATGATAAATTTGATAGTCTTTAAAAGTCTCAATGTTAACTGTGGGCTTTGCTGAAGCTAACTAAAGTTGCTGCAATTTAATTTAAACACAACATTGCAAGTATAGTGACAACAGCTTAGGAAAGGTAAAGTTTTATAAATAGAGACAATTTCAGTCAATGAAATGCTAGCACTGCAAAAACAAACTAATGAGTGTTTTGGCTGCTGTTGTGTTTCTAAACCTTTGGCACCAGCTGAATGCACTGTTTAGAAAACTTATTTTATGATTTTATTGGTTCATTCACCAGTGTCAATGACAGAAATTTATCTTGCTTTAGCAAATCAGGGGATTTTTTTCCCTTCTACTGAATTTTTTTTTGTTGGCAACACAGATGGAGAACACAGCAATGAAGGTTCCACTCAGAGGCGTCTGATAAACGAATGGGTTGCTTCCTCCATTTAGACCAGCTTGTTGAGTTGGCAAAGAGCCTTGGTCAAGTAATACAACCCATGTGTCTGCCATTTGTTAATTCTGCATAATTAAACACCAATTATACATAGCATTGTTTCATACCAGGCTCCTCAGCTGGCTTTTCTTTATTATGGTTTTATGCTATTTTCTCTCCTTATTACCAAAAATTACTGTGTGTTTGTTATTCTAATGAGAAGATTTAAAGGAAATCATATTTTTCTAAAGACTTAATAGCACATGATTGTGAAAGATGGTGGTTATTTCATGAGCGAGACATTGCATTTAATAGGTGTTTTTGCTCTTTTGTCTTTATGTATGTGAGAATTCTGTAGAGTAATATGGCAAGCCTTTTTTTGAAAACACATCTTTGAGTGCATATATAATTGAGAGAGTACATAAGCTCACAGCAGTGCAAGCTGTTGCCAGGCATCTGGCTGAAAAATTAGAAGGTAGGAAATTTAGATACAGAGTTCTAATCCAAATATGCCAAGTCATTAATCAATGAATAAACCCCTTAACCATTTTTATGAATTAGTTATATGCTTAAGTTAACCTTGGGTTTTAACATTCTGAATCTGAAACTGGTTGTGTCGGAATAATTAAATGTAAGCTGATTAGCTTACTTTGACTGAAATCCAAGCAGTCAGGCTTTTTGCATGACAACACATGTCAGCATCAATTGCTGCTGTAGCCATTCTTGTTGTGATTCTGGACATAAACCAGAGCTCGTACATCTTTGAAGAAATCAGTCACTTCAGCCAAATCTACATGTTACTTGCAAACATAAGGCAGCGGGTTGTTAAGGTAGATCTAAGTGTGCAAATGTGCCAAGTAAGAAGGTGGAAGAACAGTACTTGCCTTATACACCTCCTGCATTGGCACATTTTGTATAAAAAATAATCAGGCTATTCCAGGATAAATGCAACAGCAGTTGTTGTATGCCCAGTCTGTCCACTTTTTAAGGTACAGAAGATTATACCAGCAGCAACTTCCCACATACCCTCCTAGGAATGATATACAGTACCCTCCTAGGAATGAATGAATCTTGCAGTGGTGTTTCTGCTCTCATGGCTTCCTCTCTGTCTAAGAAGGCATAAGGTCTAGACTAACCAGCTCTGTTGTTAGTTCAGATTGCTGCCTTTTTGCACATTTTTCACCACAATTCAACTTGCATGTTTCACATGAGTGATATTGCTACAAAGTACTTTCCTATGAAAGATGTCCCTGTCTAAATTCATATACTGCTCCATGAATATTATGCTTAACTGCAAACTTAGTCAAAGTTATCTGTTTTGATGTAGCTGTGGAAGGAGAAAGATGAAGCAGTTAAACTTTAGTTGTCTATTGAATTAACTTAGGAAATTTCTTTTTTCAGCAGTATTTTTGGGGCAAGACCAAAAGGCATTCCACAACAGATTGTGACAGGGTAAACGGGTAAACTCCCGCTGTTACACTGATGGTGTTTTTCTGTTTGGAATTCTGACTGCTAATTAACTCAGAGTACTGCCAGTTCAAGGATGCTGTTTTAGCATTGGCAGCCCACAGCGGAAGCATGGCAAGATGTCAGAAGCCTGTGCTGTGGACCACAGGCTTCTGAGATTAGTTAGTATTCCATCCTCAGGTAGCCAGAGTAAATAAAAAGTTATAGGGCTTTTCAATTCAGGATTTATAGCAGTGCAATACTTGCTTAAAATGATGATAAAATTTTGTGAGAGCTTTTCTGTTTCTCCAGAATTTGAATAAAGCAGTATAACAAACCAAAGCAGAGGAGGGGCAAAGTAGATACCATTTTTAGTGTAATATGTTTTTATTTCTTTTAATATTTGTATACTTACTGCTTTTAGCTTTTAAATATTGATTTATAATGACAGTCTGCTTTGGTCCTTTTTTAAGGACAGAAAGGGTACAGAATACAGAACATTTTAAACAGATAAAGACAATATAGTGGACCCCACCACCAAGTGGGACAGAAAGAAAAAGAAGATAAAAAATAGCTGATATTCAGGCTATATAACATGTCCTTTTTAAAAGGCCTTGCAACTGAAACTCTAGCAAGAAGAGAGATGGTTCCAGGTTGTTCCTGGGATCCTTCCGAAGGTTGTCAGGAGCAAAGGTTGCCATGAACAAGAAACAATTTGTGTCGTAGTTTTGAATATCTAACCCCAAAACAGTACAATGGCAGCATTTTAAAGGAAAGGTTAGAAAAGTTATTACTAAGCACATATACTCCTCCAAACAAACTGCCACATTTACAGATGTATTTTTAATTAGCATTCATTTTTCTCTACCAAAAAACAAAAAAACAAAACAAAACCCAAAAACCCTATATATATTCCCTGTGCCACCTAGTAGTGTTCTGCCCATTCCAAAGGAGTCTGGGAAAACTAAATGGCCAATAAAATATATATGTGCATCATTCTGAAGCAACATTGCCTCTCATTTCTTGGTCTTCTTCATGCAAGCCTTTTCCATCTCCATCCAGGGGGCTGCCGAGGATTTCAGCTGCTGCTGAGCAGCACCAATGAAGATCTGCACGTGTGTGCAGCTTCCAGAGAGAATTGGCCCTAAGTGAGCACAGTGAGAGTGTCCCATATCTTTTCAGCTTGCATGATATTTCTTGATGCCCAATGAGGTGTTAAAGATAGCTTTTCGTAAGAAGCTAGGTTTACTATTCCCGGGACCTAATTCATGCAGAACTTGAACAATCATAAATGCTATCAACAAAATAATTGAGGGATTATGAAAAAATGTTAACACACACATGTGTATAGCAGAGAATAAATGTGAGCTTAGCAGCAATAGCATGTAGATAAAATGTAGTTAATTGTTATAAGTATTATCAGAACCCAGAAAGGGAGAGACAAAGAAACATGGATGAGAATAAAAACTCTTATCTTGAATATATACAGCAAATATACAACAGCATAAAACCAAGCAATATCACATATACAAATCAACAGAGCGTGGGGTACTGTTTTCTCACCATAAACAGTCCCAATTTAACATTATCCAAGCCAGTTCTTATATACACATTTAGACCTCATCAGACATGATTTTAACCAATCACATTCTGACACACCATGATGTCATTAACTATTCCACCTGTGCTAAATCACTTAACCCAGTGCTCCCCAACCTTTTTATCCCCGCGGACCGGTAAATGTTAGATACTTTTTCCGTGGCCCGCTTGTTTTGTTTGGGTTGCTGTCACTGCAGAAAACCCCGCTTCACACAGATAGGTTGCACAACCCCAGATCGCAACATACTTTTCACACATACACACACACACACACACACACACACAGGAGAGCAGAACCTGCATTCTCCCTTCCCCACCCCTTTCCAACATGTTGCCTTTCTCCCCCCCCCACCCGCTCCCCAGGCGAGCTCAGGGGAAAGAGATCACTCTTTTTCGCCTTCCCAATCTAGCCTGATCCCCATCCACCAAGACACACACACACACACACACACACACACACACACACACACACACACACACTGCAACTGACACGCTCCGCAGACAAGATCAGCCCTGGCTCTTCTTCATCCACCCCCACCCAGGATTAAAAAGGAAAAGGAGGCAGGGGGAGACAAGCTCTCCCGAAGACACCCTTCTTCTTCTTCTTCTTCTTCTTAAGTCCTCCTTCCAGAAACAATAATGATGATGATGGGGATGCTGTCCAGAGAGGCTTTAGCCAGGCAGGCACACCACCACCACCACCACCACCCAGAAAGAAAGAAAGAAAAGAAGGAAGGGCCCCACCCCCACCCTACCCACCCCTTTCCTTGACGGGTCCTCACAGGTCACCCTTCCTCTCAACGCGACTCACACATGCACACACAAACACACACACAATCCCTGCTTCTGTGAGCAGGCTCATCCATGAAGGCGCCTCTCCCTGCAGCTGCCTCCTTTTCATGGTTAGTTAAAAAAAAGAGGGTGACTCTCAGCCTTTCCCCCCCACCCTCCCTCCTTCCCTTCCTTCTCTACCCGAAGTCAGTCGAGCTTCCTCTACTCGCCCCTCCCTCCTTCCCTCTTGCCTGCCCTTAATCTCTGGCTTCCTCTCTTTCTTATTTTTTCCTCCCTTCGGCTTCCTAGCTCAGGGGCAGCCACTCCCCAAAGCTTCCCTTCCCCCCTCCCGTCCTCGGCTTCCCCCCTCCTTTTCACCTTCTTTCTCCCCCCCCCCTCCGTCCCCTGGCTCCGGCTCCGTCGCTCTCCTCCACCTCAGCCCAGCCACACGCTGAAAGGAACTACATTTCTCCCCATCTTTCCCCCCTCCTCCTCCGGCGGGGCAGGACGGGGGGTCCCCCGAGTTGAGTGGGGAGCACTGGCGGGAGGCACGCAGGGGGCGGGAGGGGTGGGGGGCGAGAAGGGTGGATCTGACGAGGGGTAAGGTGGAGAGGGGGTGGTGCCCCGACCTGCCCGCAGCCCCTTTTACCTGGAGTCGCCTCTGATGGATGATCCCGGAGTCATCCATCGCTTCCCCACGCGAAGAGGAGCTGGCCCCATCGACCCGCCACCGCGCCTCCTGCAAGGCCCCGGTGGTGGAGGAGGAGGAGGGGCGGGCCGGCCGGCCACAGAGGCAGCAGCAGCAGTAGAAGCAACAGCAGCGCAAGGGCAGGGCTGCCCAGGTGGGTTGCGCCCGGGTGGGTCGCCTCTCGCCTTTTGGGCTCTACCGCAGCGGAAGGGGGACGGAGGCTGCTATTAGCCCGCTAGCCCCGCCGGGGCCCCTCTCTAGATGCTGGCGGCAGAGGACCGGGCGGCCGGGGGCTTGGGGCTTGGCGCCGGGGCCACGCGGTGCCCACCTTCGGGCTCTCCAGCCACCTGCATGGCTGAGGAGGCTGCAGGAGCTGGAAGGTGGCCCACAAGGAGGAGGAGGAGGAGGAGGAGGAAGGCGGTGGGGCCGCTGCTCCTGCCCGCCAGCTCGCTTTCCGCGCCACGGGCGGGGCTGGGACACCCTCCGGCGGCCGCCAGCCCAGCCTGACCTTGGGGGACTGGTGAGCGGGTGGGCAGGGAGGGCTGCGGTGCCGGGTCGAGCCCAGCCTGGGTAAAGCGCCTTCTCCTGCGGCCTGCTTGCAGCCCCGGCAGCTTTTCCGGCCGCCGCAACAGCTGCGCCCGCCTGGGCTCGGCGTCTTCTCCAATTAGCTGGGGATGGGGGGTGCGACACGCGGGGATCCGGGACGCCGCTCCCGCACGGCCTTGGGGACAAAATAAGAAGGATGCCTCCTGACAAGGAGGATCTTTGCACCCGGCCTGGGGCGTGTGCGTGGGTGCGTGCGTGGGTGTATGGGGGGGAGACAGGATCCTCCTCGGGCTGATTGATCCATGGACCGGCACCGGTCCGCGGCCCGGGGGTTGGGGAACACCGACTTAACCTGCTGGTGATTTCTAATTCCTTGCACTTGTGGTTAACATCATGACACTGCAGTTTTGACTGACTCCATTTTACAATTCTTTTTTCACTCTGTTAAATATAGAATACATACATTTTGTCAATTCTACATATTGGACCAGTCCTAAGACTAAGCATGCTATTATACAAACTATGTGAAGTTTTACAGTCTCTTGCTGCAAAAAATAGATATTTTCAGCACCGGCATATGAGGAATATCCTCCTCTGATTACATTTTATCTGTAATGTGTACTTTGGCCATCAATCTAGAAAGAAAAAAATATCCTAAAATAACCTGTTTTCTTTTTAAAACACCAACTGAGGCTGTAAAAGATGTTTTCATGAGACTTCTCATGAATTTTGAGTTTCTTTGGGGGCAGTTCAGATGAGATATAGCCAGTAATTGTTCCCTCTCTGTGCTAATTCCATAGCATATCACAGTGTTTCATCATGCATTACTACCTGCATTCCATGGAGTGTATATTCCTAAATCAGTTTATTTCCTATACATCAGGCATGAGGGTCCCCATCTCCCAATAGCTGTCATCTGACTTCTTCTTCTTCTTTTAAAGTGTTCTGCTTATATACCGCCCCATACCACTTCAAGTAGGCTCTGGGCGGTTTACAGTTTTAATTACAGTATGTCCAAACATTTCAAACATTTCAAATTTTGGCACATTGGTATGATTCTGTCAAATAGGGCTTGAGGTATTGAGGATTGCAAATGGAAAGGTAGAAGGGAGTCCATGGAGGAAGTTGAAGGCAATCCAAGAAGCAGAGAGAACAGGTATCATAGTGAAATATTCCCCCAAAGCCCTCCAGGAATGGCTAAAAGGAAACATGTGAAGCATCAGTCCCCTTACTGCATTGGTTCCCAAACTTTTACCACCGATGGCTCCCTTGAGCAGTGATGGCAGAGCAGAGGAATTGACAAAGGGTGAAGAATAGAAACAGGAAGCAGAGATTAGAAGAGAATATAGAGATGATCCTTCAGACTTGAGCATTTGATTATTACATAATATTTCTGTTTAACTTGGTGAGAACTAAACCTTGAAGGTTCATACATCGTAAGCAATGAATTAGCAAAGTATTATTTTGGGTTGCTTGGAAGACATTAAAAGCAGTATGTAATATATGGAAACAAAATTTTACTTCTACTTTAATAAATTGTATAATTCCGACTACAATTCACATTTCATTCATTACCTTTATGAAATATTTCGATATGCACATGTAATACTGGATATATAGTCACAGTTGAGACAAGGCATCGAAATTTAATAGAAAACTAAGCAATGGTGTTTTCCTTTCATTTGTATGTTTGATTCATTTCCTCTGTCTCCCTGTATAGTTTCCACCCACCCCCACCAAAACAAAAGCTGCATTTCAGCATTAAATCCACAGCCATAGAGTTTTCCCTTGAGGCATTCAGGCACCTTTTTGACCTCTGTGGTACTCCAGTTAGAGGCAGGAATTAGAGATATTTCATTTTTTTCCAGGCAAGATTTTCAGTAGGGCAATCTGTTGTAGACAGTGAAAATTTGAACGGTATTTTGCAACCACAAGTAGAACGACAAAATTTGCAGAATCTGTTGTAGGTTCTTCAGAACCACAACACTAATAAACCGTTAGCAAGTTCTGAAATAGAAATGAGCTTTGTCATTCAAAAGCCTGTTTCCTTTGTTGATTGGTCAGCCATTGCTTAAGTGTCAGCTTGAGGTCTCCAGTGTAACCGGTGATGAGTAACACAATTCTACACTAAACAGGATTATATAAATGGGGCAACAGGAAGAAAAGACGGACTTTTCTGGAATATCATCATGTTAACACTCAATTTCACTCTGTGGTCTTATTACGTGATGCTTTAGTTAGTCTTAATCTCCATTTTATTTATAGTACAGCTGTACATGTTAGTTGACACAGCATTGATATATCTAGTGAACAGTATTTTGTATTCAAACATGGCTGCAATTATGGCTTAATCTTTGGAAGTACTCTAGTTTGCAGTAATTGCTGGTGACTGAATTTTTTAAGTTAGTGACATATGAAAACACTTCTCTCTGTAACTGATGTCTTGCAAGAAAAAAATATTAAAAATTAGTTGGAGAACATCAATAATAAAACAGAAAATGTGTCCACATTCACCTTGGCTGAATGATGCATAAACAATTCAACGGAAATGAAAATCAATGTAGTCATCAGTCAGTTTGTTTCTATGTGTGACAAATGATAAAACAGCTTAAATTCACCTAATTTTTGGATAGTTAGGTGAATTTACTGAAACTCCAAACCAAAATGTGTTTTAATAAATTACCTTATATTATTTTCAAATTATCACTTTTTTACCATTCAGGTTTGTGAAACAAGGACTACAAAACATTCACATGTTACAAATGCCCCTCCCTTCACTAATGGTTACATAGAAAGATTACCGGCTATGTATATGATAATTTGTTTAATTTGTATTATTTGCAGTTTGAGTCATTATGAGTGTACCATGTGGCTATTGAGTTATTAAAATCAAATTCTGGCATATACCAGAGTTTATCAATCCCCACAGATCCTTTTTATCCCTTGTAGGCAGATAGCAATCACCCTATAGCTAGAATCACAACACATTCCTACTTAATTTACAGACATATGAGGTATAACTCCCTAGTTGTTGCAGTTATAAGATTCCTCACTAATGGGCAAACTGATAATATTTGTGCCTGCCAAGGGCTTAGTTAATAAGCAGATTGATAGCATGTTGGGTTCCCAGGCACAAATATCCAGAATTACTTAACTGACCAGCTTAGCTGTTGAAGGAAAAATGTTTACCGTATAATAAGCACCTACCTTCAAGACAGGCACCTATCTTCCCACACAGTAAATTGGTATAGACATACAGATATTTGTCAGGTCAAGAAAATGACACAAGAAGAGAAATGAAATTGTGAGCAAAATCAGCTTTTTTTTCAGAGTAAAGAACACCCATAAGGACCAAAATAAAAGATGGAAATATATGCATTTAAGCATAGAGATGCAAGCAAACTTTGCCCTCAAGAAAAATTGGGGCACCACTACACCTAGTTTTACAAAACTTCTCCACGGTGAAACATTACAGTCCTGGATCCATCTTTGTCAATGAAGTTTCAGTCCCAAAGACTGCCTTTTAGCAGCTTTGGCTGGTATTCCAGTGGTAGTTGTTCTCAGATAGCAATAGATGGGCTACAATTTTCCAGAAAATAGCAATCTGAACTATTGCCGTGTTGTCTATGTGGGCCTGTTCTTAAGACAGAATCTTTTGATTGGACATCTGACTTGGGCAGCATACTTAAAGAATTATATAGTCTGCACATTTGCCATGGAGCCAGGTTTTAGTTGTTATTAATATCCTAAATATATGGAAGCATATTACCTAAGAGTCTGCTTTCTCCCAATAGCCCATGCAGTCCTTTAGATCAGGCCTGCCCAAAGTCCGGTCCGGAGGCCAAATCAGGGCCATCAGGCCATTCTGAGTGGCCCGCCGCTGGCGGGCCCGCCCCTCCCTCCCCCTCCTTCGCCCCATGCGGGGTGCAAGACCACACAGATCACTTCTTCCAAGGGGCAACCTGTGGCCACAGCTCCCTGTGCTTCCTTTGGTCCCCACCTTCCTTCCTTCCTTCCTCCCTTCCTCCCTTGGTCCCCAGCTCCCTCCCTCCCCTCCTTGTTCCCCACCTTCCTTCCTTCCTCTACTGGTTTCCACCTTCTTCCCTCCTTCCCTTGGTCCCCGCTTTCCTTCCTGCGGGTGGGGTTGCAAGGGGTCAGTGGATGGGGCTTATGGGTCAGTGGGTAGGGCTTGCAGTGGGGTGGCAGGGTCGGGGAGCAACCGGCCCCTGACACATTCTCAGCCACCAAATCTGGCCCTTCTTACAAAAAGTTTGGGCACCCCTGCTTTAGATGATCTAGAAAAACATTCATGGTAGTGGCACATCCTATCTACTCTCTCTCTCTCTCTCTCTCTCTCTCTCTCTCTCTCTCTCTCTCTCTCTCTCTCTCTCTCTCTCTCTCTGTGTGTGTGTGTGTGTGTGTGTGTGTGTGTGTGTGTGTGTTGTGTCGTTACAGTCGTGACCGACTCTTCGTGACTCCAAATCCATGGAGTTTTCTTGGCAGGAATACTGGGGTGGTTTGCCAGTTCCTACTCCAGGCGCCTACAACACCTGGTATTCCCTGGTGGTCTCCCATCCAAGTACTAACCAGGGCCGACCCTGCTTAGCTTCTGAAATCAGGCGAGATCGGATGTGCTTAGGGCATCTAGGCAGCTCAAGAAGAAAGAGGGAACAACAAATAATAGAAGCAAACAAAAGGAAGAGGGTGTCAGGGTTTTTCTCAAGCCCAGGAAAAAGAAACTTGCTAATTGCTTAGCGGAAAGGCATAATTATGTTAGACTGTGAAGCCCCTTCCCATTGAAACCCAATGTGTGTGCAAGATTGATATTTTCCCAACATGTTCCTGCCTGCAAAGCACATCTAGGTCCTATCAATACATGTCAGTCTTATCTCTTACAGATAATGTTCTGTACAATCTGTGCTAAAATCTAGAAGGGCTGGTGTTCCAGTGGAAAAGGTCTAACAAAATATTTTTTAAAAAGGAATAAAGACAAGGTTAAGTAAAAGATCTGGGGCTGTGGGTGATGATAGTCAGGTGGTTTCTTTATTGGCCACTAGAACTGAGCACAAATTCCTGGTTTTTGGTTTGGGGCCCAACCACTGATCTGTGGTTTAGTGCCTTGCCCCCTCCAGTGGGCACCTACATGGTGGCAGCACCCAGAGGAGGCAGGGCAGGTCGGCATCTGCAGGGGGCAGGAACCATACCATACATCAGCTGTTCAGATAAGAAATAAACCATGCCAAACCAGTGGTTCATGCTCATCTCGATATGACATATTCTACCAGCAAAAGCACCAATGTCTGGCTAAATACCTCAGTGAATTAGACCAGTGGCTGGACTCACTGCTGGAGGTTGGTTTGATCCCCACTGTGCCTATCACAAAAACAGCCAGCCTGTTGGGATTTGGGTAAGCTATACAGTCCCAGAATCCCTCCAGGGGAAAAAAGCTAATGGTAAACCACTTCTGATTACCATATTAGAAAGCTTGATTACTGTCATTACCCTGGACTTCTTAATTCTCTGCCTTGCTGGTGCATATGGACAACCAAGCCTGAACATTAAGAGTCAAATCCTAAAAATCTGCAGATGCGGTGGCAGTTGTGCAAAATCACCAGTTTCTGAATTTCAGGAAACAAATTAGCTGCTATTGTAGTTGTTTTCAACTGGTAAACGAAGGTTTTGGAACATTTCTAGTTGCTGAAATTTAGGGACAGAAATAAGATGACCTGATCTTGCTTCTGGCGTTTGTTTGTTTGTTTGTTTGTTTGTTTTACAGTATTTTTACCCCACTTTCTGGTTGCTGATGCAACTTGAATATTTCTTTCTATGAAACATTTTTCTTTGCTGCTTATCCAGAAAATATCCAGTTTATTAAAATCAACTATTTTATCCATTATAATGTCTTTGTCTGCTTAAACTGAAGGTCTCTTGAATTTATAATATTGAAGATTATGATTATTAGGCTGCTAACTGTCATACAGTCAGATTTTAAAATACTAAAAGGCATCACCCCCCAAAAAATAAAGATTACTAAAGCTTTAGCATGTTCAATTAAAAATACAGAAAAGAGATCAACAGGATGGAAGATCAACAAGGAATCAGTATACCCTCCCATGGAAATACTGCAATGCCTGGAAGTGTCCACCAAGAAAGGATCTCTTGTCCACATTACTCATGAAGGTTGCTGGGACCAAGAAAAGAGCCTCTTCCAAGGTTTCCAAGAATCTTAATAAGTAAGAGTCAAAAGTGAATAGTTTTTTAACTAGCCTGGTCCAAACTTGTGTTGGGCTCTATAGGTCAAAAACAGTACTTTGAACTATGTCTGGAAGCAGATTTTTAGACAGTGAAACAGTTCTATGAGGCAGTAAGAAGTTCCTTTTAATATAGCTTATATGGCTGGAGCAATCTAGACCCAGTTTCCATTTCCTCTGAACATTTTTCAAATGTACACATATGAGGAGTACGTTACAATACAGTGGAACCTCGTGTTGGGGCAGGCGACTGTGACTCAGCTGGTGAAAAGCCAGTGGCCCCAACCTGACGAGGTGGCTAGGGGGAGAGCCCACAGGTCCTGGAACAGTGGAGCTGCCACTTCAATCCTAGGGCCACAGCGACCAGAAGCCGGTGGCCCCGATGCTCGTTTTGCAAGACATTACTCATTGATCAAGGCAAAAATCACCAGAATTTTTTGCTCATTGATCAATACTCATAAACCAAGGTACTCATAAACCGAGGCACCTCTGTATACAGTAATAGCTTTATTGTGAAGAATTAAAATCAGGTAGAAGGAATTGCAGCTTATATGGAAAAATATTTAACTGCAGAACAGTTTGGCACAGCCAATATAAGCCTTCCAGCAGGGTGGTTGAGTGGTGGTTGAAATGCCAAATGGGTATGAATGACCTCTAGGTATTTGACTACCAGGGAGCAGCTCACTGCTACCTTCCATAGCGGACTGTGGCCTCCCTACCAAGCTGAGTATGCCTCTATTAGTCCCCCAGTCCTTTAAGAGTTGGTAG
>JAHTLZ010001777.1:0-13414 GCA_023846285.1 Phrynocephalus versicolor | reverse complement strand
GGAAGGGAAGGTGTGGTGTTTGTCCGGTGGTGGAGGCAGGGTTTCATACTTGGGCCCCTACCAGCCTGCCCTAGACATGCCTGGGAGCGGGTGCTGCCAAAGATGGAGGGGGCTGGGGTGGTGGGGAGAGCCTGGGTGTCCCCTGGGCAGGGCAGGGAGCAACAGCATTAGGGCTTCTGACATTTCCCCAGGAGCTCATCCTTGTCTCTTCCTCCCAGGCTCCAAGGAAGATCGACAGCTCAAATTTCCTTGACAACGTCCCAAATTCTTAGGGAAAAATGCCTCCTCCTGATGAGCCGGGCATTCCCTGTACTTTTGTGCGTGCGTGCGTGCGTGCGTGCACACACGCACACACACACACACACACACACAGCCAATTTATCTTGGCACGTGCATCCAGCCCTACTCAGTCCTTGCAAATCGGAACCCATGTCTTACTTTATAGGTATTTTCCATATACAATCACAGGACCATAGAGTTGGAAGGGGCCTCCAAGGCCTTTGAGTCCACCAGTGCAAGTATCCACGTCAAAGTATATCTGACAGTTGATATCTAATTTAAATACTGTACCTCCTGTATTGGAACACCTATCAGCTCCCAAAGTCACTGCTTCCATTGTCATAGTGCTCTAACATTTAAAAAGTGCTTTCCCATATTCAGCCATTTCTGGGTTTCCTTAACTTAAACCCATTATCATGCACCCTCTTTCAGTCTTACTTTCTTATCTTCAGTGTTTTGTAGTGTTATTGAATCCATTTTCAGTGGTGGCCTATTTAATGCTTCCTGTTTCATAGAATCATAGAATTGGAAGAGAGACCTCAAGGGCCATCCAGTCCAACCCCCTGCCATGCAGGAAACCCCATCACAATATTTCCAATAGATGGCCATCCAGCCTCTGCTTAAAAACCTCCATAGAAGGAGACTCTGTTCAGAGGAGATCTTGGAATTGTCTTGACTTTGACAGTCTGAAATTCCTCACTTCTCTAGGTATGGAAAAGATCTCGGCGTTATTTTGATTCCACTATGGAATCTCAAATCCTCACTTTTCCATATGGGGGAGCGACCCCCTAACCAATCAGTGTGTATGTGATGTTCATGTTATAAATTTCACCCTCTTACCAAAGTTTCTGCAGAGTTTTGTCCCTCGAAGCCGGCTAGTCTTTCTCCTCAGGCGCGACCACCAGAGCTGTCCGCAGGGCGAAGTAGGTCCTTCCAAAAGTGGAAGGGTGCGCACTGACCGGTTCAGCCCACGGCAAGCCGCGTGGCCACGCCTGGTCTGGTCCTGCTCACCACCAGAGGGCGCTATCCCGGACGAGCCCCCAAGAAATGTAGCCTTTAGGGGTTACATCCCCTGCAAAATACTTTACGGGAACATTGGCCGCTTGGGGTGAGTCAGGAATTCAATACAAAACCAGATTTTTTTAAGTAAAAAGGAGAAAGAGTTTATTTAGCAACAGTTGCTGGCATTCAGTGGAAATCAGTTCCAAAAGCTGAAGCAAGAATACATTGAAATCATACATGTTAAATACCATTCGTTCCTCCACCCCCCAATACATCATAATTGACCACGAGTCTAAGCTTTAGCCATTCAGGAGTGGGGATCAGTACATGCGCAAGTCATTCCTCTAGCATAGACTTTCATTGTGCTATTATCTGGACATGATTTGCAACATGGTCTGAGCTAACTTAGACAAAAGGGCATTCTATGCTGGCTCGCTGGGAATCGAAACTAAGTTAAGGTATGCATGGGAATACATGAAACAGTTGAGGAAGTTTGAAACAGTTAGAGCTGGAACATCTTGCAGAAACAGTGAGGACATTGGGTTATCTAGGTCACATTCCATTCATGGAAGCTAACACAGTTTACAGACTGCAGTTTAAATTTTAAACTGACACAGACATTTTAGAAAGCATCCTAAGTTAGCATAACAGACGCCATTTTAAGACCCTAGTCTACACTTCCCCCTGTGATTTAAGGACACTCAGGAACTGAGTCGTCCCAAGGAATTTTCTTGTAAATTGAGGCCTTTTTATAAGCTTGCATAAGAGTAATAATATTCGGATTAGACACTTGAGTAGCTATTGTTTACACAGAAGTTCTGAACAAGTGCAGCATACAAGGAGCAAAAACACAGAGTAAATCAGGAAAGGCGGTGCCTTACCAAAGCAATAAAGAGACCCATTAAGGTATCAGAGGTAAACCGTTTGAAATTTCCACAGCCAATTGGATTGACAGTCTTACCTGTTAGGGTCAATTTATTCAGCAGCAATACATGAAAAATGAATAAGTGAATCTCCATATTCACACAATAATAATTAGAGCTCATATATTCCTTTTGTCCCTCAGACATGTCACTCTCCTTGTAACTCCACCACCCTTTGTGGCAGCATCTTCCACTACCGAACAGCTCTAACTGTCATGAAGTTCTTCCTAATGTTCAAATGGAACCTCTTTTCCTGTAGTTTGAAACCATTGCCCCGAGTCCTAGTCTCTGAAGCCATGGAAAACAAATCTGTTCCCTCTTCAATATGACATCCTTTCAAATATTTAAACATAGATATCATATCCCCTCTCAGCCTTCTTTTTGTACACTGTTTTTGTACAGTTTTTGTACACTGGTTTGATTTTGTCTGTTCTCACTCTCCCAACCCTCAATTTGAGTGGGTGTCCCCTAGTTCTGGTATTTTGTAAGAGGGAGACGAGCGTCCCTCCATCCACTTTACTCGTGCCCTGCATTATTTTGTACGTCTCCATTGTCACAGTTGTGTGTGTGTCTTTCCAGAAGGAAGGCAGCTGGTTCCCTTCCATTCCTGTGGCTCTTTTGCAGCAGACAGACACGCGAGACTCCGTTGGTGCCGAAGTTGGGAAGACTCCGGATGACAGGGAGGTTTGGTGCAAAGAGGAATTCCTGGACATGATGGCAGTGATCAATCTCGGTGAGGATTCAGAGGTTCAAGGCCATCATCTCTGGGACTTGAGCTACCAGGAAGACAAGGGACCCCGAGCAGTTTGCAGCCAACTCCACCGTCTCTGCCGTCAGTGGCTGAAGCCGGAGAGACACACCAAGGCTGAGATGCTGGACCTGATCGTCCTCGAACAATTCCTGGCTGTCCTTCCCTCAGAGATGAGGATCTGGGTCAAGGAATGTAGACCAGAATCCACTTCTCAGGCGGTGTCTCTGGCGGAAGGTTTCCTCCTGAGCCAAAGAGCAGAGAAGAAGCAGGAGGAGGAGCCGGTGAGAGATCTGGGTTTCCACCAAGGGCCCAGTTTTAAGGCAATTTATCTAGCTAAAGCGTATCCTCTTTCCTCTTAAAGACAAAGTCGTCTTCCTGTTTGTTCTTGAATTTCTTCCTTGATTGATAGCGAATACAGCAGGCATGTCCAAACTTTGGCCCTCCTGATGCTTTGGGCCACAACTCCCAGAATTCTAAGCTTAGATTGCCAATGGCAAAGGACTGTAGGAGTTGCGGTCCAAAACATCTGGGGGGGCCGAGGTTTGGACATGCCTGGAATATAGTAAACCCCCACCTGTCGCAGGGGTGAGGGACCCGACCCGACCCTCAATAATTGAACATCCGCAATATGCAGATGCTGGGTCAGGTCGGGACTAGGTGGGCTCTCTGGGGCCTCTTGTAACTTACCCCAGGCCTGGTGCTGCCCCAAACGGGCCTCCAAGGGGCTTTCCAGGCCCCCAGAGGCCCCAAAAGTGCTTTCTAGTCATCTGGAGGTCACTTCTGGTTTACCGGAAGTCACTTCCGGTTTGCGGGGAAGCACTTTGGGGGGGCCGCCGACGGGCCTGGGAAGGCCTTTCCTCCTTACTCCAGGGGGCCCTTTTTTCATATACTGTACTGCAGACCCACGATATACCGGGACCGCAGTATATGAACCGCAAAAGTGCGGGGGCGCAACTGTATCTCTTCATCGTTTGGCTGTCCGCCTCTTGGTTTTTTTTTATGCAGGAGTTTCCCACATTGGTCACAGGCTTGCCTGAAGGGGTGGAAGCTTCATCAGACACAGGACGGAGGCCTCGGGTCCTGAAGGAGGAGGAGGAGGAGGCGGCATGTGGAGATTCGGGTAAGAAATTGACATCTCCTTGGACTCCCTCTTGCATATATCCCACCCCCCAGGTTGACGGGTTCCATTTTAGGCCCTCTGTGCTCACTTAGAGTCCTTTTACACAACCCCTAAGATCCGCTGGTAGCTTAAATTCGGATCCCCCCAGCCAGATATCATGTGGGTTTTGTTCCTCTTCCTGTGTTCCCACTCTTCCGCACGCTGCTGCTTCTGTCTGCAGTGAGGGGAGGGAGAAAAAAAGGGAGAAAAAATGCAGGCTCACCTCCGCTCACCTCTGTCTGCCATCGGAGCAGCCCCTTAGGGATTCCTGTCTGTTAAAGGGGCGGCGGGGACAACAAAAACAAACAGAAGGCGAGGAGAGCCCGGTGTCCACAGCTTTACAATCCGCATCAGATTTTTTTTTACCTCTGGAGACCAGGTACTTGTAAAGTGCGCTGGGGGCATAGTCATACTTTGTTTTTTTTTAAAGTCCGCTGCTGGTGGGAAAACAATTTTATGCTCTGGAAGTGTTTTGCAGCGGATTTTAGGGGTCGGGTAAAAGGGCTCATAGTTGTTCAAGTTTCCGGTATTCAAAAAGGGGGGGGGGTAAAATATATATAACACAGGAAAGGGGATAAAACGTTTATGAAGACTAAACATCTTCCCACCTCTCACCTCTTGGTCTCCTTTGCAGACTTCGGAATCATGGTGAGGACAAATCCTCGCCTATTTTCTCTTTGTGAAGGAATGGAAACCGCCCAGGTGCAGCCAGAAGAGGTAGGAGGAAATGGATGGTGTGTGTGTGGGGGGGGGATGGACCTCACTTTCCACAGATGAGAGCCACTGGATGAAGGGTGAGGGGGATCTAGTTATTTATTGTGAATATGTTTATCCCATCTTTATTTATTATGTATTTATTTCCTACACTTATAGACCGCACTATTTCCAGGAGGACTCTGGGCGGTTTACAAAAAGAAAAAAGAAAAAGAAAATCAGTAAAATGCAATTATTAAAAAAAGTGTAGTAAAAAACAATAGCGGGGAGACACCGATAGGGCACTAGCCATTAGAGATGGGCACGAATCAAAAAATGGCATTTTGTTTGTCATTTGTCGTTTAGGGGGTCCGTTTCGGTTCGTTTCCATTTTTCGCGAATTTTTGCAAAAAATTCATTTTCGTTTTCGTTTGTTTCGTTACCGTTTCGCTACTATTTATTTCAATTTTTTGTGATTTTTTTTTTTTAGCATTTAAAGCAGTTCAATGTATTGCCGTCACGAAAACGAAACGGACGACAAAATCTCTGGTGTTTCTGTTCGTTTCGTTTCATTTTAGGGGCAAAATTTGTTTGTCGTTTCGTTGCATAACGAAACAAAAAAACGGAAACGGAAACGGAAAATTGTTCGTTTTGTGCCCATCTCTACTAGCCAGTAAAGGGCCCTTAATAGAGGCAGTCCTTGGGAAAGGACCCAAGGCAGCAAACAGTATCAAAGGACAATTAAGATGATATTCGAATTTGGAATAGCACGTTCGAAGAGGCACACCTTGCGTTGTTACAAAGGCAAGATTAATGCTGACTAGAGCAAGCGAAAGAATTAAAAGAAAAAAAAATCCATTTATAAGAGATGGAAAACTAAAAATGGAACACAGATAGTATTACAAATTCAGTCCAAGGTGTATCATGCATGACAATCCATCTCAAAGTCACATAATAGGTCGTCCATCATTCAGGGAAAGCTTGCCTGAAGAGGAAGGTTTTTTGCCTGCTTCTGGAAAGACAGCAGAGATGGGGCAGTCCTGGCCTCCAGTGGGAGGGAGTTCCAGAGTCCGGGCGGAGCCGCCGAGAAGGCCCTTTCATGGGTTCTCATCAGACGTACCTGTGAGGGTGGCGGGATGGAGAGAAAGGCCTCTCCTGATGAACTTAGCACCTGAGCTGGCTCATACTGAGAGGTACAATCTTTGAGGTATCTGTGAAGATTCTCAGTCATCCAGGAGAGGTTATCTGGAAGTTGAGTCATGGCAACTAGACTTCTTTTCTTGAGAGATAGAAACGAGCGGGTCCAGAGGAGGATGACCAGGATGGTTGAAGGTCTGGAAGAGATGTTTTACGAGGAACGGCTTAGGGAGCTGGGAATGTTTAGCTTTTCAAAAAGAATGCTGAGAGGGGATATGATAGCTATGTTTAAATATTTGAAAGGATGTCATCTTGAAGAGGGAACAGGTTTGTTCTCCATGGCTTCAGAGACTAGGACTCGGGGCAATGGTTTCAAACTACAGGAAAAGAGATTCCATTTGAACATTCGGAAGAACTTCATGACGGTTAGAGCTGTTCGGCAGTGGAATAGGCTGCCACGAAGGAGGGTGGTGGAGTCTCCTTCTTGGGAGGTTTTTAAGCAGAGGCTGGATGGCCGTCTGTCAGAAATATTGTGATGGGGTTCCTGCATGGCAGGGGGTTGGACTGGATGGCCCTCATTGAGGTCTTTTCCACCTCCATGATTCTATGTTCCAGTACTCCCAATCAGCTTGGATGAGTCGCAAGACGTTTTGACCTCTCAAGAAAAAGAAGTCCAGTTGCCATGACTCAACGTCCAGATAATCTCTGAGGTAATTTGGACCCAGGCCATCTAGTGCTTGCTTTGTAGGTTAAAACCAAGCCTTTGTAGCTCAGGGGCATAAAAGAGACTTGAGGGGAGGTCACGGGGGGGGGGGGGAGGGCACCAGCTTCCAGCAGGAAAATCATCCTAGCAAAGGGTGTTGTACAGGGACACTGCCTTATTTCCAAGGAGAAATAAAACAAATGCATGGGGGACACACGGAGGGCTGCCCTGAGTGCCCTGAGTTTGAAGGAAGTCTGAGGCTCCCAACAGGGACTGGCACTTACAACTCTCTCTTGAGAACCCCCTGGATTGGGGTTCTTGTCCAGCTTCAGGTGACTCAGGGACAAAGTTGACGGGCCAAGGAACCTCGTTGGTCCCTATTAAGTAGTGAGTCCAGACATAACAGCATGCTACGTTAGACTTCTTTATTCCACACACGACATGCATAACACAACACACACATTCCATAAATACCCATAGCTCCACCCCCAATCCCCCCCACTAGGCGTTACCTCAACTGCATTATGCCTTGCTCTTAAAATAACCAGTACCACAATACCCTATACACTACAGTCCCTTTGCTTTCTGCCTCCGTTCTGTGACTGCACCACTCCGGCCCTTATGGCCGCTCGAAGGCAACGCCGGAGGCAGAAAAGAGAAATGGAGGGGGGGGGGTTCATAGAATCATAGAGTTGGAAGAGAGACCTCCAGGGCCATCTAGACCAACCCCCGGGCCTGCACCTACAGCGGCAGACTCTACTTGCACGCCTCAGAGCCTGCCTGGACACGGAGGGCTTGTTACCAACCATCCCTCTTCCCACGGAAGAATCTAAGGACTCCGGAGACACTGTGGTGTGATCGTGGCGCCGGGACAGGGCTGTGACGCCGCAGGGTCAAACCCCCTTCCTTTCTCCTTGGGAATGAGTAGGATGCTTTGCCTCCCACAGTGCGAATAAATCCTCTTTTTTTAAAAAAAGAAGAAGTAAAAAACAGATACATTACGTATCTCCTGCCATGTTAGATATATCAAAGGTTTTTTCCCCAATAGATTGGCCTAGTTGTTTCATGATTCTCTTTTCATCTTAAACAAGACATTTTCCTATCCCCGTACTTGCTATATATTTTACCATTAATATTCTAATGTTTTTTCCATCAATATCATGTTCGTCTCTGTTTGTCTCTGTCTTCATCCCGTTCACAAGATACATATAGTAGATGGCAATAATGTATTAGCTAGTTTATTCTTAGCAATATTCTCAGTCCTACAGATTTAGGGTGCTTTTACACAACCCCTAAGATCCGAGGCAAAGGGCTCCCAGATCTGGAGCTTAAAAATGTTTTCCCACCAGGTCCGGACTTTAAAAAAAAATTAAGTATGACCACGCCCACCTAAGCTTGTCCCAGTGCACTTTTCAAGTACCTGGCCTCCAGGGGGTAAAAAATCTTCCGATGCGGATTGTAGCTGGGGTCCCTCACCTTCTGTTTGTTTTTTTGTCCCCGCCGCCCCTTTAAGAGACAAGACTCACTATGGGGTGGCTTGGGGCTGCTTCGACCCAGCAGACGGAGGTGAGCCTGCAGTTATTTATTTTATTTTATTTTAGAGCTTATATACCGCCCGTCTTCCTAAAGGAACTCTGGGTGGTTTACAACAAAAGGGAACATAACAATAGGCAGATAAAAACAGCATCACAATAAACCAATATAAGCAATAAAAAAAGAAAGAAATGTTGTAAAACCAGCTACAGAGTGCTGTAGCACTGGGGCTATATACCTCAAAACAACAAGACTCAGTGGGGCTCATGAGCCAAAAGAATCTGCCTTGTTGGATTTGCTTATGGTAGGCATGTTCAAACTTCAGCCCTCCAGATGTTTTGGACCACAACTCCCACAGTCCTTTGCCATTGGAAACCTAAGCTTAGAATTCTGGGAGTTGCGGTCCAAAACATCGGGAGGGCCAAAGTTTGGACATGCCTGGCTTATGGGGAAATCTAGAACTAAGACATGCGAAGCCTGGCTATTG
This sequence comes from Phrynocephalus versicolor, assembly GCA_023846285.1. Taxonomy (NCBI): domain Eukaryota; kingdom Metazoa; phylum Chordata; class Lepidosauria; order Squamata; family Agamidae; genus Phrynocephalus; species Phrynocephalus versicolor. The sequence continues at coordinate 4,747 of JAHTLZ010001777.1, read as the reverse complement.
TTGTCATTTTAAAAAAATCTTCTAGAATGTGCTTTTGGTAGAACTATTTTCCTGTAAGGACAAGAAACACCCCTTTTGTTGCAGGGTCAGGTTGCTTTTAAGGACGTCGCTGTGTCCTTCACGGAAGAGGAGTGGTCTCTACTGGATTCAGGCCAGAAAGCTCTGCACCAGGAAGTCATGGAGGAGAATTTGGCCCACGTGGTGTCTCTGGGTAAGTTTTCATTTCGGTTCCACCCTAGCTGCTTTCAAAGAGCTAGCCCTATAACTCTCTTCCAAGTAGACTAAAAAGTCAGGTAGAACAACAAAAAAATTAGTCACCCAAAATATTGCGACGAATCTACCTCATGGCCAGCTTTTACAGGATTAAATTCCACCGTGAGTTTGTGCCTGAAGATGTCATTTGGGAGTGCAACAACAACAACAACAACAACAACAACAACAAGAACAATACCTATACTCCCAAAAGTTGGTTGCTCTTAAAGGCTTCACAATAAAGTCCAACTGATGAAACTAAACTATGGGGATCAAATTTTAGAGCTATGACAAGTTGGTGCTTTCTTGTCAAGGGTGTTTGGTTGTGGAATCACAGATGTCAATTTTCTGCTCAATTGTGGTTAAGTTTATACTAGGTTTTATATATATATATATATAATGTGTGTGTGTGTGTGTGTGTGTGTGTGTGTGTGTGTGTGTGTGTGTGTGTGTGTGTTGTATGCCGCCCACTACCCAAAGGTCTCTAGGCAGCTCACAATCAAAATAAACAATTAAAACATCAAAATTGCAATAAAATTAAAACAATAAAAACATATAAAATCAATAAATACAATACATTAAAAACACAACACTAAAATTGCCATCAGGACTCACAGTCATCAGTTTAACAAAGTTCTGGAACAGGAAGGTTTTTACCTGGCACCGAAATGTTATCAACGTCGGCACCAGGCGGGTCTCACTTGGGAGGGCGTTCCATAGCTTGGGGGCAGCTGCCAAGAAGGCCCTGTACCTGCAAACCATCCCTTTCACCTCCTTGAGGGATGGCTCTTTCAGGAGGGCCCCCTGTCTAGATTTTGCAGTTAAAGTGCAGTCAGGTGTTTTGTTTCCTGTTTTCTTTCAGTTCCCTGTGTGGAAGAGCACAATTCCAAGGCGGAACGGCTGCGAGAAGGTTTGGAAACATTTACAGAGGGGGAGGAAGCTCACAGGATAAGGACCGACCGTGAAGAGACGAAGATTGAGTCTTTCCCCTTTCCACCCGGAAATTTCCACGTGTTTTCTGTCCAAGAAGAAATGAGGCAAAGCAAAGACAGTCGCAAGTCCTGCTCGTGTAACTGTCAGAGCAGTCCGAAGACTCGACGGGAGAGAAAAACGATGTACAACTCAGAATATAGGGAGGGTTTTGAGGCTTCATCCTTTGAAAGAGAGCTAATAGTGCAGAGAGAAGAAAGATCGTTTAGACACATGGACAGTGAGTGGGGCATCAGTGAGAGCACGGATGCAGATTTTAGGTGTCGTTTGAAACTCCACCCGGGGGAGAAACCCTCTGGATGCCCGGAGTGTGGAAAGAGGCTTCTCCACAGCTCCATCTTGACTCACGAGGCGAGAGCCCACGCAGGGAGGAAACCGTTTCCGTGCTCCGAGTGCGGGAAGCGCTTCGGCCAGAGAACCCACCTCGCTCGCCACGCGAGGATCCACACGGGGGAGAAACCCTTCGAATGCTCCGAGTGCGGGAGGAGCTTCAACGACAGAAGCACCCTGAGCTCCCACCGGAGGATCCACACGGGGGAGAAGTCCTTCCAATGCTCCGAGTGCGGGAAGAGCTTCCGCCACCGAAGCACCCTCCGCTCCCACACGCGGATCCACACGGGGGAGAAACCCTTCCGATGCGTCCAGTGCGGGAAGTGTTTCCACCAGGGGGCGAGTTTCCGTTCCCACATGCGGATCCACACGGGGGAGAAACCTTTCCAGTGCTCCGAATGCGGGAAGACGTTCAACCAGAGGACTCACCTGGTCCCCCACATGAGGATCCACACGGGGGAGAAGCCGTTCACGTGCCTGGAATGCGGGAAACGCTTCAAACAACAGGCGCACCTCACTTCTCACAGCAGAGTCCACAAAGAGAGGAAAAGGTGATGCGGGAGCCTGTGGAAAGTGTCAGAACTTCTGGATGTCTTGCAAGAAAAGAATGCTGAAAGCAAATCTCACTTACTTTGCTTTCCTTATGAGGCCTTGTGCGACTTCTGTAAAAGCTACTGTATGCATCATGGAATTTTGTTTTTGGGTTTTTTTTTGTTTTTTAAACAAACAAAGTAAAAACAGATACAGTGGTAAAAGAATTAATTCGTTCCAGATGAAATCCTGTCAAGCAAATTTTCCTTTATGCAAATTTCGCATAGGAATGCATTGAAAATGGAGTGATCCCTAATCGTGACCATTTTTATGTTGTACGGGTTCGCCCCATAGGCGATTCTGTTAAGCAAATTTCCCCTCTCTGTGTTTTTATGTTGTACAGATTCTATGTTATACAGTGGTACCCTGTGTAAAGGAATTAATTCATTCCAAATGAAATTATGTTAAGCAAAGTTTCCTTTATACAAATTTCCCATAGGAATACATTCAAAATGGAGTAATTCCATTTTTATGTTGTACGGATTCGCCCCATAGGCGATTCTGTTATTTCACCATTAATATTATTCTTTTTTATTTTTTTATTTATTAATATTATTCTAATGTTTTTCCATCAATATCATGTTCATCTCTGTTTATCTCTGTCTTCATCCAGTACACAAGGTACCGATAGTAGATTACAATCTTGTATTAGCTAGTTTAGTCTTAGCAGTGTTCCCAATCATAAAAACTTGATTCTTCAATTAATAAAACATCTTAGATTATATTTGACTAATTTGATATATACTAGGTATAGGCTTCGATCTATTTTTGTCTAATACAGTGGACCCTTGTATAACAAACAGTTTGTATAACATAAAATCTGGAACAATATAAAATTTTTTGGAGATAGGGGAAATTTGCTTAACCTAATCGCCTAGGGGGAGAATCCGTACAACATAAAATGAAATTACTCTGTTTTCAATGCATTCCTATGGGAAACGCGTATAAAGGAAAATTTGCTTAACATAATTTCATTTGGAACTAATTAACACTGTACAAGAAATGAAGATAGTGAAATACAAAGTCAAGCTAGTCTGTCTGATCTACAACCTTAGATACACGATGGATATATTTGTAAAACTTATGGGAACAGAGAAAATATAGTGAATTGATGATATCCATTATGGGACTTTTGACCCTGGTGTGTACATACCTGCTAGCACTAACAACCACTTTCCTAATCCCTTGTTCATATCAAATGTATGACAATTGAATCGTGACTTCCAAGCATTACAAAACTTTATATCAATCTTTGGTAGTTTTAGTCTGTGGGTTGATTGTCACAGCCGCCATTTTATCTTTCAAAGCATTTACGTCAGCGTGAGGTTAGATAAGCTGCTCAATCGGATTAATGCTCATCTACGTGTCATGGAATAAATATTTTATCTCTCTTCAGAGAATAATAAGGAACCATTCCTTCTGTCACAGTGAAGCAAATATTTCTTAGAGACTGACATGTGAGAAGAGCCTTGGCTGAATGATCCCAAGCGGAATATGAGCCATTGGTGTGATACCACTGCAAAAAAGGCCAATACTATTTTAGGCTGCACGAACAGAAGTGTAGTCTAGTCCTGTGAGATAGTGTATTTTCCCATCTATAAGGCGCTCCCGTGTATAAGACACTACCCTTTCAACTCAAAATCAACATTTTGCAATCAAGCAGTTCTCAGCTCCATTTACTTCTGTGTATGAGACGACCCTCGATTTTTAGTTTAACAATTTTAGACAAAAATATAATCTTATATGTGGAAAAATCCTGTACTAAAGTCCCCCTCTATTTGGCACTGATGAGACTTCATCTTGAGTACTGTGGCCAGTTCTGGACACTGCATTTTAAGAATAAGTACAGTTGACCCTTGTATAACAAACGGTTTGTATAACATAAAATCTGTACAACATAAAAAATTCAGGAGATAGGGAAAATTTGCTTAACATAATCGCCTATGGGGAGAATCTGTACAAAATAAAAATGGGATTACTCCGTTTTCAATGCACTCCTATGGGAAACTTGTATAAAGGAAAATTTGCTTAACATAAATTCATTTGGAACGAATTAATTCCTTTATACAAGGTACCACTGTACTAGTGTTATAGAGAATATTAGGATCAATTTTCTTCAGTTAGAGAAATTGACTAAACATTTGAGTAAGAAGCAAGGTAATTGCAGGGATCATACAAGGTGTAAAGAGATGGTAATACAGAAGGAAAAACTAGGTGAAAATAAGTTCATGAATAACATTTTATAAGATACAAATGGAAGGGGAACATCAAGATGCTCTTAAAATATTTGATTATGATTTAAAAGAAGAAATAAATGCTGATACAGTATGTGGAAAAGATATGGGATATATGAATGGTGAAATATATGTGTATAAGGATAACGGAAAATGTTTATAAATTAGTTTGTGATGGTATTTAATGCCAATGAAGTCAAATCATGTAGAATAATTATAAATACTGTATTCTAATGTATGTAGGAGAGAATTACAGGAAATAGGTATTTATTTCCATTTGTGGTGGGAATGAGAGAATACTGTATTAAATCAAATTATTTATTTTATCTCCTTAAAGGCCAAACTTAAAA